>JAJMGL010000018.1:0-328295 GCA_030568695.1 Suhomyces wounanorum
CCCCCGGCCACACACGATGTGCCCCTGTGGTTACGGTATCATCTTGCCATCGCGTCATAGCCTGCACGTGATCCGGAACCGGATGGTAAATCCCGAGAACAATTCTACAATTCAGTTTGTTATAAATTCTTCAAGTTTGTACCTGGTAGAAGTCGACAATGTTGTGGAAAAAGAAGGAAGCCGAAGAAGCAAAAGACACCGTGGAATTGGGCCCCCCAGTGTCCGTTCCATTTGTGTCGCCCGACGCAGGGTCAAAGGTTCCAGCACCCATCAAGTTATCAGAATCAGAACAGGCCAAGTATAACGAAGTTTTGGCGTATTACACTGCCGAACCCAAAATTCCCATTAGCGAACACAACCACAAGGACAAGGACACTTCCAAGTACCAGCCTTTGGACGAGGACGAAAAGTCCTGGTTAACCAGAGAGTGTTTCTTGAGATACCTTCGCGCAACCAAGTGGCATGTCCAAGAAGCTATCGACAGAATTTCTCTTACCTTGGCTTGGAGAAGAGAGTTCTCCATCAACAAGACCGTGGGGTCGCAAAATGACGTCAATTTGGAACAAACCTCCGCAGAAAACGCCACCGGTAAGGAAGTGGTGTTGGGCTATGACAACGATGCCAGACCATGCTTGTACCTTAAGCCAGGAGCGCAGAATACCAAGCAATCTCAACGTCAAGTGGAACACTTGGTGGTGATGTTAGAGACTGTCATCAGTTTCATGCCCTCTGGTCAAGACTCCCTTTCATTATTGATCGACTTCAAGGCTCGTCCTGAAGGTACTGAACAAAGCAAGATCCCATCCATCTCCATCGCCAGACAAGTTTTACATATTCTTCAAACACACTACCCAGAAAGATTGGGTAAAGCCTTATTGACCAACATTCCTTGGTTGGGCTGGACTTTCTTAAAGATGATTCACCCGTTCATCGACCCTTTGACCAGAGAAAAAATCATTTATGACGTTCCATTCGTCGACTACGTTCCAAGGGATCAATTAGATAGAGATTTCGGAGGTGACGTCAACTTCCAATACAACCACGAAGTTTACTGGCCTAAATTAGCTGAAGTTGTCGAAGAAAAGCAAAAGAAGTACATGGAAAGATTCGCCCAGTTCGGTTCCAAGGTCGGCTTATCTGAAGTTGACTTGAGAGGTGAGAACGAGGAATTGATTCACCCATTGACTTAACTTCACTTATTTATGCGTTAGATAAAACTTAGAATATTCAGATTGATACATAATACTACCTATTAATTCCAGATTAACTTTGCCATTTTCATTTTACGAAATATGCCGTTCATAATATACATCTATAATTGTTGTTCATCTTCAGTAAAAGGCTTTGCACATTTTCTCTTTTCCATAACTCCACTGGTTCTATCAATCATGGTTTGCCAATCAATTGGGAACATAAGGTCTCCACTTCCGTTTTCACTCTTTGCAAAAAGCACTCCCAAATCATTTCTGGCTGTACTTAAGTAGTAATTAGAACCATCTCCTAAAGATATAATAATTGCTCTCACAACATCACCCGGCTTGAAACTATCAATAATCTTCACCTTATCTCTATCGGTAGATCTAACATCTTGCGATCTAATAATACCTTTGAAGTTTTCTCCCAAGTCATTGGTAGCAGCATTGGTCAATGTAGTTTGACTAGAAGCTACTGTTTGATGATTGAAATAAGATTGAGAACCAGCACCATATGGTACGGATCCATGTGCTAATTCCCCATTGGCACCAACACCTGAATCTTGCAAGACGTTACCAAAACCTTCCACGGTGATGATTTCACAGTATGCCTGCCTGGTAGTGATTTTAGTGATCTTGACCAAAACAATGTCGTTTTCTTTTGGTAAATTAATGGAGATGTTGGATGATTCTTTCATCATATTCAACTCTTCTTCATAATTATGATATGTATTGGATTTTGGTATCACTGCCACCATGAAAGACTTGACCTCAGAGGTTTCTTCAAGTTCTTTGATGAGCACTTTTCCAAGTTTGGTAGCCACTATCACTGGAATTCGATCTTGACCCTCACCAATGTGAGACATCACAGTACCTCTACTGGGATGATACTTTTGAATTTTAGAATCAACATATTTATATGCTGGCAAGATATATTGCCCTGGAAGCACTATTGACATTTAGAAGGTTGGAATACTTTTTGGATGAAGTAATCTGTCTGAAGTGTACAGAAATGGACAAAGATGAAGAAATTCAGAATGTAAGGGTATGAGAATATGAGAATATGAGAATTTATTGATAGTAAATATGAGATGAGTGCGCACTAACATTTGAATTTTATACATCCTTCAACACACTAAAATCTTTTCATGTCAGACTACCCAGCATTTATTGATGGTGTGCCACCAGTTGTGACTCTTCAAGACTACGATGTAGCACCATGGGCAGGCACCACCTGTCTTGACTTCAGAAACAACGAATACGTTGTTGTTGTTATGCAAACTCCGGAACAAGTGGTGGCTAAGATCCATCCAAAAGAGCACGAAGTATTAGGACGTATCTTCAGAAGTGCCCATGCTACACATGCTAAACAATCGAATTAGTGTACATTAGAAGTGAATAGGCACGACGCAAGCGTAGCGGTGTATTATAAATGTCAATATAATCAGAAGAAATGAGTGTAGCAGCGAGATTGGGCATGAATCACCATCTCGCTCTTGAATGTATTCAATTCCTCCTTGATTTGTTGAGCCAATAATGGAGTCAATTGGTTACATGTAGCTGTATCCGGGTGCCTATCGTACTCGTCTCCGTTGTAAGTATCATAAAGGATAATTCTAGAAGAAAACCTTACTCCACAATTACTCTTAGAAGTGATTTGAGGTTGTGCAGGGGCCACGGCAGGGGACTTCTTGAGTTTCCGAGAAATAATTGAACCCAATGATTTAGGGCTAGAGCTCGTGGATGCGGTATCGGAGAATGAAGGAACACGATCGTGCGATTTCTTTGGTGGTCTTGGAAGTGAGTTGAGAGAACCATTCTGTCCATTCGTCTTTCTTGAATTCAACTTTGATACAGTGTTTCGTCCCTTAAGATCACCTCTTGGAGGAATCTCGTTCTCTTTATTGCTGAAATGGGAAGCAACAGAACCAATGTCACTACCAAAATTCTCTTCATCATCACTGGTTCCAAAACCTCCTCCCACATCACTTTCTTCGCCAAATGAAATATTGAACGATTGATGAGAATCACTACTTCTAATGTCATGTTGAGCTACTTTACCGCCAAAAGATGGTCCTTTCAAGCCTCTGAATGACATCGAAATGGGTCTATTATTAAATTGACTGCGCCCGTCCTCAGTCATATTTGGGGATGTCAGTTGCCTCAATGCAGTTTCTAAGATTGGAGAAGATTCAATCATGCTTGAACCATTGATCTGTATTAAACTGGACTCATTTGGTGTTTCTGTGCTGATATCATGAATCTCTTCTTCTGGAATAGATTCTGGAGAAACAGGAAGTTCGTTCACTAAAGTTTGTACTGCTTCTGGTGATGGTGAAACTGTAATTCTTGATTTCGAACTATTGTCTTTATTTGAAATTGGTGGTCCAGCCAATGGCATAGGTACTGGATAGTTCGATTCCATCAGCTCTTTAGGAGACTCAGAAGGAGATGATACCGATAATGGTGGTACATTAAATGAATCCATATCAGGAGGCGACTGTACAACAATCCGTGGAGACAACGTGATCACTTCCTTTGGTGAATCTGAAAAACTTAAGTTGTCAACATCAATAAAATCGGTGAATTCTATGAAATCATGGAAATTTTCATCAACAGTATCATTTGCTTGGGATGGGATGACTTCATTAGTATTAGTTGAAGATTCTTTGTTTGATGGTTCAGAGCTTACTTTTTCATCCAAAGAATTATACAATTCTTGGGTCAAGTTTCTTCTTGATGCAGAATTCTTCAAGATGGAGTTAGAACGTGTCATTCCAGACTTAACAACTGGTGGTGATGAAGGTGGTGGTCCTGTGAATTGGATAATATTATCATCACTTCCATTATAATTGATGAAGGAATTACGCTTGATAGACTTGATTGACTTAATTGATCTTGATCTTTCTAAGGAAACAATACTCTCTACTTCTTGTGGGTTTAATGATTTTGGGAACAATGCTTCACCTAATAACTGCTCTTGCTTTGGGGAAACTGATAAGTTGCGTTCAGGCTGAGCTGCCACAATCATGGAAAGATCATTTGAGGACTTGGGTGGAGCAATAAACTTAGTCTCTGATTGATTAAGGTTTGGCGTTTTATCAAGATCATACTTCACTTCAAATGGGGATCCAAAAGCCACATTGATTGGTTCATTTTGTAATGGACTGGAGATCAACAGCATTTCTTCATCAAATCTTTGATTAGACATTTTTGTTGGAGGGTTATCCAAAAGATTCTTAGTGTCATAATCATCATAATATTCTTCGTCTTTCTCTGAACTACTCCCGATATCAATATCATCTTCAGTGACTTCACGAATAAAATTAATGTTGGTGTTTGATTTAAATGAACGCTTGTAATGAAGTTCGTTATTACTCATTTCAACTACGGATCCCATGTTTAACGATGGTGAAGGTAATTCATCTTGACCATTACGAATTTCAAGCTCTTTGAGAGTTTTACTAACCTCTGGAACAATTGGCACATAAGGTGGTTGATGGTAACTATTGGAAGATTCCATGCTTGCATGATTGATATCTTTAATATTAGGTCTTGGATAGTTGGAAATTTTTGGTAATGGTTTTGAGATTACTTGTGAATGTTTGTCATTTTGAACAAAATTAATCTCAGACTTGTTAGCATATTGGCTTGGTACATTTTCATCGGGCACTGGAATAGGTTTTGATTGAATAGGTAAGACTGGTTCCGTACTAACTGAAGGAACGGCGTCAAATTTTTGCAAATTATCAGACGATTTGTTTTTCTTGAATGCATTAAGTATTCCAGATTCTTTCTTTTTCTTCTTATCTAAAATGTTGATGGATGTAGAATCTGATTTATCACGGAAGTTCGAAAGATTTGGTGTAGAATATGACTTTGAACTAAGTTTTGGTGGTTTGGAATCATCATTTAAAGAATGGCTCTTAGACTTTGACTTGAACAATGACTTAAAGCTGAACTTCTTCTTTTCCACTGGTACAGGTGCAGATGGCTGCGAGACGAAATCTTCTCTGACAGTATTGGTCAATTCACTTATTGTGTTGCTTCTTTTGTGTCTTATGGAGGCTTTTTCTGTAGTATTGATGGTATTTCTCAAGGAAAAATTCGAGCTCGATCTCAAGTGTGGAGATTTTTGAGGAAGGGGACCTGCTGCATCAAGCATAGATTTAGATTTAGGAGATACAACAAAATTGTTTGGCGATTGAGTATTAGATTGAAGTATAGCAGGTTTTGAAAGGGGATAATTGCTATCTTTTGAAGCCGAAACCATCGAAAGAGTAGGAGATGATGCAGATAATGGTAGTTTTGGATATCTGGGAGGTGTCATTGGTACTGGAGGAAGTGATTCTTGAGGTCTTGGAGGGATTATGGAATTACCTGATGGGTTTCTTGAAGTTTTCTTGGTAGCCTTGGACCCTTGTACATCGGAGTTTCTCATTGTTTCCTCGCTGGTATTATGAGTGGCTTCAGTCTTTTCATCAATCAAGGTATCTTCTTGATCCGACATTCTGCGATCGATGGGAGTTTTGAGGGTGTAAACGCTGCTGCCACTGGTATAGACACTGCTACCACTAACGTTTCTCGAGCCGTTGGCGTTTTCGGACTTAGGGCCGTTTCCGACGATTTTGGGCTGGTTATCAGTGCTCACCACCGAGACTTGTTTGAAGTCATGAAAGGTGACTTCCTGCGATAATGGCGGGGTGTCATCGTTGGTGGAGTAGCCCACCTCGTCAATGGTGGAAAATGATCTCTTGTGGTCCGGAACTACGTCGGGCGAGGAGGTATGCGATCTTGCCGTCTCGAAGGATTGTGTAGAGTAGGTTGATTCCCGTTGGGCCGGCTCACTGAACGGGTTGTTGGAACGGAACAGCGGTGCCGTTGGAGGTCTCCAGGCATCTTCTTCCTCGTCCTCTTCCAAGATCTGGTTGCTGAGCGATGATTGTGTTTCGGAAGAGGGAAAAGCCGTGGCCTGAGTTCTTTCATTGAGAATCGTCTCCAACGCCTTCATTGAAGGTGAAACCTTCATGAACGACGTCTTTTCGTTGGGAGAAGATCCCGAAGTGGATTTTGCATGGATTGACGTCATGGAAGGCGAATGCTTGAATTGGATGGAGTTTCGAAGAGTATTAACATGGCTGGCAGGTGTGGGAGCCGAATAGAACGTATTGCTGAGGAGAAGCTCCTCCGCGTGGGGGTCGTTGTCGTGAGAAGCTCTGGACATCGTGGGGGCTCGCCGTGCCAGCAGAAGCGGTTCCTAAAGCAGAACGATGGATTAGTGAAATGAAGTAGGGCGAAGGACTTAACAACGCTGGCCGCTAAACACACAAATTGAGACACGGTCATAATTTGTTCTAGGTGGTAGTGCCAAAAAAACGCGTCACGTGACTTTACTCACCCTGACTGTGTGCAGGATTTCGGCCACACGCGACGCGCCGAGGCTGGTTTTTCGCGGGGTGGGGGGACGCCGTCGCGTTGTTAACTATGTGTAGGTCTCTTATATGCAGTGCCTCTATATGCAGTACGGGTTTGTGTCATTTTGGCAACGAGCGTGGCGAAGGTGTGGTAGCAAAGCACAGCAACGATGTCCAGGATATCCACCAGTCCGTGTGGCCACCGCAGTGATTGTTGGCAACCCTGGCGCTTTGTCCATGGCAGAAGAGGCTGCGACGGATTTGCGTGTGTGGTTTAGGCCCCATTGGGAATGGTTACACCCACGACCCACTGACGCGTGTACAATCAAAGGAGGTATCGGCCAGGGCTCCAATACTGCAGCTCGCTATTACATTTCCTATTTGAACGAATACATGAAATATCATATCTTTCCGAAAGGAAAAATGCATATATTATCGAGACTATCTTAACCAAAGCAGGCGATAGAAAATAATTGACGGAGTAGAAAAGGGAACAATTAGCCAGCGATCTCAACGATAGGAGGTTTTCCTACTGCGATACGACTAGTTAGCGATGCTGATGGCTCATCATCTTGTTGGCAATTTGACGTGCGTGGCAAGTGAAATTTTTGAAAATTTGTTGTCGCAAGGTGATCATCGGAAGACGGGGCCACGGTGAGTCAACCTGGTGATTTAGGTCTAAATGGAATCATTTTCTGTCTATGTATGCAGGCGTAAAACGATAAGTGTCATCTAACTCGGAGAAGAGGTGCATCAGTCTTGGCCACATGGATCATCGAACAATTGGGTGCGCAAATAATGGCCAGTCTACAGAACTACTGGATGAGGATATCCCATATATTACATCTATCATTGAACTACATAATCACACAGTCTCTCTTTCTCTTCTTCATGCTTGCCTTCTTGACAGAAACAGTGCTGGCATTAGAACCGGCAACAGCACTCGAACTAGCACTAGAAGGAACGGAAGGTAGCACCTTCTTGATCTCAATCGTAGAAGCAGCAGTACCAGTAGAAACCACAGAGGACATGATGGTTTGAACACCGGTGGAGCCAGTGTTGCCGGTACTAATGGAGGAACGTTTGTCATCCAACAACATGGATTGAGTGATCATATCGCTGGAACCGTTGTTGTGGCTGTAGGAGCGACCTTTACCACCCCAGAAGAACGATTGGTTCATACCGGAAATGGAGGCAGTTTCAAACATTTCATCTTCGTTGTCGTTCAATCTGATGACGGGATCAATTCCGAATTGCAAGAGAGAGTTTGCCAAGTACATGTAAAGCTTGATCCACAAAACTTCGAGTTCTTGGGTGAATCTAACACCAAAACGTTCATGGAAAGTTTGGATTAACGCCTCACCCATCAACTCGAAGTTAGCAGGCTCGATACCGAGAATACGGGAGTGTCTCTTTCCCAAGTTGATGAGGTAGTCATCTAACACGCTCAAATTTTCCAATTGACTGATAGCG
Source organism: Suhomyces wounanorum (assembly GCA_030568695.1). Lineage (NCBI taxonomy): Eukaryota > Fungi > Ascomycota > Pichiomycetes > Serinales > Debaryomycetaceae > Suhomyces > Suhomyces wounanorum. Next base: position 8,081 of record JAJMGL010000018.1, read on the forward strand.
AAGGACATGACACCAGCAAATGACACAGCCTGGTGCTTGATGGAAGGAAACAATTTTTCCAAGTTGGAGTTCATGGAAAGCAAGTTTGAGTAAAATTGACGACAAAAGAGCGAGGAGGCCACGGTAGAGGCCGAGGTACGGTTGATGTAGTTCATGGTCTTTTCCTTACTGCCAGCAGCTTGGGTGGATGGAGAAGAAGGGAACGCACCAGGAATACCGAATGGGTTTTGCTTCTGCTCGATGGGTTCGTCCAACAACATCTTGTTCCAGGTGTACCTGATAAGCTCCATTTCTTTCTTGTTCATTCTCAAACTAACTTTGAATTGAGTTTGTATGGAAAAGTCTGAGGAAACCAGCTGATTTGTGTCCATTTTAACTAATTGATAATTATTTTCACCCGAGTTGATGGAGGAAGCAGACAGGTTAGAGTGAAGTGTGATTAAAGGTTCAACCACGGGAGTTTGGGGAGCAGAGGAAGAAGTGGTGGACGCGATGGAAGATACCGAAGAAGCAACGGGTTGCGGGAGCTGAGCATCGTCGTACCTGGGCAAGGTTCTCGATCTGCCAATGGGGTTAAAGTTGGATAATCTAGACGACTTTCTGGCGTTGTTCGATATAATCGAACTAGTGTCTGGGGTGGTAAACGTCTGACTTCTCATTTGGGCTATGGATTGCATGGTGGGCAGGTTTTCGCAGGAGGTGGGCTGATATGACCGACGTTATTGGAGTAATAACTGGCGAAAGGGAAGTTTAGTAAATTGCACCTGGAGAAATCACGCCAGTTGTTGGTATTTAAACGTTGGAGATGGATGGCCGTAGGTAGGGAATGTAACAATATATCCGCATTCGTTGGGGCACAAAGTTTCACAATGCACGCATGATGAATATTTACTATGCAGCCCGACTCTTATTATTTCCTCTGTGCCCCGATGCAGCTCAAGGGGGGAGGGGGAAAGCCATGATTGATCGGGGGAGACGACGAGGGGCGATTTAGGCAAGGAATGGCGAATGGATCACCGCCACTGGGCCAAATTGGTAGTGCATTTGGTCGCCCAATTCGGTAACGCAGTTTGGTAGCCGCAGGTTGAGAATGTGGTTCACCAAGCACATCGCCAAAGGCTCCACCAAAGGCTCCACCAAAGGCTCCACCAAAGCTCTGTGACACCTCGTGAAGGATGGTTCCTGGGCCTGGGGTCCCAGATGACACTACTGGGCGGGCGGGGGCGCCGGCAACGGCACAGAGGCTAGTTTCCGGAGTCTCCCACCCCTTGTAGGCCGTCGCTTGATTCGGTTAGTAGCGCCCGCTTTGTTCGCCAATATTGCGAAAATCCGTGTGGGAATACCATGCATCGTGGTTAGCACCCACAGCATGGAGGTGTAGCAAGTGCATTAGTTGACAGAGATCTGCGACCTTCACTGCGTAGCCGGGAACTACCAGGCTGGGACGCCACGGGGTTTGGGTTCATGAAACATGTTTCGGGTGGTGACGTCGTTCGAGCTGTTACATGCCCTTGATCGAGGCCGGTCTTGCTGGGGCGGCGTTGCCAATCGTCTGTGATGGAGGTGGACGCACAATTTGTGCACCTGCGACAATTTAGGCATTATTACCTGCAGCTGCACCTAATCACAATCGCACTCAGTGTTTTAGCCTCAGGAGAATATTTCCTAGTATGGCCAGAGAAGAATGTAGTGCCGCGACGCGCAACTAATTGTGGTGAGGGCAGTGGACTCACTGGGTAGTCACAGGGTAGACCACTGGGTGCCCAATCGGCAGCCCAATCGGCAGCCCAATCGGGAGCCCAATCGGGAGCCCAATCGGGAGCCCCACTCGGGAGCCCCACTCGGGAGTCCGGAGTTGCAGTTGAGCGGTTTGCGCACTGGAGGTGCAGCTGGGTCAAACTTTCTCGTCGGTGCCTGTGCATGATTGCCAGGGCATCGGCACTACAAAGGAGACGTTTCAAAGATAAAGGTGGGCCCAACGGGATCCAAGTAATCGGTGCGTCGTATTATCCTCACCAGATGTCCAAAGTCGCAACCATCGCGTCGCCACCTTGGTGCTTGTGATCTCTAGTGACACACAATGGCTAGGGTCTTTCGGACTATTTTTTTGGCTTTGGCCACAACTCAGTACCGTGCTGATTTCCGCACCTCCGTCATATGGGCCAGTTGGCGAGTTGGCCAGTTGGCGAGTTGGCGATGGCTGGAACCAGAGGCCACCACCATGGGCTCCCCCATCACCCACTCCAGTGACAGCTCCCCCACCCACTCCATCGCCAGCCCTGGTGCCTGCTGCTACTGCTGCTGCCTGCTGCTGCCTGCTGCCTGCTGCCTGCTGCACCACCACTAGACCATGAAAAATACTGGCAAAGGCAATAATACCCATAAGTAACACCGTGCGGCTACTACTGGACAGCACGAATCGCTGGGTTTCACCATGGCGGAATGGTAGCTGAGGAGAACTGGAACGAACGTTTCGGATTCCCGTTGCGGGGCACCGGACTCCCTGTAGGTTCATATAGGTTTAGGTTTACGTTTACGTTTACGTTTGCATTTACGTCACCAACACATTGCGCCATTAGGGCCATCGTGAGTATCACCAGGTTCATCGCCTGGTGTCATTGGAGGTGGTTGTTGCGTTGTATTTGGCTTTTGGCTTTTGGCTTTTTGGCTTTTGGCTTTTGGCGTGAAGCCACCGCGTACATGGGTTTCTGCTGCTCGTATTTATTGGGGCCCTATCATACCGTCAAAATAAACCTCTAGTTAATGGTTGCATTGATGCTAATTAGGGGAATGGTTCTCTGTAATGCCGTGCTATTCACTCGCCTGCATCCTCAATAGTTCGCTTCGCTAAATATATTCTTGCTGATAATTACCGTGGCCTCAGGGCGGGGATCGACAAAAGTTGCTGGTCTGGCCTGTATAGTGACCGAGGCCAATAGTTCGCAGCCCGCAGTACTGTACAACAGCACTCATGCTGATGCACGATTGCTGCACCTCCATGTACCTCGAAGTGCCTCGATGCGCCTTGGTGCGCCTCCTATGCACCTTGGATGCACCACAATGTACCGCTTGGTATCATGGTGCACAAACACTCTATCCAGTCCACTGGTGAAACATAAAGACACTTTTCCCGGTGATGGTTTCACATACTGTGACCACACCAAGGTGCATAACAAACGTGTAGCAGAACATCGCCTGCTGCACTGAACTACCTAACGTCATCAAACGGGGTGTCAACCGCTGTGCAGCGCCACCGGGCCTCGAGGAGGGCCCCACAAACCCAGTGGTAGGATGATCTGGGCACCGCATCTGGCAAGTGCTGCCGGAAAGCCGTTGGAACTTCGATCGATCTGGCATTCCATCTCCGTCTACGCACGCCCAGATCCTGCTAAATCCGGCGAGGTGCCCCTATGTACGCGCCCGGCCCGATCACTGTGAACCGTGGCCGACGCAAGGGCCAGCCTGAAACATATGCATTGCTCGAATGGGATCGGCTTATTTTGGTCGCATATTGAACATGTTTCATTCCCGTCGCGATCACGTGACCCGCGAACCGTTTACGGCAACGCTTCCTCTTTCAGCGCCCGGCCTGCATCCCCCACCGCTGCCTCCACCACTCCCCCACACGTGGACCCACTTCACGTGGAGGATGCCCACTGTCACTATCCATCATGGATCACTCTTCTGCCAACCAGGTCTACACAAACCTCGTCCACTACAACAACTGGCTGCATGTGACGAAGCACAAGGTGCTTCCTGACCTAGTGGTGTTGAGCGGAGTGCCGCCGGAACCGGCTTCCTCTGGTGCTTCCCCATCGATCGAATCGATCGAATGGGTGATTCCTTGGGCTCTTTGCCATGGCCCAGATATCGCCGTGGCCGAAATTTCCAGCTGGTTCGATGCCATTCAGGCCCTTGGTCTTGATTCCCACCGCCCACAAAAGCTTACCATCGCCATCATCAACGACGACGGCACCATCGTGTACTACTTTGTTCACGATGGAGTGGTCAAGCCCAAACAAAATTGATCCATGCGGTCAATCCCAGCAAAACAACCCCAGAAAATTCTGATGGTCAGTTCGTCTAGTTCATTCTAGGGTTACCTTTTCTTGGTCTAATCCATGCGATTTTTCAGATTCGTCTAGTGGCACATTTTGTCTAGAATGGTTCGAAAACCCATACTGCAATTGTGTGATGCTATTGTTGCACTAACTTACTGTCGTAGGGACTAACATTGTAAAGTTCCATATTATGTTATGTTCCTCCACCAATCTATGTATTGTACGGCTTCCTCTGCCGATACGTCAATGCGTGGATCACTTGGTCATATACCTTCTGGCAAAATTACTTGGTAATACCCTTCAGTCGTCCACTGATTATGTTACCCACCATCTTGAGATCAGGTTTATAAATTTGCCGAATCTCATATCGTTGGATGCTCAATTGTACGATATCGAATGCCATATCCCCTACTGGTTCGATGCTGGTGGCTGATATGTGGCATTCAACAGTTGGTTTATATAAAATAATACAACTGGGTTTATCAGTATATTACACGATTTAGACTATTCTATCACATTATTACTAATGCATATTCGAGTATATTTTCACCACTTTTCAGTAGCATTGTTATCTAATTCAAGATCTTCATCCGATTGCTCCCTGCGTATGCTGGTGGTATCGGGATTCTGCCTTCCTCGGAATCGAAAGTTGTATATATCTAGATCCTCATCATCTTCGTCCTCATCGTCGTATCCATCATCTTCATCGTCCGGATCTTCTTCTAATTGAATAATCGGTCTTTGATATTGTGGGTTCCGCGTAATACGAATAGCATTATCTAATCCGATCGGCTGAGAAATTTCTCCTTCACTATCGGTGAAATATCCGCTGTTCCGCCTCTTCACCGAATCCAAGTCACCATCAAATGAAAACCTTACTTGCAGTAATCCCAGTGGTTGTAATTGTTTCGTATCATCCTTACTAATGGCTAGCCTATTTTTAATCGATAAACGGGCACTACTACCACTATGTCCACTAACGAAACTCTGATTGTCTTTGTTGAGTGAAGCTTCTGATGATCCATTCGTCCGATTCCAATTTACAGCCAAGTAATCCTTAGAATTTCTATTCTTTTCAACTGGGTTGATCACTGAATCTAATGTACTCGACTCGTCTCGAAGTGCTGGATCACCCTCATCTGTATTATAGCCACTATCATCTTCGTAGAAAAATGGTCCTTCTCTTACATTAATGTCGTACTCTTGTCCTCTCATTGATTGCTCAATAATTTCTCTAGTTTCATTGTTTTTTGATCTGAATCCTGGACGGCTGGATTTAATTTTCTCATGATAATCACTTTGGCATACCCTAGCCATGCGATCGAAATTAATCATAAATTCCCAGAATTCATGTTCCTCGATCAAATCCGGCCCAAAACGAAATTTTTCATATAATTCAATAAGTCTCTTTAAATCAGGTTTACTATAATCTTTCTCATCAAGTGAATCGGGTGACATATAAATTCGAGATAAATAAATAATAATCTCCCGCATTGAATAATTCACTGGAATTTCCACTTCGGTTAAAAATTGTCCTCCTCCATGCATGAATTTATCACCTATACTTTGAATGATGTCTTGGTAATTAGTTTTAGGGGGTAACGAAGTACCATATTCATACTTCGAGATGTTTTTAGTTGTATAATTCTTCAAATCCAATCGTTTTTGATTAAGCCTTTGTATATACTCAGGTGGTGACATTCCTGGATGATTAAGTATGATTTCTTCATTGTATAAGGGACCAGCCCTCAATTTGATCTCTCCAACACATCTCCCTAAGTTATCAGTGATCATTTTGAGGGCATCCCTCGGTAAGTCGCCTTCGTAAGGGACATAGACTGATTTGCTTGGAATATCATTCAAGGACATTCTAACATGGAATAAACGTACAAAATACCATATCATCGATGCCACTAAAAATAGCACACACACAATAATCACAATAAACACCTTAATTGCTGGAGATGACATAGCTGTAGTTTGAACAATCACGTCTATGGGGGTGACTGCTATCAATGCAAACATAATGATTAACAAAAGCACCAATGAAATAGAATAAATCCACTGGAACACTCTTTTGGGTAAGTTGAAGATGGTTTTACCTTCGGTCCCTGTCCAAATACCTCTGATGGTGGTTCGGGTTTCTCCATAATGTGTTCCATAATATGTATGGCGTTGCGAAGGTACTCGACTAAGGGTCGGATCGTGCATTCGTCTGGGGATGTTTCGTAGTCTGATTTGGTCAGAATATGAGTCTTCTGTACGAGACTGGGCCCTGGTTTGTGATCCAGACAGCTGGTCTGACATGTTCAGATCAAATCGCATCTGGTACAGATTTGAATTATCGATATTATGTGTCATATGGTGAAAGTCAGAGTCATAGGAATTAAGGGAGTCAGGTTTGTAAAAGAAAGTTACACTATCAACTGTTTTTGTATTTGTTTGGTCGTGTGCAGACTAATCCAGTAGTAGCCCTTGGGGAATGTAAGTAGAAATGAAGATTCGATATAGGCAGGATTACAGGTGGAATTTAGACCTTAGAAATCAGGTAACATGGGGTTTAATCTTGAGCTAACATGATCGATTGTAATTTTTATTATAAAAGACATACCGTGAGAAAATCAAAAGATTAAGATTAAAAATAATTAAGTTTGCTGAATACTTTTGCTTCTAGTAATTTAAGAAAATTTCAAATACAATCTTTGTTAATTGAATTAATTAAGGGGGTAGCAACAAAGGGTAAATTGATATCAGCAATGTAATTGATTGGAAATGAAAACCCTGGATCTTTATTAAAACGCCTGCGTTCAAACAACGAATTCAGAGAGTGGTTCTATTTTATTGAATCTAAAATCTCCAGTATCAAACTTGTCTTTTGGCTTCATGGTAACAGGACCTCTGGGGCGACCAAACCAGTTAATAAATAAGTTGGTCATGATGGAGCCTGTATCGTATACATTGACATATCCGTTCTCAGAAGAGACCTTGTGTTTAGATGTGGCACTGCTTTCAGACTTCCCATATACATAGTTGAGGTACTCCCTGGTGGTAATGTTGTAGGCAGTCAAGTATATGTGAAATCCCAATAATAATGTCGGGTATGCAGACCCCAAGAATCCATAAATTATAAGAAGCAAACTGATAGGATACTTTTTGAGGGACTGATGCATGGAGAGTATTTCTGAATGGGACGTGATTCTGTAATGAAATAATTGCACAAATGACAATATGACTAGAAAAAATGCTGCTAGCAGAACTGTGAGTAGAAACCATAAGAAATACTTGTAGTTTCTATAACCAACACAGTTATTCAAGAAAATGCAGTGGTGATCATGGTGGACACAACAGGAGTTGCAAACAGCACAATGACTGGCTCTAGGAGGTCTCCAAATATGACATGTGGGACAGTATTTCACATTTACTCCATCATATTCACTTTTATAGTAAGGAAGAGCGATGGAGTTGAAATACTCCTCTGGAGCTGGCTGGATCTTGGATTCGTGAAGCGAAGTGGGTACATGGATGTTACGAGGTAAGATTCCTGGGTCTGAAACTGAACAGCGTAAGAACAACAAGAGTGAAAGCAACCACACGTATGAAAACAATATCACCGGAGCAGGGTTGACATGGTGCCATGTCCAAGAGGCCTCAAACACCCAGAAGAGCACACCTCCTCCCAAAATGGTTATTCCCACCATCACATTGATTGGGAGTTGTTTGATACTTCTCCATCTTCCTCCAAACAAGTAGATGTATTTCATGTCTTCATGATGCTGAATTTGATAGTTCTTTCTTGTTGCTTTGTCATCATGGATGCCGTACTTCTCAATCAAGGATGGATCTGTGATCAACCAGTTGGTGATGAAACGGTGGATAAATGGCATGGGCTTTCTCTCATAGTACGTGCTTCCTGACTCGTTGGTCACACGGGTCTCCCCGTTAGAGAGTACACTCATCTGTTGGTTGTGGTCCAGCCGAGGTGATTGTCTCATACTGTGGACTAATGGGGAAATGTATCACTTCAAAAGTTCCACATAGTGCGGCATTTGATAAAAGCGCCTGTGTAGATGTCAAAAGGCTGAGGAATTGCGATGATCGTTAAATATAACATGATATAGTTGCATAGGTTATACTCATTTCCCTAGCAAAGAATCAACCTGCTGAAACAGCATTGGATTGAATATAATATTAGAGTGTTTATGGTTTCGTGGAATATTATACTCTATTGCAAGCAATGCAAAGTAGTTGGAGATTTGGTTCAAAGATTTGCCAAATCTACTTTTATCATTAAATTCATAGGATTAGGGGACCCCATCAAATTGTAACTACTTCTTTGTTTTATTTGGTATTGTCTGTACTTTTTTCCTCTACACAACTCTTCCTAGCTCTGCTATTCCATGTTATATTGGATGCAAACTCGTGCACAAACCAGGTCAATAAAATCTAATCTATTGTCAAGCTTTACCCTATGTTCTCCCACAGAATACGAGCTACGGGATTGCAGAGGGTTATTCGCCCTCAAAATGCTTACTTAAAACATTCTTTCATCAACCAATCCCGGTTCAGTACCTTTTCCCCCACCCAAATAGGAGCATTGAAGAGGTATGGGTTCATCGTGAATGTGATCGCTGGTGCATACATCGGTGGCCTTTTGGTATGTTTTGGTCTGTTTTACCTCCTCTACAATGATGCAAATGAGCGCCAGCATATTCCTCTTGAGATTGGATTCACTAACAACATCACCGCTGTGAAGGCCATTAATAAAGATGATGTGTTGAAAAGTCCTCGTTATGCCGTGAAACACTATAGACGATTGTTGATTGATTTGGCTCGTGAAGCTGATCCAACTTTGGAGATTGATGAGGAAGGCCCAAATAGGTATGATGTTCCAATTTTAGACGCAAACACCTTGATCAAAGAAAAATCGAATTCCTTTGCCAATTTCTACATCGATATTGTTTTGAGATACTCAAAAGCTTTGTTGGCCAAAGGTGAACTTCAAGCATCAATATCTATGGTTGAAAAGGTGATTAACAATAATGATATCTTCTACAAGTTGGGTGATGCCGAAAAAGCATCCCAATGCTGTCGGTTGTTGAGCAAAGTTTGTGTTTCTCCTGATGAAAAAATCATGTACTTGAAGCGTTCCATTGACATGCTCTCGCAAACATATTCTTCAATTCACCTTGATCTGGATTACATGTTGCAGCCTTCGTCTAGGATAACTGATGAATTGATATCGTGCTTGAATTCTTTGGCCACTGTATACGCAAAGGCAAGCGGTTCAGACCCTCATCTACTCAATTCATCCCTCAATATCTACTTGTCTAATTTGAAATTTTTAACGGATCTTAGAAATAAGCTTGATAATGATCAACTCACACAAGCACAATACCCCTTGTTTAACTGTGAAGAATCGAATTTAATCATGTTGGAATGTGAATTAAAAGCCCATATCAGCGAAATTATGTGGGCAAAAGGCTATAAGAAGAATGCTATTTCTTGGGGAGAAGATGTCGTTGAAGAAATCTACTTCAATCACAGCAATTCAAGAAGGGCTACACCAATACTTTTCAACGTGCTCTCTAATTTACTGATTATGTATGAAAAGACCAAGGATATTAAGTCCAGAAATAGATGCGAGAAGTTGAAGCTGGAGTTGGAAGTCTTTGAAGGTGAAGAAGTTAGCTGGTACGATAGTATCGTTAATCGTTTCAGCAAAATCATGTATAACAGAGGGCCCTTAGGCATCATTGAAAAACCATTGTTAGAAAGATATGGAAAACCCACGAGAACCCTAGAGTTGGAAGAATTTGAAGAAGAAGACATAGAGTAATTATACCTACCACATCTTGTAAATATCAAAACTCAAAAATATAGTTGCTTCTTACTCCCGTACAATTCAAATCTTCCATATCGGTCGCATAGGTGCATAAATAGTTTACTTGTGATTTAATGAATACTTGGTGACTGGAAATTATTTCTGCCTCTCCTGCATTAATATTCTTTTTAGATTCCTCAAATTCCACTGTAAACCTTGTAAATTCAGGGACCTCAATATATAACGGTTGGATAAATGCCTGAACAAATTGGTCTCCGATCACTGTGCAAGTTATTGAGTCTGTTAAAGTTACTGAATTTGCAGTTTCGATAGTAGTAGTGAATTCAAAATCGTTCCAAGTAATATTTACCACTCCTATTCCAAGTGCAATTGAATTGAGAGTCGAGACTTGAATGCTGTATGATTTCTCGATTGTTGACTTCGAAAATGGAGAACCTCTTAAGCATGAAGATACGGGGATTTTTTTTTCTGAAATTTGTGCCTTGATTGGTAAACTATTGTCAGTAAACGTCCTTGAATTCCAACTTCCCGATGTATAATTGAAGTAAAATGCTGTCTGAATGCTTAACACATAAATGGTGTAGGCAGTGTTTCTTATGTACTTTATATTCGAGGGTTCCCATATCTCCTCTAGGTAATTAATGTAAACGATTTTGGGTGAGGAACTGATGATTCTAGATTTATATTTTGGAATTTTGGCACCCACACCCAAATTTGATGCAAATTCCGAATTTTCTTGAAGCTTAGCATTTTTTGATGAATTGATTTCAGAGTTATTTGGCTCATAATTCGTAGAACATGTTATGGGGTTGATTATTTCCATTGATCGACTTGGATCGATGAATTCTGGAACGGTGATGCCATCGGTAAAATTCAGTAGTGCAAAACAATAAACTAGGACATCAATGAATCTCATAAAGTGGCTAGGGAATTACCATGGTCAAATCATTCCCCATTTTCCCCAATTATTAGTCTACTTGGTTCTATTCTGCTTATTAGTCTCACGTGAGACTTCACATAAACTTCCAGTGTAATTGTTTGCTACTAATTCCCTACAAGCAGTGTTCCTGGAGTACAAAACTGTATTATTTCACTTAGTTCTCCTAGGTGAACTTCTCTGGTTATATTCTGTCTCTCACTCTCCCTAACAAACTATTTTCGACCGGTTCCCTAAAGTTAACCCCGGGTGTTGTCAGCCAATCAAAGCGCGCTGAAGTAATATCCGGGGAGAAAAAACTACAACTCCAATCTCTCTACACTTACACACACCACAATGTTCTCCTTAGCTCGTGTTGGATTACAAAGTAAGAGCCTTTTAAGGCCAACTCTTGCCCGTTCTATCACCATCCCAGGACTCCCACAAGTCCCACAGCCACCAGGTAATATTATTGGTACTGTCAATGATGCTTACGTTCCTCCACCAGTCCACAAGTTAGAAGGTTCTTTACATTGGACTGCTGACAGAATCGTCACTGTTGGTTTGCTTCCATTGACCTTGACTCCATTCCTTACTGGTGCCTCCACTGTTGTTGACTCCACCTTGTCCGCTCTCTTGTTATACCACTGTTACGCCGGATTCCAATCATGTATCACCGATTACATTCCATCTAGAACTTACGGCAAATACCACAATTACGCCATGTACTTGTTGCTTTTCGGCACTGGTGTCGCTGGTTACGGTATCTACAACATTGAAACCAAAGAAGGCGGTTTGACTAAGGTTGTTGCTAAGGTGTGGAAGGCTTAGGTGAAAACGGGTCTAAATCCTTCTATATACTCCGCATATATATTTATTCATAAGGTTATACACAATTATCTGGTGTCTTTCTTTTCCTTGAATTGGGGCTTGCAAGATCTGATTGTAGCGACGAACTCACAGGGTTCAACCGTTCTTGATGCCATGCCTTCAACTTGTTTACGGTCACTACAAGTGACCGTTCCACAATGTCTTCTTCCTTCAAAATCTTGAGTGTATACTGTGAAGAATCGTAACAGTCCCGCAATGCATTTGCTTTGTGAAGATGCCAACTTTCGATCTCATCATCTATCTGAATTTCCACCGATTTTTCGTCTATCATACTCATGATAATCTCTTCTATTATGTAATTCTTGCTTTTACCTGTAAGGCCAGCTAAGGTTCCAGCTGCTATGTCTAGCTTATATTTCTTCATCGTGGGTTTTATCAACACTGTCTGACCCTCATTGTCTTGAACTATAGTTAGAATTGTAAGCTTGATTAATTTCAATATCAATTCCTGGGAACTGTCAATATTATAGCATGATTGGTATGTGATGTAATGTGAATAAGTCCCGAAACAGAAAAGTTCAACCGTAGCATCGTCACTTTCTAGATGTTCCAAAAAGTTGTACCCTGGTTGGGTCAAAAAGTCTAGAGACATGCTGGCTAATCCAAATTGTTCAATGCACTGATTTTTATATCCTCATTCAGGTAAATGAATGGAAAATCGAAAATCGTTAGAAGGACCCACTTAATCTAGATCAGCAGTTGTGTATCTTGTAGATAATTAGCACCAGGCTGAGATTTATCAATTCAATCATATTCCAAATTTACTGCGCACTACAAAAAATACACAGAAGCACTAGACAATAGTGAGAATTATATGAATAGAATAGACAACTTTTCTTACGTAAGGTTTACATTTCATGAAATTCATTAGTTTTCGTCGATCACTATTACCTATGTAAGTCGGTTGATGTAATACCCTAGGAAAAACACCATCACCATCAAGGCAACTGAGCGAGCACCATTTAATTCCTCCGATACGGATAATGTTTGTTCAACCGATTCCAAGCCAGCATACTTTTCGTTGTATTTCTTTTGCTCATCAGGTAGTTCCGCAAGGGTATTTTGTTCTTTTGCTAAATCGTTGGTATGAACATTTTGTGGAGTTGCCACAAGGGAGATCTTTTCCTCCAGCACCTCTTCATCGGACACTGGTGGAGTAAGTCCAGGGTTGTTGTTTTGTATGTACAGAGCTTCCAGAGAAGTAGCAATCATTGGCTTTGAAGAGCTGGGTGATAGATCTTTAATATTCTCCTTTAAAAAATTATTTGAAACGCCCAGGTTATCGCTGAATAGGCCAAGAACATCAACTACTGTATCTTGCGTAGTTGTAAGACTTTTCTTTTCAATTGGGCCATTTTCATCCCGATTCTTTGCCTCTTTCTCAATGCTAATATTGGATAAATCAAGTAATATTCGCTTCGAATTCTCAAATTTAGATGAATGAATGGACGGTGAAATCAATGGAATATCGAACTGAGTCGCGTCTATTTCTTTATCAATTGACTTCCTTTGTTTTGGGGTCATTTCTATCGTCTTCCTTTCATTCTCAATCATCTCTGCCATTCTTTTCTTCAATTTATCCCGTTCTTTTTCTACGAAACTCAATTTTGATGTCAACTTTTCCACTGTAATGTGTGTCATATCTTCTGTAGATTTAATTCTTTCTTTCAATTTCAGATTATTTAGTTTTTGTCTCTTGAGATCAACTTGTATTTCAGATGTCTGCTTTTTAAATTCAGAATCCAAAAACTTTGTATTGATTTGCTTCAATTTCGTTTGATAATTTGTGAAGAAATTGCACAAGGTGCTCAACGATTGGTTCTGTTGTTTCACTTTAGTGAGATTCATGACTATTACGTTAATAGTACTTTCCAAGGTACCTGTGTTTGTGAGTTGTGAGTTATTATAAATTCCTGAATTCACAGAGGAATAAAGCCCTAATAAATTATCCTCCAAGTGAGGATTTATATCGCTGAAAAGAGCATTTTCAAAAGAAATAGATTGATTTTCGGTGGTTTGAGATGTGGTGTCATTGTTTAGTAGTAAACTTTGTGATTCCATTTGGTGCTTTTTATTTTTTGGATTTGTGAGTTGGGAATATATGTCTTCTATGAAGCTCAAGTGCTTGAATTCATTTGAGTCCATTCCCGGGTTTTTATCAAATAAAATACCAGGCTCATTGTTAGACTGTCCACTTCCAATAATATTGATATTCTCAATCCTCAAACTAATTTGTTTATGAGTAGACTCTGCTTGCACATTAAATCCCAAACATACATTGTCTCCCACTTTGATTTCAACCGGATCATTAGATAGTCTTGCATCATTCAAATAAGTACCATTTGAAGACCCTAAATCTTGAAGCATAAGTTTTCCGTTTTTCGGATCAATGTAGATCTGTGCGTGGTTTCTACTCAAGACTCGGGAATCAAAATATCCATTCGTCACGTCTGGCTTGAATTTAGTTCCAGTGGGCCTACCTAGCTTGGTCGTATCAGGGAAAGTGGCCACCGGTAAGTGCTTTTTGGTGAAGGTGTCGTTGAGAGGAGCAAGGGTAACGTAATACTGTACTTGTGTCCTCTTGCGCAAATTTTCATTTGCACGTTGACGAGATAACGCCGAAGTTGTGGATGAGGATGTAGCTGAAGATTGTGCCTTCGGTTGAAGGATCACTTGTGATTGAGAGTTCGATCTCTTCCGTCCATATCCTGTATTTGGTACTGCTAGATTGTTTCCTGTAGAGGATGGAACCGAATTATTCAGTGGGTTAGAAGGTATTGGATCCTTGACACCATTCAAATCTATGTCGAACTTAGACACTGTAGGGATACTATTTTTTATTTCCAAGCTTGGAGCTTCCAACTCTGATCCCAAAGAAGTTGAAGTTGGAAACGGCTGGACTACCTCGTCTCTTCCAACTTCTATCATTGAACCAAAATTTTGTGCGAAATTATTTGCACTTTGTTTATGATGGTTGCTCCTTCAAGAAATCAACCAAAGTTTTGAAAGAAACTCGTCTTTTTCTTTAAAGATCGAAAAGGATTCTCTCCGTTATTTCTCATAAGAACCACAACTTTGATTATATGGTCATGTGATCGTTTATGTGCAGTATTTGGGGTTGCGTCACTATTATGATTGAGGTAAACAATCAGCATAAAGTAAGATTCCACTAGTCCTTCTTTTTGATTAGGTTTCCTGCTGTGTGGATGAATCGTTCTCTGCGATGGCCAATTTCCAAAGTTGTATCCTGTCACTCCGTGAGTCTGTGGCTTTGTTAAATGACTCTATCAACATACTTGATGCAACTACCCACGATATACCGAGAGTACAAAAAGTGCTCATGACACGTCGAGTCTTCGGGTTAATACCAGAGATGGACCTCGACCATGCTAAGAAAAGTTTCAAACACAGTATAGAACCCCAAATTTCCAATAAACTAGAGCAGATTGAACGTGAATTGCAAAAGTTGAGTAGGCGGAAAGTAAACTTACAAAACCGCCATGATCTACAAGCTGTGAGATTACAGGGAAGCAGAAGAGAAGTCATGGAGCTTCCATTAGCCCGACTTCGTAATCTGGGGCCCTTGGACGAATCCAAATTAACCAGACTCAAGTTTTTGAAAAACAAAAAAGAACGGTTGAGGTATAGTTTGTCAAGGTTGAAACTCCAAGACCGTTTAAGTGTTACACCTTCATTACCACCTCCATAAACATTGCTAATTAATTTCACAAATTTACGAACCCTCAATCATCCATGACTATGGTCTTCAAGTGAAACCGGAGTACCCAGAGCTTCTATTCCCGGTATCTGTTGGGAAACAATATCGATTCATATTATCTGTACTGTAAATTGTCTACATCAAACACCCAACCAGGACTATTAGAATAATACTGATGTTATTCCAAAAAGTATTTACAAATATATAAAGATAAATCATATTTGTCCATGACCATCAATAAATCTCGGTGTAACATACAATTGTTAGATTAGATTACTGCATGATATTTCATCCAAAGAACTCAACCATGTATATTTGAAAGATCAATATTAATTCCTGCACATAAATCCCCCTTGTTTCGCATGACATGAAAATCACTTAATTGTTGTAAGGAACTGTTCACAAACTCCTTTGACTACAACATGAAGTTGAATTTGGTAGTTTCAGCTACTTTGGCATCTATTGCTACTGCAAAGAAAGTTTTGGATTTGGACTCATTGAAAACTGGAGTTGGAAATCAAGCTGATCACAGTTTCGAAAAGAGGGATGCCAAAAACATAGTTGATGTCAATAAATTGGTGAATGACGAGTCTCATGAAAAGCAAAAGAGAGAAGCAAAGAATGTTATCGACTTAGACAATTACAAAATCGGAGTCACCGATGACCATGAGAAGAGAGAAGCTAAGAATGTTATCGACTTAGACAATTACAAAATCGGAGTCACTGATGACCATGAGAAGAGAGAAGCTAAGAACATTATTGACTTAGACAAATACAAAATCGGAGTCACTGATGACCATGAGAAGAGAGAAGCTAAGAACATTATTGACTTCGGGAAGTTCAAAGCGGATTTAGATGATAATATCGCTTCCTCAAACCATGTCTTCAACATAAGAAATTTCGAGGTTAATAATCATGATCAAGAGGGTAAAAGAGTATTCGATATTAGTGCTTTGCAAGCTAGCTTTAATATGATATCTAATGAAGGTCTTACAGCTAAGAATAAAGCTATTCTTTTCACTATTGATGATGAAAATTCTCATTCTAACCTCTTACAATCGATCATTCCATTATCTAGAGATATCTCTGTTTTTGCTGGATATGTTCGTGATTTCGAAGAGATTTCTCAGAAGACCGAGTTAACCAATGAATCAATGATCATCATTGCTCCAATGAATGATGCTATTGATTCGAAATTGAACGGTGTTAAACCATGGGAATTCCCTATTAATCTTGATACTGCTGAGAATGAAGAGGATGCAGTCAAATCAAATCTTGAAAACTTCGTGAATCACCATGTGGTTTTGAACTTTGAAGAGAATTTATCAATTGACGAGCAAAACGAATGGGTAGTTGTAAAATCTAATGCCGGAAATATTTTAAAAATCAAGCAAGACAAGTTCACAAAGAAATTCAGTGTTGGCATGAATTCAAAATGGATCTCAGTTGAAAAGGTTCAACAAGTGGACAACGGATTTCTATTTGAAATCAATAATGTTTTGACCAAGCCAGAATCGAGTAATTAAGTATTGTAAATTATGTTTTTTTTTGCAAATGGTTTGAGTTGTTTTTTGTGTTCAATTATTTCTACCCTATTCAATGTTACAGTTTTTATGGGGTTTTTTTTAGGTTTAGGTTTACTTTTATTTAGTTCTACTAAGAATAACATATTCGCTTAATTAGCTCAAATTGCTCAATCCTGTTTCTTCTTTATGAGCATTTCCTGCAGTAAATTCTGCCTTCCACTTAACTTTCAATGGTTTGTCCAATGAGTTCTCAATTGTGAAATCTTGTGTAATTCCATTAATTGCAAAGCCATTGAGCGAATCACTTGATTGTGGTTTCAAGTTAAGTTTGCAAGATTTAGGAACTGCAAGCAAAAATTTTAATTGATGAAGGGAAGAATCTTGGACGTTACTAAGTAAAACTCTACCTTGAAACAATTGATTGGATGAAGAAGGTAAAATACCAACTTCGATCTTTAGATTTTCAGATTTGTTGATTAAAGTTGTGGACTTGAACTGACTAGAAGGTGATTGAATCTGAGAAGGAGTTGAACTTGGGAAATTGAAACCAAATGGATCCAATGCGTTGGTGTTTGATTGTAATTGTGGAGATGGAGAATTGAAATCGGCCAAAAGATCTACACCATTAGATGTTGAAGGAGTTGGGTGTTGCAAAGGTTGCGATGCAGTTGGCGCTGGACCGCCCAAAGAAATAGACCCACCTGCTCCATACAAGTCAAGAGGATTGATTTTTGAGCCATTGGTAGCAGCTGGTGCTCCAGAATTACCAAAACTCAAGTTTGCTAAATCACTCAATAAATCATTGTAACCTTGGTCATCTCTTTTATCATTACTGATAGGCATATCATCATCAAAATCAATAAGATTCAAGTCATTACTTGCGGAACCACTAGCTCTTTGAACAGTGATTTTAGAAGCTTCGTCTAATTTTCCGTTCTTCAAAAGTTGGAATTTGTTGACCACAGAATTAACATTATCGTTCAAGGCCAAAAGTTCACCAACTTCTTCCTCGTTTTCATGTCCTTCTTCAATGATCTTGGTGATAATTGGTTGGGAACTTTTAACCGAGCCGTAAAGTTCAGAAATGGCTTCATTATCATTAATTTTTGTTTCGCCTGATTCCACATTAGTTAACATTTCAGCCAAAATTTCCACTTTTCTCTTCAATCTAGCGATGTCATCACTGACTTGCTTCTTGCTTTCAACTATATGGTCGTCCTTAAAACCTGCCATGATTTTCATCAACTTGTTTGCTTCTTGCAAATCTTGAGGTCTTCCTCTTCTGATTAATTCTTGTAACTTAGCACTACGCACCAAAGATTCTTCTTTCTGGATATCATCCAAGGTCTTCAACGTGTCGGATGGGTTTAAGACTGCGGCATCCTCCACCTTCACTTCTGGGAAAATGTAACCCTTGTTTGACAACAATCTATGCATGTCCTTAATGTAGCCAAAATCATCCTTGTACTTGGAAGTACGACAGATGGTTTGGTACCATTCTTCTATCTGGGCCAAGATCAATCTTTGGACTCTGGTATATCTCAATGGAGGTCTTTCAGGGAAACGTTTGACGAGCTCATTCAAAAACTCCTTACGGGAGATTTGCAAATGGAATGGGTAACCACAGTTCTTGACAAGGTTATCTAATAATGAAATGGCCAATTCAGAAGTTTGGGGGTCTCTTTGACTGATGAGTTTCACCACTGCAATGGCAGCGTCTCTGGGGGTGGATCCTTGCTTTGCATTAACCAAGTCACAAATTTCAAGATTCAAAGCAAGATTGGGCTCACTTAAAGTTGGACGACATGCACGGTCTGCAGTTAGTAACAGGAGGTTGAATTGGTGGCGAGAAGCATTGACTGCCAGCAACAGATTCCAGTAATAATTTGATCAAAATAGGGTAAATTCTTCACCAATGGGCCAAACAGCACATGGAACGATTTAACAACGATACTTTGATATCAGGTTCCGGTCAATTCGCCGTCTCTTCACAACGCCATTCAAATACATGGCCTGTAGTGATTGGTTCTCTAGGTCTTCTCCGGTTATTTGGTTATCTGGTTATCTGGTTATCTGGTTATCTGGTTATCTGGTTATCTGGCACTCTAGTTCTCTGCTTCCTCGGAACATCAAGGATATGGTGGAGCATGTTGCTAACATGCTCCCGGTGTTCATCAATGTCTTACTTACATATACGTCTCAACAATTTGGGGTTGATTTTGGAAAGTGAATACGATCCTGACGACATTTTGATCCTTCAGAGTAGCTTCTATTGTCAGTGTAATGCAAAATATGCTCGTGGTGGTCGCCGTTCTCACTCACCCTTTTTTCGCCTGGGCAACTTAGTAACAAGTGCAGTGCCAGTCAACGAACCAACACCTGAGGCACTCCCTACATTAATAGCAGGCCTAGTAGCTTCTAGAAAATTCATGGAGGTAAAATAGGTCCTCTTACTATCAAAGTTCTATTTTAATGATTTCATTGGTACCATTTTTTGCTCTATAGCAGGTTTTAGTTAGGTTCTAGTGGAATTACATAGTGAGAAACGACCCCAGAATGTACCCATTTGATGCGTGAAACTACTGCTACCTGATCGGGCCAAGCCACCAAACAAATTGGATTTTTAAGTATAACACCATCCTGTGGAAGAAATATTGAAGCTATTCTCAATATGGTCGGCTTACCTAATGGTCGGAAAGATATAGCATTCAATGAAGGTCATCCCTTCGGCGAACAAGTTGTTAGTACAAATGACCGAGAACTACATGGTCAAAGCTCCACTAACGGCACCCACTATACCAATGATCCCCCAGATCCCAACCTCTCACATGAAAGCAATGGAATGCACAATACCAGTAATAGCATAATAGCCACCGAGGGAAAAACAACGCAGCAAGAAAGTATTCAAAGTTCCCTGGCCATGGAAAGTCAATCCATAGAGGAGGCCGATACAATTTATGGAGCTCAACTTGAACGTGAACTAGATCCCGAACCAGATTCCGACCCCGATCCCTTAGAAATAAGACAATTGGCACTCTCCTATGACTACCTCATGTACAAGATCAAAGACCACTTATCCACGTTGGCAGATACTACGTTCATTTCCCTTTCCGAAAAGCAAAGGCTAATCGAAAAAGATTACTTTGAAGATCAATTACACTTGAAAGAAGAAATGATAGCAGTGGCTGGAATTGCTGATGCCTGCAAAGCGCTCGAGATGGACTTCATGAAACTCGACCAGTTACAGATGTTCATCGAACAATTCAAAATCAGATTGGACGATTTGGAAAGGGGATTTCTGGCGTTAGAAACCACTTAGTGACCCCTCAGTCATCCAAGCGGTGATGATAGTTAAAATTAGCATTCATTAAAGTTCTCATTACATACAACTTTTTATACCAGTCACACAAGATGGTTTTTGGAGCCAGGAACAGGTCCTTTGGTATCGGTGCCAATTGCAGTCTGGTTCGTGGTAACGGCAAGTTTATTTCCGTACTTTTTGACCAAATGTTTCTCTAGTAGTATGAAATTACGAGAATTGCACTTGTACATGATGTTGATGAAATCACCTATGATAGGAATTAACCCGATTCCGAAATCAAAGGCAATGTTTGCAAGCATTTTCAGTTCCAAGCTTGCTGGAAGTCCACCCTCGACTTGTCTGGCCTTCTTCAACAAGCTCAATGCCAACATCAACGCAATCACATCACCAATCCAAGGTATCAATCCAATGATGCCAGCCCAACCAAATCTCAACCCACACATGCTCAATTGAAGGTCAAGACGGTATGCCTTGCGCTTAACCGAGTTGAGGATTTTGAGGTCATCTTTGGGAATGATTTCTGGGAGTCTTCTTTTCCTTTTTGCCCCTTGACGTTGATAAAAGTGGAGTTCATCCGTTGGTATCTCTTCGAAGTATGGGTCATCATTAGCACCCATGGTCACAACATGGTCGAGATTGGTCTGCGGTTAGTATCTGGACATTACCAAGGCTATTGCATGACCATCGGCGAAGTTTCAGCTCCACTTACCTTCTTTAGGAAGTACTGGTAAAGTAATTGGGACATGGTTGAAGGTGGTGTTTGGTTCCTGAATTGGTTTTAGATGTTAGTGCTGCGGCTGAGCAGAATTTCACAAAACTGACCAGCAAGTATTCATGTGTGTATGAGCCCAACCCGGAGAAATAGCCGAACAAGTCACCAAAATACGTCAATTGCTATGAACATTCCCCACTACCCACATTTGTTGTGAGGCTCCATGTATATCAAAGTGGAACCTACGGACTACATGCAAGTTGTCAAAATACATGTATAATCTTCGCTTTAGATTTAATCTGGGGAAGCGCACTTTTTTTCTACTGCCATGAAGTTTAAGTAATTTCATAGAATGGTTTGTGATTGAATGTGACGTTACATTATGTTTTTCCTATTACTTCCTGATCTATACCTTTTTAGCCTTCTTTAATTTTTCAAAATATTGCTTACGCAAGTTTCTCAAATCAGGAGGCTGTTCGATGCCCATCTCGGCTCTAAACTCATCCACATCCTTGGTCAAGAGCTTTTCCCAATACACATTTATCAATGGCTTGCAGTTGAGGCCACTTTTGAATGCCCATGGGTAGTATATATTGTATAATCTTTCTTTCTGGCTACGCTTCAACCTCAATGGCGCAAACAACGCCCCCAACCCACTCATAGGAATTCCAATGTTCATGAACTCGAACACCTTCACAGCAATCTCTCCCTCTATAATGATGGGCAACCCTGTGACTGCGTGGTAGAAATCATGGCATTCCCGGTATCTCTGGTAGATATATGCTAATTCCTCGTCATCGATATATCTGACAGGCACTCTGGTATCGGGAGAAACACCTTCTCTGTCCAACCACTTGACATAGGTATTTCCGATGGAATTTTCAGGAAGCAGACGAAGATGTTCCAAGTCCAACGAAGTGGAGGTCATCCGAGGCTTTTCTCTCAACAATTGACGTCCCACTGGGTCGCTCAACATTTGCTTCTGTAAGCTTCTCAACACAGGAGTTATGGCTGTGGATTCTCCAAGTGCAACTATAAACTCATTTCTTTCGGGATGGAAATACGACCCAATAGACGATCCTAAAAACATCAATAATTTTTCATGGAGAAAAAGTGGAACATGGCCTGGATACTGGGGTTTATCTCTCTTGAAGTAAATGTTATCTTGGTCGGATAATTTATTGAATATGGCATTAGGGTCTTTGTAGTGAAGCTGGCCATTTTCCATCTTGGTTGCTAATCGGTTGTTTTCGGAGAAAATCATCGATCCCAAAATGGAAGCGGCTGCAAGCACAAAAGACCGTTGCTGGCTATGGGAAACTATCCTCCTATTCACGTTAGATGATAAACTGAACATGTTTGCTTGTTCTCTTACCACTTTTGGCTTTAAAAAATCATAAGATAGTTGTCACGTGAGTCACTAGAAGGTTATAGTATCTACTTCGAATTCTTGTATTATACTTAGAATATATCATTAATAAATGGGATTGGGGAGTCTGGTGGAATTATTATTATTATTATTATTATTATTATTAAGTTGCAAAGTTTTATATTTCTGGGTACAAATTTCCGATGAAACAATCGAGTAGCTGCACAACTAGCAATTTATTCAATTCACACGAGTCATTCAATTCGCCAGGATTATCCAACTTACCACTTTTGTAGTTGAAGATTCTCAACAAATTCTTTATTGATTTCTTCAATTCTTCGTCGTTCTCATCTGAAAATTTGAACAGCACCAATTGAGAAACAATGTGTGGTAACACTTTTGAAACTTTACCAAATATACTGAACACATCTTCAACGGTTTCATTGACTGTAGTGCTTTGTTTATCTGTATCTTGTGATTTGTCTGATTCGAACAAGTCAATGCGCAACTTTTCCACAATTCCACATAAAAAGTTTTCACTCAACACGGACGAATTCAATAACTTTTTCAGTACGTATTTCAGTAGCATCAAATCGACCCTGGAAGATAAACTGGGATGCACGTAGATATACGATTTGAAAAACTTTAAGATACTGATGAAAATAGGTTTCCTCTGTGAAATGTTTGTTATGGTGTCCATAAGTTTAAATACCGAATTATCTAAAATATTTGTTCGGGTGTTTGCTTCATCTGTTTGTTCAACTTTATTCAGTATGTATGGCACAATATTCGTATTTGAAATATTAACCACCAAATGACTAATATGCATATATGCCAGTGTGATGACCGATCGGATCTTCTGACCCAATGGTATAGGTACTGTGTTCTTTTGATTGCTTATCTTGTCATCTAAAGAGGAATTGATTGAACGTAAGATCGGCTTTAAAACCGTATTGAAGATAAAGTCTGGAGATGATAGTTTTTCGAATATTTTATTAATTACCAAGTCACTAAGAAGTAACACAATTAAATCTGTTGATATCTTCGAGTTCAATGGTGTAATTGAATATTCTTCAGGTCCTGACTCAAATGTACACAAAAGGATTTTTCTCATAATTATTCTGAAGTACATGAGTTTGTTCACATCAACTTCATCTTTGTTTGATTTATTCATTACAGGATTTTCCACAGTCTGATCCAACTCATCCTCTTTTAGTAATGAATCTTGATCTGATTCGCTAGTGGATTTGCAAATCTCGAGATTGTCATCAAAAATAACATGCTTATTGCGTAAATAAGACAACATTGCATCATCCATACTTCTTTCTTGACCTTTTATGGAATTTTTTGACTTAGAATGTACAATGTAGTCATTGAGAATCTTTATTTCTTGAGAATCGTTGGGATCATCACACACCAATTCTGATAAGTGGGTGTTTATGATTTCGCAAAGTTGATTAATCAATTCTGCCACGCTGATATCATTTTTTAAGAGGGTATTTGTTCTGTTACTTAAATCTTTGACCACATCACAAATTAACTGGTAAACTAGCAGCACAAATTCCAAGTTATCAGTATTTAACTTGTTTAAGTACCAGGAGTTCACAAACTGAACTACAATAGTACTCAAGAATAAGTGGATCTGAAAGTTTAAGTCGACATAGCTGTTTTTATCTTGAGTGGAGGATGTTGGGATTAGTAAAGGCAAATGGTTAAGAAGATGCTTAGTTGATACTCGATTGTTCTTGATAATGTACTTGTTGGGAACAAAAAGCTTGTACAAAAGGTTGAATGCCTCCGATTTCTCAACCACATTCTCGTCAACTGTATGGATATCGGCTGAATCTCGAAGAGTCTTTCTTGGTTTACTCTTCAATGCATTGGTTTTCTTTCTAATTGGAACCTTGTTTCGGCTAGTAGGAAAGTATTGTGACATGGAATCGGGTGTAGGAGTCGACGGTTCTGTATTTATACCCAGTGCCTGCACTGTGGGGGTAGAAGAAGCTGTTTGGGCTACTGAGGAAGATTGTGAGGTATTTGAGCTGGTTCTGGAAATATTGGCCGTTGTGGTGACAGTCGTGGGTTTTCTCTTTGAACGATTCAATAAATTTGGAGTAGTTGGCCTTCTGCCGAGTCCTTGGGGTAGTTCCATGGTTGATGGTTTATTTACTTATGCAGTTGTATTATGCAGGAAGAACATGGAACGTATTTGGTAGTGGGTGTGAGAAATCAATAACAGCTACTGATCTGAAAAGACTCACCCAAACTATGAATGTCAAAGTATTTATGAGAGGAGTCAGCTCCTGTACGCGGTTCACTCCTCTCTCAGAAAACTACAATACCCTCAGGCATATTCATTTTCCCGGTATTACGACTTTTGAGCGGGGTCAAAGAATCCAGAATGCCATGGTTAATGCCAACCTTGACTTCAAGAAGTTGGAAGGTAAAATTAAGAAGCAGCAAAAGGATATTGCCAGTCAAGGCATGGTTCTTAATGAATATGAAGCCTCACTCCTCGACAAGATCTTACAAATGAAACCGTTTCCTACGTTATTGACATTCGAATTTGAGAATGTCTACACTGGAGGTAAGAAAGTTAAGCAAGATCCTGAACTAGGCAATAAAATACACCAGTTCAAAGAATCAGGCTGCAAATATCATCAGCTTGAGCGTGGTGGGCAAATAACATGGCATGGAAAGGGCCAATTGGTTGCATATGGTATTTTGGACCTCAAGCAATTTAGTGATCTTACGGTAAGATGCTACGTTGATGGTGTGCTTTTAAAATCAGTGCAGAACTTATTGGACAAGAACTATTCGCTTACAAGCGTTCTCACAGAAAACCCCGGAGTATGGACTGAATCCAATCAAAAGTTGGCATCGGTGGGCTGTAACATACAAAGAGCCATCACCAGTTATGGTATTGGATTGAATGTCAGTCCAGATCTCAAATTTTTAAATACATTTGAAATGTGTGGTTTGCCAAACGCTCGTGCAACATCTATTGCTGAATTAACAGGTCAAGTAGTTTCTGTAAAAACAGCAGCAGATCAATATGCCAAAGAATTCGCTAAATTGTTGAATATTAGAACCGTTGAACATATGAGTGGAGAAGAGTTGCAATTAGATGAATGATCCTCATGTATATATTTTTCTCTTCTACAGGGATGTTTGAGTAAAGTATGACTTGACTACAAAATTTAGAAATACACATTAATTATAGAACAGAACGAATAAAAACATTCTGTGGAAAGCTTTTGTAACGAGAAGAAAATAAAAACACAGTACAACCATCCCAAGATTCAGGAACTAGCCCTACTTATCTAGTCTTAATCATACTGACGCATGATCATTAAACTAGTACAAGATGACACCAATGGCGGCGAAACCGACAAGGATGGAGGACATGATACCAGTACCGGTAGCTGGACCTTCGTTAGTAGAGGAACGAGAGCTGGAAGCAGAGGCGGAACGGGAAGAGCCAGCAGAGGTAGCAGTGTCAGTGGAAGAACCAGAGACGTTACCCTTCTTGGAAGAAGAAGAAGAAGAAGAACCACCAGC
The DNA here is from genome assembly GCA_030568695.1 of Suhomyces wounanorum. Lineage (NCBI taxonomy): Eukaryota > Fungi > Ascomycota > Pichiomycetes > Serinales > Debaryomycetaceae > Suhomyces > Suhomyces wounanorum. Next base: position 33,999 of record JAJMGL010000018.1, read on the forward strand.
ACCTGAACAAGCGTATTTGTCACCCTTAATGTTGTTACCGTTGTTCAACTTGTCGAAGGCTTTACAAGATAAGTCACCGCTGGAGATCAAAGAGAATCCACCGGAAACAGTAGACAAGGATGGGAAAGTACCGTTGTCGAAGTCACCAGAGATGTTAACAGAACCACCAATAGACTTCAATTTAGGGAAACCGTCAAGGGATCTCAAGTCGGCGTTGTCACCGATTTGCAAGGCACCACCGAGGGAGGTCAATTCTGGGAAGTCTAATTCTTCAAGATCATCGTTTTGGTTGATGGTCAAAGACTTACCGACGGTCTTCAAGTTCTTGAACTCGATCTTGTCAACGTTGGAGGAAGTGATGGCAAGAGAGTCGTTGACGGAAGTCAAGTTGTTGGCAGACAAAGAGTTGATTCTTTGCAAGTCAACGTTGTTAGCAGAAGTCAATTGGTCCAAAACAACGTCAACGTTGTCGGAGTTGTAAGAAATGGACAAGCTGTCAGTGACAGATTGCAAACCAGAGTCGATGGTCTCGATGTCTCTGTTGTTGTTGACGTTGAAAGTACCTAATTCGAAAACGTTAATACCGTCCAAGGACTTCAAACCAGTGTCGGAGATGATGATGGAGCTGGCGGTGGTAATACCAGAAGCTAAACCGGTCTTTTCCAAGGATGGCAAAGCGGTGAAGGACAAGTTACCAACAGTGGTCAATTGAGCCAAGTTCAAGGAAGACAAGATTTGAAGCTCGTTAAGGTTAAATTCACCAGAGATCAATTCCAAGGTTGGAGCGTTGATGGCGGTGGTAAGGTTAGCATTTTGAATCTTCAAGTCACCGAAGAATCTCTTGACACCGGTCAAATCGATGTTGGTCAAGCTGGAACCTTGGATAGTGACATCACCAACAGCGGTGGCACAGGCGGCGACGGAACGGATTTGGGCATCATTGGTGGCGGTGAACTTAGAGAAGGAACATCCGGAAGCTGGGGTAGGGGTAGCTGCGGTCAAGGTGGAGTCTAAAAGTTAGTAGATGTTGACAATTGCACTAGATAAGTTTGGTGATTATTGTTTGGTGATCAGCGTTTGTTGCACCGGCCCATCACGGCCAGTGCCACATTCGGTGCCGTTTCCAAGGGTAGGTTTTGGGGGTACCAAAAAAGTGGTCTTCTTTTGGTGGTACAGAGGGGACCACAGTTCGTCTAATGGAAAAGTACCCATTGGAGCTTTATGACAACACGATAATGTACCACTTGAGAAGCTGGCGACTGGATGGGGGAGAGGGATGTTTTGTGCTTCAAAATATACCAAAATGTAGGAAAGCCAGGTGGTGGAACGGAGAACTTCACGGACGACAATTGATGATAGGACCGGGCTTTCCCGGGAAATGAAAAACCTGAGAAACAACTTATCATGATGTAGAGTGATTACTTACTGTTAGCACCCAAGGTGACTCCAGAAACAGCTGCGATGGCCAATAACTTCGAGAATTGCATCTTTGCTAGGAAAAGAGTTGGGAAAATTTTTCGAGCAGGATAATGGTTTTATAAAAGGTGGAAGGCACAGTGCTGGTGATAAATCGAGGCCAGAATACCCGCGGTATGCAGGAATATTCCCTTTAGGGAGAAGTGCCGTAAGAAACGAGGGCCCGGAAGTAGTGGGAAGTGTACAGTTTGTGGCACCAGGAAGTCGGCGGAGTTCGCAACCCCCGGATCTGACAAGCAGCTGGCGTAATTTGCGAGTGAAATATGCAATCCAGTGCAAGTGTTTACTGTTGAATATGTTGTTAATTTGCCCAATCAGGAAAGAGCCTATGCTATAAATATCCGGATCTGCTCGATCCTACCACGCAGACTACCACCGGTGGTAGTAATCCGAGGCTTGCTTGTGGGCAAACCCTGGTACCACCACCATCCATGGGCCCAGTGGGCCAAGCTGACCACTCGTATTAGGTGGTTTCAACAGATCTGCCTCCTGCTTAGCCCCGTGGTGCAACTCTCGTGACCGCATAAGCCTTTATTCGATGTTTGTTAAACAAGCCAGCCATACCAACATCCCTTTTCGATACCATTGCGGACGGTATTGTAAGGTTGCGCCTCGAATTCCGGGGGGGTGGGGGATGCCTCTCTGGGTCACTTCCGGTCAAATCGTTTAAACGAGTTACACCTCCAAAGCCATCTGACAAAATGACACCTTCTGTGGCCGTCTCCCCGTCAACTATACCTGCATTCGATTGTTATCTACAAGGGATCTGTAGATAAGAATAGCGTGGTGCTCATTCCGGATCTCACTCCGGGTCTCACTCCGTGTCTCACTCTGGTAGGGTTTTGCTCTGCTACATTCTCAGTTCACCCTCGGTTTCTCTACATGCACAATTCTTCGGGTGCTCTGACTAGTTTTGTCTAAGACTAAATTGGGCAGACCACGAGCACAGCACCACAGTTCCTAGACCACAGAGATCGCTTCTAACTCAGGCCGATTCAGGGTGGGAATGGTCCTATGGGGCAAAAGTTCTTCTCTGTGGGCCCTGTGGGTGATGTGTTGATTTTAGGGGTTTGGGGGCAGCTACAACACACATTGTAGCCAGGCGAAGAATTTTGAGCTATTGAATTTCTATTTCCTTGGATGTAGTATGGGTTTTGGCACATTGCTAGGTGAAATTTTCTTGATGTTGGAGGAATTGAACTAGTTGTTTCACATAGTTTATGCCTGAGTCCACCACATTTCTTGGAGGCGCGGCACTATCTCTGAGAGGCTAAGCAGCCAGTGAGACAAGGATGTGGGTTGCCACCTGGTTCAAGGTTCCCCTGAGGTGTAGCAAAGTACCCATGGATTCCCGCAGGTTGAGTAACGTCCACTCCTGTGGTAGTGTGGGCAATTACCTTACCTGTTTCAGTAACCTAGCCCCACTTGCCGAATCAGGAAGGGTAATTGCGTGCCTGTGCAGTGTGGTGCAGTACAGATGAACACTAACGTAATACCTAACCCCTGACATCCCCTTCATTTTTGAAGGCCACCCGATGAAAACTTTACAGATCTGATTTTCATCGACTAATTTGGTAAAGTCTTATAGAATCCCGTGCCAATCCCGTGCCAATTACTTTCTTCAATCAATACCGTCGCACCTAGTAAAGTTCTCACTGGTATCTTTCACGGTTGACTGCCCATAGTGCCTAGTCACATAACCCGGTTGAATGCACCATTTGCTGAAAAGCCGCAGCAGCATGTCAAGTGCACTGTGATCGAATGCATGTGTAAACACTCTCATTTTGTTCTGTTGGTGGCATTCGTCGAAATTATTGACATTTTACATCTTTTGTAGAAAAATAGAATTCACCTGTTGATAATATATCATACCAATAACATACTATTCTTTAGTTCATCAACTGTAACTAATGCTGGTAGGGCGTTAAACTCATATAATTATTTGAATTGTGGCGGTCACTGTTAAGTTAAATACTACAGCCTCAAGTGCTATTTACTGGTTTATAGTTTCCCTAAATTGTAGATTTCATATTTCATGTTACACACTCAAAGACCATCATCAAAATTGAACTGATCGTTCAAGTTCAACTGTTGTTCAATCATTTCTGTCCAGGGACCCACGAAATCCAATCCTACATTCCGGTTGTTCATGAACCATTCCATGACCTCATTATCTCCCACCAACACTTGCAAGGGACTGCGGTTGCTTTCTGATGGGGTGATGTTCTCACTGCTTGTATTATCCTTGTTCTGGTCCATAAAATTTTCGTAGCTAACAGAATTTGAGCTCAAATTCGACGGGTATGTGGGCTTGGCTGACTTGCTGGTTCCATTTCCATTACTCACATGGGCAAGATTGATCGGATCTTGCTCTTGAGTCTGTGATTCGGGATTCCCTGGTATATTCCGGTCTTTATCGTCATCATCTGCATAATCTTGGAAATTTCTGGAGGTGGTCTTCATCTCGGAACAAAGGTACATCAAAACATTTGAGTATCTAGTACACAAGTGAAGTTCATCCGGTGAACAGTCCCTCAAGGTAATAGCTGCTCTCTGAATACTTTGAATAATTTCATCGATTGTAATTAATGACAACGATAAGATGGTAGAATCGAAATCATCGATGGAATTATTCAAAAGACTGGATGCAGTTTTGGACATTTTCTTGTGGGCAGTGATAGTAAGGTAACATTTGACGATGAATGCCACTGCACGGACCATTCTAGTCAACCATCTCACCGGCATATATCTCAACATTTTTAACCTGTGTACTCTGTGAGCCACAAGAAGCATTTCATTTGCCGCATTGAATGCTTGTTCAATATATTTAGCAGACTTAGAAATCTCATCAAGCTTCAAAGTCGCCTTTCCAGACTTTCTCTTGTTTTTCTTATCATCTACTACTTTGGATGCTGGACTTAATGCAAGTGAATAAATGTACAATTTCACATAATTGAACTCAAAAACAAATGATTCATTCTCAATAACCTCCGCCATCTCTTTCGAGGCCTTCGAATTAGGATGTAACCAGTGACTCTGGAGGTTAGGATGATTCCTTACCGATTTATTACTTGGCTTCAAAAAATTCTTGTACTTTCTTCCCCAATTATTTATGAGTGGACTTATGACATTCAATACTGATAGGTTCTGTCTCTGTGTCAATCCACCCAATTGTGCTTTGTAACCATATAGGGATTCGTGTCCCAATGACATTATTTGAAGCAACTCTATTTGTGCCCTCTGAGATCTTGTAAATCTTAATACATGTTCACTTGAAATTCTTTTCAAGTCTTCTTCTGTCATCTTCATAATCATATCGTCAGCATCTTCAACCGTTTCCATGTCTTCCTCTGATATTTCATCTTCATCCAAATCAACTTCTGAAAGTGAATGTGCCAACATTGATCTCCGACTAATGTTCATCACAGAGTTGATTTCAGCAATATGACTGGCCAAAAAAGTTTTGGAACTAATTTCCATAAATCCCATATCTTGAGCAAGCCTTACAGCAGATCCAATTAACATCCACGCCATACGATAACTTCTTCTCATGGCACCTAGTCCTGCTAGATTGGGTTCATCGCCCGATGCTTTTGGCGCTGCACCCCCATTTGTAGGAACTGCACCGGGCATCATAGCAACTCCCCCATAAACTCCTTCATCAGTTGCTTCATCAGCTTTGTTAGCGTAATCACTCCATCTCCAATGAATAGCTCTGGGATTCCATTCAGTGAATAGGAAGAATGCAAAAATAGTACCAATAGATCTGGTACTGGCTTCTGCCCAAACCGTTTGAGATATTAATCTTTGAACGTAAAGCCAAAGACGATCGTGAACTTCGATATTTCTTGGAACTCCACCACTACCCACGTTATTTTCAAACGGATGATATCTCGACGCAATTGTGAGGATTGTACATAATAAAATGGGATAACCAGAGAGAACAGTGGGAGAGTGTAAAAACCTGGGAATATGGGGGAAGAATGGATGCATTGTAGTGAAAAATAAATGAATCAATCTTTCTGCTTCCAATTCAGATAAAATTCCATTGGGTTCTCCGATGTAGTCAATATTAGAAAGCTTATTAGATGCTTTTGGTCTGACAGCAAAACCATTTTCAGCAGCAGGCATAGTCATTCTCTTACCTTCTCGTCCTGCTTTAATGTAGGAGGGAATAGAAGGTTTCGGAATGGACGCTGAAGCTGTGGGGGGCATGGATGCAACATGAGGATTCGGTTCAATATCCAAAGGTTTAGATTGTGCCTCGAGTTGGGCATGCTTCACCCTTGCATCAATATTATCTCTCTCATCAGCTTTAGCTATCGTTCCTGCTGCTTTGGCAAGAAATACTAGGGCACCCTCCATAGTTGAAAAATGATTGCTGGGGGATTGTTTGGGGTTGGACGTGAGATCTGTGTCTGCATTATGGTTATTGATATTGTTGTTATTATTTTTATTGGAATGGTTTAAAATATTAGTGACAGAAGGTAACCGATTTTGGTGTGGTGTTGGAAGTGAACTTGTTGGAGCTGCTTCTTGAAAAGAGGTTGAATTGTTGCTATAATTACTTGCAGATGAACGCCGATACATTTTCTCTTCTGGTTCGGGTGATTGGAGTGATTCAGGAGTAATGCTTCCTGTACTTGAGCCAGTACCATCTTCTAGTTTACGTTTTTGGCGTCCTAATGATACGTTCACTGCACCACCTCGTTTGGATTCAACAAAAACACAATCCTTCCTCTCTCTTTGACAACGGGCACACTTACCGTCTCTCGGATTATCAACTGGACCCAAATCACATTTGACTTTACGGACTCGACAATTCAAACAAGCTCGGTAATTTCTCTTGTACTTGTTTTGAGCAGAAGTGCTATTCGAACCATCCCCAAAATCAGGAGGGAATGACGTAGATTGCATGATCTTTAGGATCTATTCCAGTTTCAGCCAGAGTAGATAATCTAACACAACTTGTTAAACTTGATTAATCGTATCAAACCTATGAGGTCTATGTAGTGGTCTGCTCTTCTGGTTCAAGAAAGCCACACTTTCGACAGTGAATCTTCCAGGTCAAGAAGGCTGTCACTATTTCAATGCAGAAGGTGAAAATAGAGTCTCCTGAACGTAGTACAAGGATATGTGGGTACCCTAGTTGTGACTCGGACAGTAATGTGTGGTGTGAAGATGTATAAATTTTGGCAGTCTGTTCCGCTTTTAACCGCGACTACAAAAATGTCGATGGCCCTAACCGTTTGCCGTGCATTGGTGGGGTAATATAAGTAAGGAAATGATTCTGGGGAAATCCGAGGCAAAACACCACCAAAAATGGCCCATTAAGGAATTAGATTCAAGTATACGGATATAGGGGCTAATGTGAAATGGTACGATTTATTACATAAGCGAAACAAGGGCAAACAGTTATTGCATGTACTTGATATACGTAGCGAGAACTAGTCTCAAAAACACTATGGTATGAACTAAAACCAAAAGAGAACCTAAAAACACGGTAAAAAAATCAACGTTTCTGTAATTGTAACTTCTTGACTTGCTCCTCCAAAGTTTTCAATTTGGTTTGCATCTCTTCCAAATCTTGATTCAATCTGTTTCTTTCATTGACAATATTGGTTTCCCATTGTCTGAATCTTTGTTCTTCGGCTTTAACTTGTTCGGTGAAGAATTTTTTCAATGCATCTTCTTCTTCCTTGAACTTAGGGTTGTGTAATCTTCTAGGCTTCTTAGAGAATGACTTCTTTACACTGTCATCAGTTTCAGCACCTGCTTCTTTGTCATTCTCAGTTTCTTCTTCATTACCTCCCAATTTAACCGATCTGAAAGTTTCGAAATGAATCTCATTAGTAGACAAAACCAAGTCCAACATGTTGGTTCTCAACAATAAACTTCTCAATTTCTTGAAATCACAGTGTTGGTCGTTTTCTACTTCGACCAATCCCCATGGGTACTTTCTACCTCTGACGAAGTTACCTGGTGCAACCTCAAATTCTTCTTCAGAGCCAATCACAGCAAATGGCATGGACTCGATCAATTGCTTGGAGTGCTCAGCACTAGCAGGATCATCCAACTCTAAAGGAGGAGTGTAAATATTGATATCTTGAGCTTCGATTACATCTCTTATTCTTGACTTGAAGGCTTCCAACTCGATAGGAGACAATGTGTCTGATTTGGCAATGATTGGAATCAAGTTGACTCTGGTGGAGAGACGTTTCATGATTTCAATGTCCAAAGGCTTGAGGGAGTGTCCGGTTGGGCGTATGAAATAAAGACAAGCATGTACTCTTAAATCCTTCTTATTATCTCTCGAAGGTTGCTGTTCTTGTTTCATGTAGGATTCATGTTGGTCATCAATAAAGTCGATGATTGGAGTCCAGGAGTCGTGATTGTTAACGTTGTTTCCGAACCCTGGGGTGTCGATGATGTTCAAACGGATCTTGAAGTTCTTTTCCTCCAAAATGGCACGAACAATATCGATTTCCACGGTCTGATGAGAGCTGGTGAACTTATTATGTCTTTCGGTTGGCTCCTGGTATACTTTCAATGATGATTGGAAAAGGGTGTTAATAAAGGTGGTTTTACCCAATCCGCTTTCACCACAAACCATCAAGGTGAAAGTGGAACCTTGCTTGGATACAATCTTGTATCTGATGTTAGTATATAATCCTTAAGATACACTTTAGTGATATTTTGGTCGGAATCCTTATGGACTCAATTCTCGTTGTTACCACGTCTCAAATGACGTACCAAAAGACGCCAGTGTTTCATAAAAGTACGCACCTTTGATTTGGTAAATTGGCAATTCCAACTGGTTCAGGCATTATGATAATATGAAGTGGTCTCTTATCGTAACCTGTATGTATAATGTAAAGAGTTTACAGAATCAATGACAGACACCCGATCAACACCGGTCGTCTTTTTTTGTTTTCTTTCAAGGGGCGTGCGCGGAATGAAAATTGAAACGCGTAGAGTAGACGAGGAGAATAAAAGCAACCACACATATGAGGCTACAGTAAGTTTGACAGCAGGTCACCGTTGATGCTTATATTTAAAAATCAGAGCCAATACTGGATTGAGTTATGATATGATAAATATATATGATATAATATAACTGAAGATCAGGCGTTAATTCAAGAGGCGACTCTTCTCTTTATCAAAACAACGGATCTAGGTTGACATTGCTGAAGAATCACACACGAAATATACTAAACAATATAACAAGCAAATAAAAACTGATAAGACAGGAGAATAGAATAGAATAGACAGAGACATACAAAACATATAGATAAAAATAGTCACGCGTCTTCAATATATCTATTCTTCGTCAGCCTTGGTTTCAGAGGTTGCTTGTTGTGGTTGCTCTTCAGCTGGGGCTGGAGCTTCAGACAAGTCAGTCCATAAGGTCAAGTTATCTCTTAACAATTGCATGATCAAGGTGGAGTCCTTGTATGAATCTTCAGATAAGGTTTCCAAGTCAGCAACAGCATCATCAAAAGCTTGCTTGGCCAAGTGGCAGGCTCTGTCTGGGGAGTTCAAGATTTCGTAGTAGAACACAGAGAAGTTCAAGGCCAAACCTAATCTGATTGGGTGAGTTGGTGGCAATTCGGTGACTGCAACATCGGAAGCAGACTTGTAAGCTTCCAAAGATAAGTCAGCAGCTTCTTTACGCTTGTCAGCAGTGGCAAATTCAGCCAAGTAACGGTGGTAGTCACCCTTCATTTTGTAGTAGAAAACCTTGGATTCACCGGTTTGAGCGGAAGAGATCAAGTGGTCGGTTAACACAGACAAGATGTCTTCACAGATTTTAGATAATTCAGCTTCGACCTTAGCTCTGTAGTCGCGAATCAAAGCGACTTGTGTCTCATTACCCTTAGCATCTTCCTTTTGTTCAATGGAAGAAACAATTCTCCAGGAAGCACGGCGGGCACCAATGACATTCTTGTACGCCACGGACAATAAGTTACGTTCTTCAACGGACAATTCTTGACCAGAGGAAGCAACAGCCTTCATGTTTTCAACCATTTCTTCATAACGTTCGGCTTGCTCGGCCAACTTGGCGAGGTAAACGGAATCTTCACGAGAAGCTGGCATTGTATGTGATTAAACTAGAAGTTAGTAAGTGATAATAGAAGAAAAAACATAAACCACGCAAAGGAATGCGAAACTTCACAGTAGGTTGACGATCAAGGACACGACATTTGCTCGATTTTGCGAGAATTCTCCTAGTACCCAACAACACGCGTTGACGTCAACGGTTTTGTCGGATAGGAACGAAAACTAACGAAAAATGCCATAAGAACTGGAGATACAAACGATTCAATAAGCTAGAAACTTGAAAGGTTGACACAACCCGTTGGTGGTGGTGTTGACGCATTTTGCGCGCGTAATCGCTATTTGCGCGCAAGGGGTGATGTTGGAAGCCAGGTCGAGTAACTAGATATTGATCGAGAGTAACAATCATCCATGAGGAGGGACATTGGACGTTGGAATCCTTGGCCCATTGCGTTGATAGCAATTACTGGATGTGCGCCAATAACACCATCTCTTTCACGCCAAAAGTCGAGGTGCGAATCGACCACAATGGGGAGTGTTGCTGTTGGCAAGTAAGAAAGGGTGAAGGGGCCACACAGAAGGGCCAGGGACGAATGGAACATGGAGAGACCCCTGAAGTTCGACTGTAATGCGTGTCAGGTCGAAAAATTGATTGATTGAGTCGAAGTGGCCAACTTTGGCACATGTGGGTGATTTGTTATGATGGACTGCCAACACCCGATCTCAGCACCAACGCCATCAATTTTGCTAGTTGGAAACACCAGGCATGGAGCCAAGGTGGGTGAGCACAGAATCGAAGGCTGGTGATGAATTCGAGGTATTTTGGCTGGGGAATCGCCACGGGCAAACATGAAGCACTTGGACCCAGGTCGATGCAATTGGGCGGAGTTTTTCCCGTCCGGCCCACTCCGGCGACTTCTATGTAGACACTTGTGCTACTGGTGAAGTGAAGACACTCCTTTAGAGGTTTCTTGAGACACACGTACGATTGGTGATAAGTTTGGTATGAATCCAAAATAAAGAGTGGAAAGCAAAAAGAAAGAAAAAGTTCCGACGACTGGTTGGTGCGAGCAAAGATTTGATTTTTGGACTTTGCTCACGAAAATCACATACAACCGGGCGGGGCGGCGGTGAGTGGGGTGCGTAGGTGCCAACGGGCCCATTGGCCACACTGGACACTGGCACTGGATACTGGACACTGAACACTGCAAACTGCAAACCGGAACCACCAGGAATCTCCAGGAATCTCCAGGAACCACCAGGAACCACCAGGAACCACCAGGAACCACCAGGAAGCTCCAGGAATCACCAGGAAGCTTCAGGAACCACCAGGAACCACCAGGAACCACCAGGAACTGTCGAGTGTAGCGGGGCAGTGCTACGATGGTGGTGCTACCATGGTGCTCTACGGCGGGGGCTACCACAGGCCTGGCTCCATGCCAAGGTAAACGGATGGCATGCTACAGTATTCATGGTACCAGGCATTATGCTGTTTGGGTGGTTGGTGGTTTTGCCATCTGTTGTTTGCCATTGATGTTCATCTTCACCATTATCATGGACGGCGATGACACCGGAAGTGTTAGGAAGGTGCTACACGGCAGTTGGCAGTGGCAACTGAGGGTAGCGGCCTGTGGAACCAAGAGTCGCAGGGCTCACCGGTGTAGATTGGAGAGTGTGGTAGGGTCAGGCCATTTGCCCGTTGCGGGTGTAATGGGCACAAAGGGAGCAAGAACTAGGCACCGCCAGGTGCGAGGTGGTGGGATTTTGGTGGGAGGGAGTGGGCGAAATTCGTTTCCTCTCCCCTGAGGTAAGGCCAGTGGCCGTAGTGAGGGAATTAGTCGGGTGGTGTAATTTCTAAGGTATGGGAGAATGGGTCTGCCCATGCGGTGAAAGCTTACACTACAAGGAGGGCTAGGGACCGAGGTTCTGGAGGTTCCTAGAGGTTCCTACAGGATGTTGGAGTTCTGGGTGCTATGCTCTGGGCCTCCGATGAATCCCGGCCAATAGAGATGTGGTTGTAGTGGTGAAAATCTTCGTGCTATCACTACAATACCCGATCTGTATGATCTGTATGGTGATTGACATCAGGAGGTGGGGAATGTTACGTAAGCCGCGGCCCTCGCTCTACGTCGCCCAATTACACCCAATGACACCAGATTCCACATTCCATAACCACGCCAAATAGGCGGTTGCACATGGACAACCCCCAAACCCCGTTTGTGGAATGGGTGTCATTCTAGGTGAAGTATCATAAGGAGGAATCTTGCGGATATTTGGCGTTGAAACAGCTTTTCGCGTGTTCATTGCATTGGCTTCTTATCCCCCCTGTAAAGTGTGGGGATTTGAGCGTTGGACTGATAGCAACCGTCAGTTAGTGTAGCAAGGGTCCCAGTTTGGAGTTCATTCACCGCTTGCAAAAGACGTCACAGGGGTACTTTTGAGCGGTTGATGGTACTGATTCTGCCCCTAGTTGGAAATTCCATTTCTGTACAGGTTGGATCTGTCAACGATATTGATTATTTCACCGTTTCCTGGATGAAAGCTGAACCCTGAACCAATATGCAATTGGACCTCCAGACAACAAGATTGTTAGTTTGAGGCACTGTAACTTAGCAGATCTTCCTAGCATGAAGTCCAATAGTATCTTTTCGAAGTACATTTGACGTGAGAATCGTCCAAATTTGGCCCCATTATTGTGAATTATGGGTAACTCAACTTCGAAGTCATCTCCAAATCTAGCACATCGTTTGAATGACCACACCAATACACCAGCAATAACATCCTCTAATTTCTCACCCACTGTACACTCTACTCTACGAACGGTTCCGGCTTCATATTCTATTGACCATTGCTATATTACACTACTCATCCAATTGCATGGTATCAGTTCCAATTTGTAACTTGTAAGGAGCACATTCCTTCACCTTGATACCAAATCTCTTGTCCTTACTCAACTCCACGAGTTGATTGATGCTTTCGGCGTACTCACCTCCCAACTGGTACTGGGAGTGGACCCAACTTGGCTTGGAAGTCTTTTCTCCTCCAGTCAATCTAATAACTTCGTTTCCTTCACCATTAATCACTAAGGTGGTGGATTCACGAACGTTGGCGATGTTTTGGCCATGTCTCAACAAGTTCTTCAACAACAATGAACTAACTCCCAATTGTGGCAATGGGGTCTCCATACCTGGTAACACTGGCTTGTCCATGTCCATACCATGCTTACCGGTGGGGTTGGCACTCAACAAGATCTTTTCAAGTGGAATAAACTTGGTGATTTGAATTGGCTTACTCTTGACCAAGTGACGGTTGCTCATTTCAGACAATCCCAATCTGTTGGTCTTGATATCCTTTTTGATGTTCTCAAGCTGTTCTGGGATGCTTTCTTCCTCTTTGATAGGGAAACTCTTGGAGGTGTAGGATAATTTGAATGGGAAAACAGAAAACTTCTTGTCAACCTCAGCCAATACTCTTCTGGACGTCTTAAGCTTCAATTGGTGATTGATGGCAAAGTCTCTAATATGCAAGGTACTCTTGGAGTTGAAGCCTTGTCTAAGCTTCTTACCAGTGAATTCATCGATTTCTTCTAAAGTAATGATACCAGGGCCTTCAACTTCACCGAGAGATGCCATTCTAATTTCAACTTGGTATACCTCCCCTGGAACAACAATGAACTCATCACTTGGAACAGAGTTCGAGTTATCGGTGGTTCTGACCGAGGTGCGGTTTTCAGAGAGAACCAATTCTTGTCCAATACTCTTTTTCAATAATCTTTCTTCTTGATGTGATTCGTCCCAAACAACACCCTTGAAGTCTCTTTCAGCAACAACACCTTCAGCTTGACCGGCCAAAAATCTTCTAACTCTTCTGACCTTCGATCCTGGCAAAACCACACAGTTGAAGGATTCGGCGATGGAGTCAACAATAGATCTGATGTGGGATCCGGTAACTCCACTGGCAGCAAGCTGTGCAGGTAATTTTTCTGGAGACAAAGACATTCCCAATAAAGCTACCATGGTTTCGGTGGCAATATGGGTAGCACAGATGGCATCAGCCTTAGCTCCCAACAATGGTCCAGCAGGTTTGGATTCACCTCCTGGATATATGACGATGGTGTGGGAAACGTTGGCAGTATAACCGTCGATTTGGACACCCAAAGAGATACTGACCACATCTCCTTGGTTCAAGAAGTATGGAGTCTCATCATCGAGTTCTGGTGCAAATCCGTTACTCAACTCATTAACATCTATGGTACATGGCTGAGCGATCCCTTTTTCTCTAACAACGTTGTTGTAAGTCTTACCTAACAACTTGGTCAAGTAGGAGTCTCCCATGAGGCATAATTCTTGTACACTGATGGGGGAAGCCTTTTGGTAGTGGTATGAATCATTTATCAATGAGATGACATATTGCAACCCAGATTGAGAGATTTGTCCAGCAACTCTGTATTTGTCTAACACAGAGCTGTCAAGGATATTCTTCTGCTTCAACAAGATGTCGGCATCATCCTGGTGGACTGCAACTTGCATTGTTAATGTAGGTGATGGAGAAGAGTGATAAAAATTAAATTTTCAGCTCATCGCGAGTATGAGAATAGAGACAATCGATTTCTGGAGTTGCAACTGAAAATTCAGGGGTAAAGCCGAAGCTTAAGAAAAATCACGGATGTGCTAGGATTAGTTTACATTGACGTTTTACAGGACTTAGCATACTATGGTTGTTTTTATCAGTAATATAAGGTAAGATTATGGGTGCCAAAAAATCAGTGATAAGTGTAAAAAATGACGACAACTGCAGGATTCGAACCTGCGCGGGCAAAGCCCAAAAGATTTCTAATCTTTCTCCTTAACCACTCGGACAAGTTGCCTTCTTATACTACTGAAGGTTTGCTGTACTTATACAAAGTAAAACATTCATGCTTCATATCTCTTCTTATTATTAATATACACATACTTCTACATATTATTTTTTGCCAAAGAACAGATCAATGGTCTTTCCTTCCACCTTTGGCTTCTTCCTTGGTGTGTAACGCAAAGTGGACTTTCCTGAACCTTTGGATGTATCTTTTTTTGATGATACATACTGGGGTCTTAATTCATTACTGTTAATTTTTGGGGTTTCTGATTTAACCAAGCCCGTTGTTGATTTATCTAGCGATTTGATATCGGTGTCTGGTTTAATTCTTTTTGAGTCTCTCTCTTCCAGATTAGGTCGTTTGAAAAAGTTTGTGATCGATTTTTGGGGTTCAACATACCGTTCAAGGATTTCGGGACCTTTAATACCAGGTTTTCCTACATCCCTGGTAACAGGATATGCCTCCACGTTTGCGAATGCCTCATTATTGGTAGTGTTTAAACACTCATCTAAAAGAGATTCCAGCCAATCTTTTTTTGGGTTGAGCCAGTCATCCCACTCTTTAGTTCCAGGCTTTAAAAACATGGGTTTCCTGCTGTGCAACCAAGATAGATCATATTTATCTTTGGATTGAGCGGTTCCAGTTACAATAGTGAAAGATGATAGATATTGATCACCTATGTTATAGTTTTCTTTATAATTCACATTGTGTGAGTACAATCCAGCTAGGTACACTATTGATGAAGCTGTAGAATGTACAAAATGGGGAACCTTATCGTTAGAGGTTTTTTGCCATTCGAAATACCCCAGTATGGGAACAACGCACCTGGTACTTCTTCTGCAACTATTCCAAACACTTTGTTGCTCAGAGAGGGTTTCTTTTCTGCAGTTGAAATAACGACCACAGAACCTTTGCAATTCCCGTGTATATGGTTTAGCTCCAGAATCTTCGCCCCCAACTGCTTTTCTATCATTGGGTTTTGCCCAAGGGGGGATAAGACCAAAGGTCAGAGTCTCCATTATATAATTGAACTTTGATCCATCATTCTCAGGATCTACATAGATTATCACTCCAGTATTGGTTGGCGCAATATTGTAAGTTTCCCGGTAATTGTTCAAGTACCTTGAGTCGATATTTATTGTTCTTAGATCCTCAGAACCTCGAATATTGCTCTGATAGACACCTTGTTGTACTTCCCTAACTTCACCCTCCTCTCCTTGCTTCAATAAGGCAGTTTGTTGGAATTGACTAGGTAAATCATTTGCATTCTGAGATTAGTATGGAAGTCTTATCTCCTTGAGGTAACTTACCACTCCTAAAGCAAACCTGCCACACATATGGGATCAACAAATTACAATCTAATACTCGGAATCTGATATAGTATATTGTGTAAGGCACGCACACTAGGGTTTGGTATAACTTCAAGATTGATCAAGAATTTCTGCAAGTTCTGGATCATATTCAACTTCTTCTTCACCATAGTACTCAGGCTGAGATTCTCGATCCAAAAACTCATCATATGGATGGTCAAAATTATTAGTGCAATCTGGATCATCCGAATATTCGTTTCTCTCATCACCATCAAAGTATTCTGGCTGAACTTCCTTGGGCAAATTTTCATCATATGAATGTTGCCGTAATGAATCTTTATAAATCTTCCGTATTTCTTTTCTCTTCTTTGATTTGAAGGCTAGATATTCTTTATGTAATTTTTCATGTTGCTCGTATTCTGCATCAGGTACCTTGTCATCAAGTTGAGTTCCCAAGTGTGTTTTTTCGACAAACTTCACATCCTTTATCTCCACAGGCAAGTATGTTTGAGATACTCTTCCATGTTTGAAATCTGGATTATATCTGTACGTATCACCATATCCCAATTCTTTCATGAGTTTAGTTGGGGCATTTCTAAGATGCATGGGTATTGGAAGCTTGGTATATTCCGGTTTTTCATTTAAGAACGCTTGAGCATTTCTTAATGCTCTATATGCTTTGGTTGATTTCGGAGCTCTAGCTAATTTCACAGCACAATGTGCCAAAATTATTTCTCCTTCAGGCATCCCCACAAATTCCAATGCATCTTTAGCTGCGACAATAAAAGGTAAACAGGAACTGTCTCTTAATCCAACATCTTCACTAGCGATCACGATCATTCGCCTCATTAAATACATTGGGTCTTCTCCACCTGATAACATTCTGGCCAAATAATAAACTGCAGCGTCAGCATTGGAGCCCCGAACCGATTTATGAAAGGCACTTATAGTATCATAATGAGAATCACCAACTCTATCGTACATTTGATGAAAATTTCTTGTGCTTAGCAAAGGTTTCAACATTTCTGGATTGACATGAACCACGCCACTCCTTTCTGAGTTGGAAATCGAGAATTCTTCAGTAGATAAGTACGCATTCACTGATTCCAACAAGTTCAAAGCAACTCTTGAGTCCCCCATGGCTAAATCAGCCAAATAAGTAACAGCATCTTTGTTCAATGAAATAAAATGCAAGTGATATAAGGATTTTCTTAATTTGTTTACTTGATATAAGCCTCGATTAATAACTCGAGAAATGGCTTCAGAATTAAGTGGTTCCATTACAAATGTATGCATTCGTGATAACAATGCATTATTTAATGTAAATGACGGGTTCTCAGTTGTAGCCCCAATCACTGTAAGTACACCTTTTTCGATCACTGGGAGTAAAAGATCCTGGACCCCCCTATTGAATCGATGTATTTCATCAAGAAATAAAATTGTTGAGCGTCCAGTTAAACTTCTTTCGTTTTCAGCTTGTAAGAAGGTTTCTCTTAATTCTTTTGCATTGCTTTGTGCTCCAGATAATTCGACGAATTTACAGGAAGAAGTTTGGGCAATTATTCTAGCAAGTGTGGTTTTACCCAGTCCAGGTGTTCCCCATAATATAAAGGAAGGAATATGATCTGCTTCTATAATGTTTCTAAGTAAACCATTCTTTCCCAAAAGCTTCTCTTGACCGAAATAATCTTCCAAAGACTTTGGCCGAAGTCTTTGAGCTAAAGGTATAGCAGCCTCTTTACGAAGCTGTGCCAATTCTTGACTTATTTGGAGGATTTTTGAGCGTTTCGGTTCAGGGTTTTGAGGTTCACTTCTGGATTCTTTTGAAGAATTCTGAGTTGATGCAGCTTCATTTTCAAAGGAAATATAATTCGGAAGAATTTGTTCATTAGTAGAGTCCACTATAAGAGATTCGTGTGAATCATCTGCATACATATGTTCTTGAGTAATCTCCAGCTCAACTTTCACATTCTCTTCGAGCATTGCTTTGGATCTCTTTAACCTTCTTTCCTCTATTAATAACTTGGTTAAAGAAGGCCTATTTTTCGTCCCCTTATCCAATTTGGGTTTCTTTGAGTCCATTGTCAAGCCTAGCGATAGAAATGCATTTCCACGCTTCTTTTTGGGCACCTCATCAACCACCACAACATCCTCCTCACCAGGAATAGGAGACGTTCGAGACTCTTGATTATCAAGGCAGCTATTTACATGCCTCTCTAAAAAGACACTTTTCACTGTTTTTGCACAAATTGGGCACGTAGCATCCATATTGTCCACAGATAGTATGATGATGAGGAACGCGTTTGATCTGATAGTTGGTTTGAGTGAATCAACTTTCCCCCAAATAAGTTATGCTATAATGATTGCTTGTACCACGAGAATAATTGGCAAGGATATTGTCATTTAAACACCAGTGAGAATCACTGATGAATTGGAGATTCCGTTGATATGACAGTAGTGAATATTATGTTAATTTGAGCCTACTGCGGCGCGGTCCGAAATTGTGTTGAAATATCAAGTTGTATACCCCCATCAATAACCCAATAGTACATGTACCACAAATAAGACATGGCAGAAGTTTCTGGGAGGTCAGATGGAGAGATCAAAAGAAAGAAGCATACTTCAAAGCTACAACAAGTGAAAAGACAGAAGTCATTACGTCCCCATGAAGTTGAAGAGAAGTTTGAGAGTCAGGAAGAGTTGGCAAAACAATACAAGAAGTATCAAAATGCAAACAAGTTTGATTTCAATAGCGAGGAGGTATTCTGTGTGTGTCGCAAACCTGATCATGGTGAGCTTATGATTGCTTGTGATGGGTGTGAAGATTGGTTCCACTTCAAATGCATGAACTTAGATGAGCTCTACTCAAAGCTCGTAGCCAAATTTTATTGCAAGTTTTGTCAGTGGAAGGGAAAAGGGTCAACTAAATGGAAAAGGAAGTGTAGATTGGATTGGTGCTTCGAGCCCATTCGAGCAAGTTCGAAATACTGCTCTGATGACCATGGAGTCGAGTTTATGACGCATAATATGAAACAGAGAAACCATACTTCAAAAGATTTGTCAAACGAGACCATAAAGGAGATTTTGAAACATACAAAGAATCAGAAAGCGTTGGCAGAAATGGGAACTGAATTTCCAGAATTAGATGAGGTAGAGAATTTTAGGAAAACTGGTGACTTAACCCAATTTCCTGAGGCCATTAACAAAGAATTACAAACTGTTACCACCAAACTAACAAGTTTCAATGAAGATATCGCTGCGATAAACGCTAAAATGGAATTTATGGTGTCGTTGAAAGAAAGTATCAAAATAATCAACGATAAATTGCTGGAGCTTGGAGAGGAAAAAAACACTTCAAAATCTAAGAAAAAGTCAAAGCAAAAAAAAGTGGATATGTGCTTTTATGATAAAAGTCTTAAGGAAATAGATGTGGTCCAACCCACACGATCTACTTTAGTTTCAATACTTGAAAATCCGGAAAAAATGGGTTCGTTTACGGATTTAATCAAGCAGAAGTTGAGTGATGAATTGGAAGATGAGTGGTATTCAGAGAAACTATGCATCCAAGAAAAGAGAAAATGTCCACGCCACAATGGATGGTGGAACTTAGTAAACGACGATTTGGGCAAAAAATTGAATGAGCTTCAAAATAGCATGCAAAGGGCCGAGACGGACAAAGAGGACATTCTTCGGGCATACAGCATTGAAATATATGAGAAGAACTTGGATTCTAACAAAAACTATCACCAGTGACATCAACACTTAGTTAACCTACACTTCAGTTTCTTGAATAGGTGGTTCAACCTGGAAATTTTGCATTATTAAACATATATTACTCCTTGGAACCATTGATAGTGGCAACTATCTTTCTTGTATGTCTGTATGTTCTGAACTCACACAAATAGATTCCTTGCCATGTACCCACTGCCAATCTACCATTGGTGATGGGGATGCTTAAGCTGACACCAATGGTGGAACTCTTGACATGTCCAGGCATGTCATCTGGCCCTTCGTCAGCATGAATATAGAAATCTCCCTCGGGAACCATTCTATCCATGGAATTGGTGAAATCTTCCCTGACATCTGGATCACAGTTTTCATTCAATGTCAATCCAGCACTGGTATGTTGTAAGAACAAATGAAGAATTCCTACTTTGTATTCTTTGATTTGTGGGATCTTGGAGACCACTTCGTCTGTCACGAGGTAGGTGCCTTTAGCTCTAGGAGCAAGAGAGAATTTGACCTGTTCCCAACTCATGTTCGTGGTTTGAAAAGTGTTATCTGATCTATTGCTCAAATTGGGTTTGGCCGTCACGTGAGTCAAAAGTTTCACTATAATTGTGATGGTAGTAATAAGACTTAAGGTCAAGGTGCAACAGTTGTGTTCTTGTACCAAGATAATAGAGAACGTTCTAGCAACATCACTAGCTGTTTCTCAAGCATATTAATCTCCATTTATCATGCATTTGAGCTCGAAGTTTATTGTTCCATTATCGAGAAAAAAAACTATTTCAGTCCCATAAAATGACACTTTCAAGGGCCAAAAGTTAATCAAGAGTACATTTAGAGTAACTTTGTAGCATTGGTATATGTATTGATAATGATGTACTTAATTTATGGCATCATCTTGATACAAAACTTGTACTAAATAGAAATATCACATCACGTGCGCACTCATTAAAAATTTCAAAAAAAAATTCGACATTTAACTTCACCAACTACAATGAAAGCAGTTAGAAGTATAAGGCCAGGTTTACGGTTCTACTCTAAGCCCGCAGATGGTCTCTATCTTAATCCGCACCAATGGAAGGGTCTTCCATCTGATCAGATTTTCGAATTGCATAATATGAGAAAGGCCAAGTTGGGAGAACACTACAATCCAAATGATGAAGAAAGAATGGCAATTTTGTCCACCATGCAAGACTTAGCCCGTCCGGCCCCAGCATTGGAATATGTTTATGAGATCGACAACTTCAAGGAGAGATTTTTGACCGAGAAGCAAAATGAAACAAAGGGACAACCACCAAAGAAGAGTAATATTTTGGTGGCCAACAAGGGTCAAACTCCACACGAGAAGCGTCGTATTGAGAACCTCACCCGTGTCAGTGCTTACGAAATGCCATTGCTTGCCAAATTCCGTCAAAAATACCAACCGCCAACCAACAGTCCGCTCAAAATCACCTACAACACAGATTTTTCAGATGAAAGTACCAACGAATTCAACCGTAAGGTCACTCTTCAAGTCAAGGTGGAAGATCTTGGATTAAATGACAAGCAACTCCACAAATTCAAGGTCTTGGCAGGCAACAAGCTCAACCTCAACACCAACATCTTCAGACTCAAGAGCGCACAATTTGAAGAAGCATCTCAAAATGTCCGTTGGTTGGTCGATACCTTCAACAAGCTCATGAATGAATCTAAGGATCTCACGAACGACTTTTCCGATATTCCCGTGGATGCCCGTCACATGAGAAACCACATCAAGAAGCCTGAAGTCAAATTCCCAGAGGAGTGGAAGAGACCACAAGATGCTCCAACCCAAACTCACTCCATAGTGCAAAGATTAGTTGAGAGTGTGAAAAAGCAAAGGGATTTGGCTTACATCAAAGATTTCAGTCCATAGCATGTATATAGCTACAGATATTTCTGTAAAATAAACTAAGTGATAACCTTTAGTTCAGGTAAGCGGAAATCTTAAGCAGTTTCGGGGCTCTCCGTAAAGACAGTATAGTTCAAGTATACTGCTGTTCGCAGTATCCTAGCATTGCAAGTAGCACCTTAGAGGTTCTCGCATAATAGCTATAGACTTCACATCAATCACAAATAATCGAGAGGAGGTTTCTCAAACATTAAAATTGGAAATGATGTGCAATAATAAAAGTGATATTACAGAATGGCCAATTTCAAAATATGGAACATCGATGTTTTTCTAGCAAAGGTTTCTACACTTGTTCTCACTAATTATACCTATTGTAGAAACCGTGGTCGCGCTATCAAAACATTTTGCCCACACACTCCAAAATTCGATAATCAACAGTCAAAGGTGTGTGAAAGAACTTGCAGGATCATTTCCCCATACATTACCATATTATCCACTGACATTGGAAGATTATAGACATCGGTACTCTTGATTGATACAATCGTGTCTTGGAAATATTCACTGAAGGACTGCAAGAATAGTATAATATGTCTGATGAAATTCATTTAGCATCAACCACACTTGATGACATCATCAACGAGTTGAAGTTGAGCTATGATGTCTCGGTGGGATTGCTTGAGGGAGACTCTTTGCGAGACATCCCGAATATTAATACATTGTCCAATTTGAACAAGCTTTTGAAGAACTTGAGTCGGGAATTACATGATGTCGAACAAGTCGACGGAGTGGTGTTAAATAAAATCGAGAAGGTTCTCGCTGGTGAAGATCCTAGCTCCGAGACATTAGACTCCAAGCTTAATGAGGATCATTCAATGGTGGAGGATGAAGAGAAAGAAGATCTCAAGCGTGGATCTGGGGAGTTAGATGAGATTGAGAATGGTGAAGACCATAAAAGGCGAAAACTAGAAGATCATGATGATGACTCCAAAATAGAAGAGTTTCACGATGCCGATGATAAAGGTGAACCAGAAAGAATCAACTCGAAAAACGACCCAGTACCACCTGTTCAAAGTGGCTCATACACACAAGAAAATGACACTAGACTAAAGAATCCAAAATCGGAGTTTGTTACCTCACAGACTTTGTCAGCTAAAACAATCGAGCAGTTGGGTTTATTTTCCGAGGACAACAATGGCCTTGAAACACAAGGAAAGGAATATCTTAAGAAAAAGTATGGTGTTTCGTCTTATCCCGAGAATGATTTACAGGACTTGCTTCCAGGAAAGATACCAGATATAGACTTCTCGAAAAACAAGCCTCCAACCAACCAAGTGCAATTTTCCACATATCAAACCTACATAGAATCTTATTTCAGGGCATTCAACAATGAAGACTTGGATTTCTTGAACGAACAAAATATACTACCACCTGGGTTTGAACAATCCGACTATGACCCTAATATTTCGCCGTTTATTATTCCTAAATTGGGCCCATTATACTCGGAAGTGTGGATCGAAGAAGACGCTGCATTAGGAACAAAATTGAATAGTCCAGCTTTCCAACCGTTATTGCCAGATTCTTACAAACCAAAGGGTAATATAGAAGATTTGAATGATGATACTTTATATACAGAAGAAATTTCATGTGGTCCTTTGTCTTCTAGATTGATTTCTGCAATTTTGGGGAATAATGAAGCCAACGGGGAGAACCAGGATGAATTTGAAAAAATAACCGAAATTGAAGAAAATCCAGAAGAAGAAGTCAACGATGAAGAAGTTGCGACAAAGCTTAATAGTGGAGAAGATTACAAATTGAATACAGAAGCCAATGATTTCTATTCTATAGAAGAAAGATTGAAGAGAGAATTGAAATATATCGGAATTTTCATGAACTTGCCAAGTTCGGAGGAAGAAGCAAAGTTGAAGCTCAAAAATCAACATAATCAACTGTCTAGCCTTTCAGGTAATGGGTCTAGCATTATTGATGATGATGAATGGATTAGGAATAAGGAGGATGACGAAGTATGTGCTGAGATCAGAGCTCTTCAAATTCAGTTACGTGAAAGCTCAAGCAGAAATAAATCAAATAAAAAAAGGCTTATACCAATTATCGAGGAGCAACTTGCATATCAAGAATATGCCACTATTTTGGATGATTTAGATAAACAAGTTGATCAGGCATATATTAAGAGACTTAAAGGTAAAAACAAGAAGAAAAAGCAACCAGGTGCTACCCCAACACCGCAACAACATACTATTAATAGTGGATTAAGAGGACTTTTAGACAAGAGGAGTAGATGGATTGAAAATATTGGTAAATTATTTCCTCCAGCTGAGATAATGAAGAGAGAACCCAAAGACTCGAAGTTAATTAAAGAAGGTGATGTCTTGGAAGAGCCTATTGAAGAAGATCATACGGAAACAGCAGAAGATCTACTCTCTCAAAAGTAATTATATTACATGTATATACATTAGAATGATTAATGAATGTGCTATGAACCCCTTTCAATTTGGTCAAAACAATCTAAGAAATTTATAAAGACATCCCACTTTGGATCTCACCGTGAGATGGTAAAGATTTGACATTACCTACTGCCGATAATGCAATTGGTTTATTTTTGAGTCTATAATTTGCCCAATCGACAACATCTTTCTTAGTGATGGCCTCCACTCTTTTGAACACATCTTCAGGGTCCAATCTGTAGCCAGTATTCACTAATTGTCTTCCGATATCTTCTGCAATGGTTGTGGAGTCATCTAAGGCCAAAACTAAAGATGCCTTTAATTGTGCTTTTGATCTTTCAACTTCTTCTTCTGTGATATCACCAGACTTCAACCTAGCCCATTCTTTCAACACTGCATCGACAAAAAGCTTTAAATTAGAATCCTTTTCTGCGGTAAAGTAAATACCCATCAAGCCAGTATCAGCATATGAAGTAGTGTATGCCATATAAGAGTTTGCTATTGGGGTGGCACCGGGACCACCAGTAGCAGCAGTCAATGCAAGAGGGGAAGGAGAGTTGGATCCAACTCCAATACTTCTGTCCCAGGTTCCAACGATTCCGTTGGCGACAGATGCAGTGAAAAAATCTGGTGCAGACCAAGACACACCCTCTACTGCCAAGGCAACGTGGGTAGAAGGTAAGGAGTCGTCTTGGATTCTGATTTCATCACCATGGAATACTGGCAAGTCATTGCCTCCTTGGGTGAAGGGAGTTTCGCTCTTCTTGATATTAGCAAAGTACTTTTTGGCCAACTCAACAAGCTGGTCGTGGTCCACATTTCCTACACCAATGAGGGCCATTCTGTCACCCTTGTAATTGGTGGTGATATAATTCACCAAATCTTCTCTGTTTATAGTTTTGATCAATTCACGGGGACCCAAGATGGTTCTTCCCAAATCCTGGTTCTTGTAGGTGACTGCATGTAAATGATCGAAAACCACTTCATCGTACATCTTATCCACTTCATCAGATTCTTGCAAGATAACGTGGCGCTCGTTTTCAATGGCCTTTTTTTCCAATCTTGATTTGGTTAAGAGGTCACTCAAAATATCGATGTTTTGATCAATATCTTTGGAAAGACACTTGGTGTAATACACCGTATTCTCCCGAGAGGTGTAGGCATTAATTTGCAGGCCAATGTTTTCGATTTCTAATTCGAGATTTAATTGTGATCTTCTGTTGGTTCCCTTAAAAGCCAAATGCTCGAGAAAGTGGGCAGTTCCGCTGCTTTGGGGGTTGTCTGCTCTGGAGCCAGCATTTATCCAAACCCCAACGGTGGCGGTTCTAGTTCCCGGCATTGATTCACTTGCCACCGTGAGTCCGTTTTCTAGCACGGTGGTCTTGTATGCAGGCATGGCCTTTGCCGAGGTGGCCAAACGACGAACAGCACCAAGTGCCTTTGTTTGAGTTAACGATCTAAGCATGTTGTATGATTAAATACCTATTTGATGATCACTAATAATTATCATAAACTACTTGAAAAGAGGGTCACGTGACGTCAAAATTTATCTCGCGAATTTTTAACCACAACAACTTTCATCCAACAACCAGTACTATGTTCAATTCTCCAGCTGTCGTCATAGACAACGGTTCTTACACCACCAAAGCAGGTTTTGCTCTGGAAGATTTGCCCTCCCTCGTTTTCTCCACAAACTACCAGAGACAAGATGCAAAAGTGCTCATTGCAGATGAATTTAAACCAGAACTCGAGGTAATGACATTGATAGATAATGGGTTGATATATGACTTCGATAACATCATCCACAACTGGAATCACGTCTATGAAAACATTGACAACGGATACTCCGTGGACCCCAAAGAGTACCCCTTGGTATTGACCGAACAATCGTGGAACACTTCCAAAAACAAGTTGGCCACTGCCCAGTTGGTCTTTGAAAATTTACAAGTTCCCATCTTTCTGTTGGTTAAAAACCCGTTGTCACAGTTGTACCGTGTAGGAAAACTGACTGGGTTGGTAATTGATATTGGATCTTCCATTGCTAGTGTCACTCCTATCTTGGATGGTATAATTCAAACCAAATCTTCCTTTCACCTGAAATACGCCGGTGACTTCTTGAACCTCCATGTGTTGAACTACGTCCAATCGAAAACTCCATTCGAGTCGTTGCTTCCGGCTCAATTCCACAACGCAACCGATTCGTTCAAACATCACTACACCTCCCACCACTTTTTGCAGGAATACAAAAACTTGACGTTAAACTTCCAAATTTCCGATTATCAGTTATACAACCATAAACATATCTCTCTTGCAGACCAGCCTAGCTACCTTGAGAACTTGTTCCAACCAAACATGAACAAGTTACCTGGAATTACCATTCCAGAACCAGTGGTGGACAAGCCCCACACTCACGGCTTAACCAACTTGATCTTCTTGTGTCTTAAGAGCATAGAAGGTACCTTGTTACCAAGCGACGGTAACGCATCGGGAAATCACAACAAATTTGCCAGATTCAATGAGATTTTCAAAGGGTTATTGTCCAATGTATTAATTACTGGTGGTTCATCTTTGGCTAATGGCTTGATTGATCAAGTCTTGAATGATTTGAGAATCTTAACTCCGAAATACTTTCCAAATTACAGTTACAGTCCATATTCCATTACACAAGTTCCAAACTTAAGTCCTGCGGGTGAAATAAATGATGTTTGGGACAAACAATTCAGTGCTTGGTTAGGTGCTTGCAGCTTAGCTAGTATGTTGAATGATGGAAGTCAAGATTCTGCCAACATTGCTTTGGATAATTGGTTCGTTACCAAGAGTGATTACGACGAGTTGGGTGAAGATTTGATTTTGGAAAAATTCAAATAATTAGACATTGTAAACTAGGCAAATGATAATAAATGTATAATATAAGATCTAAGATCTAAGGCTAAATACAGATATGGACGAAATCCATAATGACTTTTTGAAGAATACTCTAAGCTTTCCAGCTGACATATTTGCCATCGTATTTGGACGAATCACCGTTAACATTAAGGATGGCTTGGACTTTCTCCTTCACACCTAACTTGTTGTCGGTCTTTCTTTCAAAGTGCTTGATCACCTCAGATGGAGTTGGAAGGTATGATCTGTTGGAGCCATCATTTCCTGTTATAAAGTTGGCCACTTCAGTGGTATTTGGCAAACCCATGTTAAATGGATATTGTTTGTAATCAATGCCAAAGAACTTGTGAATCAAAGGAGAGCTCAAATACTTGACGGTTTTGATCGAAGAAGCTAAAGTATCTTTAATGTACTTTTCATCTATCTCAGAGGCCTTGTTCCACTCAGGGTGAGCTGGTTCTTTAACCTTATTAATCAATTTGTGAGAAACACCCTTGACGAAATCACTTTTCTCAGCAGGCTGGTTCATGATGTTGGTAGCAGCAACCATTTCCAATTCAAATTGCTTCTTGATACTGTTTTCTTGACCTCTGTTCATTAATTCGTATGCCACCTTGAGTGATGAGATTGGCTTTGTGGACAACTTCTTCACAACTTGTTGAGAGAATTGAGAACCTTCCTTGTTCAAGAAGTCAAAGATTGCATCTACGTTTGGTTGACTGAATGCAGTTCTAATAATGTTCAACTCTTCAGTGGTGAATGGATACTTGTAATCCTCTGGCAACTTACTTTCAGTGAATTCCTCCAAAACTTGGTTCACTTGAGCAAAATACTCAGCATTGTTGAAGATGATTTCAGAGGAAATGGTCTTGTTATCGTTGACCACTGGTGGTTGCAAGTTAGACAATCTATTGATCAATTGAGGGATCTTGTCAGATTTAACAAAGTGGGTAGCAAAGCCAGAAAAGTAGACATCCAATCCATTGATGATATCACCAGTCATGGCGTAATAGTAACCTAACTTGTGGTCCAATTTTGGCAAGAAGAAAGTGGTACCTACATCAGGGAAGAAGCCGATGTCCATTTCAGGCATGGCCAACCTGGTCTTTTCGGTAGCAATTCTGAATGGAGCATGAACAGAGAGTCCAACACCTCCACCCATGGTGATACCATCCATCAAGGAGATGTAAGGCTTGGAGTAGGTTGAAATAAGATAGTTCAAGTTGTACTCCTTTTGGAAAAAGTCACTGGCGTAACCTGGGTTTCCTTCAATGATCTGCTTGGCACACTCAGCAACATCACCACCAGCACACAATGCCTTTGGTGAGTTTGAGGACAAGATGACCACGTTTGAGGCACTAGATTTGGCATATTCCAAGAGCCTAGGGGTGATAAGTTCCACCATCTCGGTGTTAAGAGAGTTGAGCTTTTTGACTCTGTTCAACTGAATAACTCTGGCACTATTCTTGTTGGAGAAGAGGACTGGAGCCTCAGCATGGCCATGTACGTTTTCTGCGCTTGTAGTATTTTGGGTGATAGTGCTAGCCATTCTGAATTGATAGGGACGCTTCAAAAATGACTTAAGATTAGTTCTCAACATTGTTGATTTACACCGAATTGCCGACTTTTAAACTTCAGGGGTGTGGGTGGGGTAGAGGTTCCGTGGAATCTTGTGAAAAGTTTGTAGGGTAGTGTGAGAGCCAGTAATGGAGCTTCGGGAGTTGATGGTAGTTAGGCGAGCATTAGCATTTGGCATGGATGAACAAATGCTGATGATCATTTATGGTAGAGAAGGACCACAAATATAATGGATGATTGACCAATATGTTCTAGCTTGTAGAGATCATTTAGTTTAATTTTTATTCTTTTCAGAGGTTAAATTTTGCAGCCACAACGTTTCACCACTCTTCGCACAGGGGTATTGTATAGGACTAGCTATTGTTGGGCCATATTAGCAACCAACGGCGAAGATGATTACTTAAAGCATCAATTAGTCAATTGACTGGTATTTACTAGCAAAAGGTTACTACTGTGCGTTTAATGCCTTTTATGTGGAAGCTCCAGGGAAATTTTAGTATGGTCCTAATCTAAGATCTATATCAAATACAAATTATCTCTAGCAACTGGTCGTAAGTACAGTTTAGTTTATCCAGGTAATTATTCTAAAGTCATATTACCATCACATAATTGTGTCAACAGATAGAAATATTTGCTCATTATCCCTTTATAAGAATTGAATTATCGAATCCTTCAAGATGACCAGTTCAGCTGGGTGTTTTGGCGTAGCAATTCACTTTCAAATATGGAACCTAAACTATGGAATATTGATTTACTAACGAGCATTCCTGTCTCTTTTCATCTTCCTTGCCTTTCTGTGTCTTTTTGGGGGTTTTAGGTTGCTGTAATGGTAATTGATACTGGTAAAAGGCTCCTGTCATATATGATGCCAATAAGATCAAGTTCCCGTTAAATCCAATTTCTACCTTATTTTTCGATACTTCCAGAGAACCTGAATGAGGAGGTGGAGGAGTGTACTCTGGTAGCTTAATATATGCAAACGATCTTCTTGGCGGCTCCCAAATTAAATTATCAAAGTAATTTTTGTACGGAAGTCTTTTCATGATAGATTTGGTATACAGATTGTTAATTAACTTGGATGTTTTCTTGAAATTAAAATTGAAGTATGGCGAAGATGGTTCTTCCTCGGTCTTTGGGGTTTTTTGTTCTACCAATAAATTGGCAAGGTTATCGTTCAAGTTACCAGACCAGGACTCTTCGTCTGATTCCACTTCAACATTCTCCTCATGCACTTTTCCATCATCATTGAGGTTGAAAAAGTGAATCGTATTACTCTCGGAACCTGTACCAAGAATTGAACAATCATGATTGAAACTCAATGCGTTAACTTTTGCAAGGTTATGACCTCTTCTTAAACTGATCACCTGTGATACCTTGAGCTTCTCATCCTCTTCCTCGCTGATCTGGAACACTCTTATGATTGTTCCTTTGACTGAAGCGGTGCCAATTCGTTTGGTGTCACTTGAGATAGTGATTTTGGCTATCTCCGAATCATGGGCCTTGAATATTAATCTTGGCTTTAAATTAATCGTATCATATATCATGATCCATCCCTCGCTATGCTTTTTTAAATCCTCAAGTGTGACACCTTGACCGATTTTCTTCCCAATGCTAGAACTATCGCTTTTATGAATGATCTCAATAATGTCATCTAATTTGTTTTCCATTACAGTTGCATCGCTCGGTCTTAGAACTGGTGTTGAAGGTTGTGAGTTTGGTCTACTTCTATTCCTATGTTTGCCGTTCTCAGTATTGAATAAATCAGTCTGATCGTTGAGTACCGAAATAGGTAAAACAAGGAACGATTGATCATCGGCACTCAAGTCTCCAATCAACTCAATTTGAGGAGGCTTCTCATCTTGTAGTGATAGTTCTCCTCCGAATGAATTAATTTCCAAAACTTTAATCAATCTGACACAACTCAAATCGTAGATATATATTTGACCGATTTCAAGAAAAACCAAGAGTCGTTTCCTGTTTAAACGTAAGTTCACTATGTTTGAGGGAAACGTTAATTCACATATCTTTAGATTTTGCTTGAGATTGTAAATCTTGAGAAGTCGATTACCCAATTTGCTGGTAGTTTGAGGTATTGTTATGGTAAGTGAAGTAGAGAAAAGCATCTTAATGAATGCTGTTGGTTGAAAACTTGGTACCTCATCATTGACAAAACCATCTTTATTGAAATCCATTGATGATCCAATGCTATTCCTGGTGGAGACATCACTATTTGCTTCACCCTTGTTTTCCTTCCCCAGGTTTTTTTGAGTTTGAGATGAATAGAACTCACCAAAAGGTTCACAATTATATATCCTGTAATATTGATTGGTGGATATTGAGATACAGGAGCAATCCTGGTTGAAAGTCAAGTCATTTATTACCACCATGGTTTAATGATTGAAAGGCGTTGCTAAGTAAATGTGTCGTGCGATATGATAATGATATTCTACTATCGGTTCGCCAATATGTAAAAATATGTCTGACAGACCCTTGATGCAGGTTAGGAAACCATTGATACATTTTACTCATTTACAAACAATTATATGTCACACCGAATGAAACGTATGTTATGATCTAGAATCGGTAATCTACTCATCAACTTCTTCTAAGGTGACCCTACGTTTGGTGGTAGTTCCCTCAGAGGTAGAAGTAGACGCACCACTTGCGGTTGGGCCTGATGTGATATTGGAAGTGGCAGAAGGACCAGAAGCTTTGGCCTTCTTGCTCTTCTTCTTCTTCTTTGGTTCTTCCCAACCATACAATGGCTTGAAACTCTCTATAACACCACAATCTTCGAACAAGTTGGGGAACAACCAGAATGGCTTGGGGAATGCAATCAAGGAAATGATGTAAATAATCAAACGAACAATGGCGATGGCAAAAAACAAACCCAACAAGCCCAAAGCGGCCATAGATAAATACCATACACCACGCTTCAAGAAGTTTGGCCACAAGGGGAATAAAATAATACTGAAAACACCCACAATTGCTAAGATAGCATAAAGAAGTAAGTATTGGTTTGGCTTGGAATAGATCCATCCGTAGTAAGCATCGGCATCCAATGTGGCCTTATCTGACCTCTTCAATGTGGGCTTGGAACGGTTTGGTTTCCATCCACGGTGTTGTTTGATTTCTCCAAAGTGCAATTTCTGTAATGGAAGCAACATCTGGTTCTGGATCAACATAATGAACACCTTTTGGGCCTCTGGCTCGTCATTAATTGGTGGAAGTCCATTCTTAGGGTTTTGTTGCTTCGATTTGTAATCATCACTCAACAAAGCACGGATTAAACGTTTGTATCTGAAGAAATCGATGTCATCTTTGTTGTTCAACAACCCAGTTCGTTCCTTCAAAATTTTGTTATCCTTTAAGAAATTTGCTATGTTGATGGCAATGGGTGACTTTTGCTGGGCAATAGGCACCTGAACCTCTCCTTGTTGTGACATGCTGTTCGTTGATTTGATATTCGCTGAAAAACTACCGTGTTCATAAAATGGAGCGTCGAATGGCACACGTGACCTCCACTGTGAAATAAAGTGATAGTATTATAGAGCAGTTACTACAATGGCGAATTAGAATGATATATTTGATCACCTCGTAATTACTCCGGTATCTAGGGAACGTCATAAGGAAACATTCCACCGATGACGAACATATGCAGAAAAACTAATGTACAAATAGGAAACCGTCCACGATAAACTACTTCAACAACAGCATCTATAACCCAGCGCTGTCTAAGAAGAAGTAGTTACCAGCAGCCTTTTGTTCCTTGTCCATTTGGGAACCTAACTTGTTAATTCTAGGTCTGAATGAGTTTGGATCTCTTCTGAAAGTAACATTCAAGTTCTTCAAGAATCTGTTACAACCAGTCAACAAAGATTCAGGAGTTTTGGCAACAGCATCAATAGATGGCTTACCTTCAAACACAATGACACGGTCAGCCAAATAGGTAGCCATGATGAAATCGTGCTCGACGATGAAAGCGGTCTTCTTGGCGTGGAGGATAAATCTTCTGATAACCTTAGCACAAATAATACGTTGTTCGGAATCCAAGTAGGCGGATGGTTCATCGATCAAGTAGATGTCGGCTGGGATACCCAAGGCCAACACAATAGCAACTCTTTGCAATTCACCACCAGACAAGGTTTGAACTTCTTGGTCGATGATGTTGTCGATCTTCAATGGCTTGACAACATCGGTTTGGAATTGTGGGTGCAAGAATGAGGCCCTAATCTTCTTGAAAAACAACTGTCTGACGGTACCAGGGAACTTTGGTGCAATCTTTTGTGGCTTCATGGAAACGTTCAATCTTGGGATTTCCTTACCTCCATCTGGAGCAATAGCGCCAGCCAACAACTTACAGAAGGTGGTCTTACCAGTACCGTTTTCACCCATCATGACCAAAATTTCAGAGTCGGTGAAGTCACCGGCTTCAACCTTCAAGTGGAAATCACCTTGGGTCTTTTCCATGGTTGGGTAGGTCAAAGCATTGGTTTTGTCAAGAATCAAATCTTCAGCGGCATCTGCCAATCTAAAGTTCAAGGATTCGGTTCTGAATCTCATGTTTTCACTTGGAAGGTAACCATCCAAGAAGATGTTGATACCTTCTCTAACAGAGGAAGGCAAAGTCACCACACCGTACACAGAAGGAGCACCGTACAAAATACAGATGTAATCTGACAAGTAATCCAAAACAGACAAATCGTGCTCCACACAAATGGTATAAGTTTCAACGGTAGACAAAGATCTAATGGCTTCGGCAGCTCTCAATCTTTGCTTGACATCCAAATAGGAAGATGGTTCATCGAACATGTAAACGTTGGCCTTTTGAACAGCGGTCATGGCGAGGGCGAATCTTTGCAATTCACCACCAGATAAGTTTTCAACTTCTCTGTTCATGACACCCTTCAATTCCATAAGGTTGATGATGTAATCCCAGTCGTCAGTTCTTTCCAACTTGGACTTCAATATGGCACCGACTTCCTTGACAGGAGACTTTGCCAAGGCTCTTGGAATGTTGTCAACGTATTGAGGCTTTATGATGGCCTTGATGTCGTCCTCCAATACCTTGGTGAAATAGTTTTGCAACTCAGAGCCTCTGAAATACTTCAAGATTTCTTCCCAGTCTGGGGCATCGTCGTATCTACCCAAGTTTGGCTTTTGCTTACCGGCCAAAATTTTCAAAGCAGTAGACTTACCGATACCGTTGGTACCAACCAAACCTAACACTTGGCCTGGTCTTGGGGTAGGCAAACGATGCAACTTGAAGGAGTTTGCGGAGTATCTGTGGGTGGTTTCATTTTCCAAGTTGGTAGGGACGTTAATAATGCTGATGGCATCGAACGGGCATCTCTTGACACATGCGTTACAACCGATACACAAGGTTTCGGAGATGAAAGCAATTTTGGATGCTTGGTTGACCTCAATACACAATTTTCCCGACTTGACGACCGGACAGCTCTTACGACATTCCTGTCTGCACTTTTTAGGCTTACACTTGTCGGTGGAGACAATAGCAATTCTTGTGTTCTTCGAACTTGTGTTCATTTCGATCGGTTTCAAGGTTTAACTAGTGAGTTTGATTGATGGCATCTTTTAATCAATTTTTTTTCAGTCGCGGTTTTGTGTAACTATCTACAGTTAAGACCTAGATTTACGCGATTGTGGGTCTACTGCGTTAACTAAGGACCATGACTAAGGGCCGTTTCTGATTGGCTGGTGGAACAATTCCTCCAGCAATCGCCTGGGATGCTGGGATTCGTAACAACGGGGCATAGCTGCTTAATACGATGGAAAAATCGCCAATTTAACTCCACTTGAAATTGTACTATTAACGGCCACCGTTCCCTTAAAAAACTCATAGTGGAAGTGGTGTTCGTTCCATTTAGACGAACTCGCAGATACACACGTGATAGACTGTAGGTTAGCAAGAAAGCCCCCACTTTATCCACTACAGTGAAACGTAATTCATTTCTGGTGGATCAGCCTAGACATAATGCGAGAAAATGAATTCCTCTGCTATACATTAATGGACAGATGGCTACGATTGTGAAGGAAATAATCTTATATTTAAACAGGATTTCCAATGATCTAATGGGGTAAGAAATTATATCAGTCCACGAGTTCTGGAAATTTTAAATTATCTAAAGTATTCTGTGTGTTTTCTGTGTTTCCCTATGCGTGTTCCTACTTTACACTATGTTGTCTAACATGTAAAGAACCACGGTAACCTGCACATTAGCGGAAAAAGACCATAACTAGTATCCTCACGTGTGCCATTCTGACCAATCACAAGTTGTCTTCTCACGCCCACCACCGAAATTACTTCTCCTGAACTGTTTTCTATTCTTCTTGAACGATATCTTTTTGTCTTTCGTATACATTTCAATATGACGTGAATTTTCAAGCACATCATTTGTCACATAAGCTTTTCTAGAAGCATGACTCTGGTTCTAAACCAAAGTCAGGACGTTTTCCACCGTTTCTGGCCAAAGAAACCCTTGTGGTTGACACCAGAGTTTTCCCCTGAATCGAGACATTCAGGCTGGTTCTGGATGACTGTTTTTCATTTCGAGATTTTGGCTCTTATTCCTCTGGTTTTGGTATCTCAGCGGGCTCCGAATACTGAGCAAAGTTGTGCCCCACCTGGTTCACAAACACTTCCAAATTGCTACATCATTGGGTCTAGATAATGCTATCACTGGTGTTATTTGCATCAATAACGCCTGTACTCGATGAGTTGCTCCTGGATGTGCCTGCTATTGTGGCAG
Source organism: Suhomyces wounanorum (assembly GCA_030568695.1). NCBI lineage: Eukaryota > Fungi > Ascomycota > Pichiomycetes > Serinales > Debaryomycetaceae > Suhomyces > Suhomyces wounanorum. The sequence goes on from JAJMGL010000018.1 coordinate 68,990, forward strand.
GTTTGAGCTGGAAATACAGAATCCACTCTTGAAGTACCTGCTTGCAGAATTCATGTGGTGTTCAGTACCAACTTTGCCCTGCATCAAACATCCATACATGGTTGCTGGCTGCTTTGGATAGCTTTTCGGCGGCCAGAGCGTTAAGAGGCTGAGAACAGCATCACAACGTCCATTACCCCAAACAACACACCTCTTGGTATCGGTGAGGAACTGACACTAAATTATCTGTGTACCAACTGCATAATACCCTCGTTTTGTCATTATGGTGTATCTCAAAATCAAGCTGGACCTGCAGTTTAAGAGGTGAACCCTTCTGGATCGTTTTCAACACCATCCTGATTATTCTCAAATGCTTTCAAGGTTTGGACTGGACCATGATCAATTCAGGCTAAGTTTTGTGGTTTCAACCAGCTCATTTTGCTTCTCAAGGCACTCTCCAATCCCTAGTCCCTAATTGGCTTTGTCAAAACCCACCTCCTAACCAGAAAGTGGATGAATTCTCGGCTGCAAAATCATACAATTATCACTTATTTTTGGCATAATTCTTGAATTCAAGTCAACTAGATAATCTGTCATGCTCTAACACCATACTTCCGAAATTGTACGTCAAACTAGAACAATTAAGTGACTGGGAAATTATCCCCTCTGCCATAATCTTTGGAAGCTAAAAACTATAGAGTAATTAAGTTATAATAAACTATTCTTCTTATCCTAAACGATATTTTAAATGTGTCTTTCTGTATTTTACGTGATATTGTGGTAGTCCTGTATCTTTCATTTAGAACCTGTCGTTGGCGGACGCAAAATTGATCAACAATTTTCTCCCTGTTCTCGTTCCAAAATTTTTTCTTGTCTAACAATCTCTCTGTTTCATCCCCAGACCAAAGATTCTTTTGTTCCTTTGTATACTTAACAGTATAAATCAAATTTAACCAACCTCTTATCAATTTTGACTTCATTTGATTGTTCTATTCGTTGCTGCTGCGGTTGTTGTTACTGTTTGTTGTGTTAGGGAATCATAGAGTGTTGAGAATTTGAGTGTCAACAACACGATATTCCAACAAAATCAACGTGACTTCTCCATTCAGTTCGACTGATTATTGATTGTATCTGTTTATTTGACCGGAAAACCTTATTTTGTTCCGTTGACTCAACCCAACATTCAATCAATTTTACTCTTGTTTCAAACTGAAAATTGATTTTTAACATGGCCAGAATAGACATACCCGAAGATATATCCGAGAATCCAGAGCTCTACGGATTGAGAAGATCCCACAGGGAGAGAAGAGCAAACGCTATTGTTGAAAGTGAAAGTGACGAGGATGAACCTAAGAGAAAGAGAAAAACGTATCAAGATGATTACGATGAAGATGATGATGGAGAAATGGAAGATGAAGATGATTTCGACGAGGATGATGATGATTTCACAGTAAGTGGAAGAAGTAAAAAAACATCCAAGATAGGGAGAAGCGTGGTGAAGAAAGCACCGAAGAAGGTCAAAGCTGAACTCCCACCAGCAGAGATACGGTTTTCATCTAGAAATAGTAAACAAGTCAATTATCAAGTAGACTATGATAATGATGACGATTTACTTGAGTCCGAAGATGAAGATGATGTCGGAGATTACTACTATTATCAACAAGCTAATGAAGTCGAAAACGAACGTGGTATTGATATTGTAATGGACCACAAACCAAATGAGCAAAATTCAGAGAAAACCAAAGATCCCAAGTATGACTTTCTCTTCAAAGTTAAATGGAGTGATGCTTCACATTTACACAATACATGGGAAACATGGACCACCCTCAAAGACTTCAAAGGTTTCAGAAAGGTTGATAACTACATAAAGCAATTCATAGTGATGGATGAAGAAATCAGAAACGATCCATTGACAACGAAAGAAGATATTGAAGCAATGGATATTGAACGTGAAAGACGCAGAGATGAACAAGACGAATACACTCAAGTCGAAAGAATAGTCGATAGCGAGAGAGTTGAAGTTGATGGCGAAAGCAAATTGCAATACTATTGTAAATGGAAAAGACTTTACTACGATGAATGTTCATGGGAAGATGCCGAAGAGATTGCTGAAATCTCTCCAGATCAAGTGGCTAAGTACCAACAAAGATTAAAATCAAAAATCTTGCCAAATTTATCTGCAAATTATCCATTAAACTCAAGACCTAGATTTGAAAAATTAGTAAAGCAACCAGTCTTTATCAAAAATGGAACCTTGAGAGATTTCCAATTAACTGGTTTAAATTGGATGGCATTTTTATGGTCTAGAAATGAAAACGGTATTTTGGCAGATGAAATGGGTTTAGGTAAAACTGTTCAAACTGTTGCATTCTTGTCTTGGTTAATCTACGCCAGAAGACAAAATGGTCCACACTTAGTTGTTGTTCCTTTGTCAACCATACCGGCATGGCAAGAAACTTTTGAAAAATGGGCACCTGAAGTCAACTGTATTTACTATCTTGGTAACACGGAGGCTAGAAAGAAAATTAGAGACTATGAGTGGTACAATATCAACGGTAAACCCAAGTTCAACATTGCTTTGACGACATATGAGTATATCTTGAAAGATAGAACAGAATTGGGATCTATCAAATGGCAATTTTTGGCCGTGGATGAAGCTCATAGGTTAAAGAATGCTGAGTCTTCCTTATACGAATCATTAAAGCTGTTCAAAGTTACAAACAGACTTTTAATCACTGGTACTCCATTACAAAACAACATCAAAGAATTGGCAGCTTTGTGTAATTTCTTGATGCCAGGAAAGTTTAATATCGATCAAGAGATTGATTTTGAAACACCTGATGCAGAACAGGAAGAGTTTATCAAGGATTTGCAGAAAAATATCCAACCGTTTATTTTAAGAAGATTAAAGAAGGATGTTGAGAAGTCCCTTCCATCCAAAACTGAGCGTATTTTGAGAGTTGAATTATCAGACATCCAAACTGACTACTATAAAAATGTTATTACCAAAAATTACTCTGCATTAAATGCTGGAAACAAAGGTTCTCAAATTTCTCTTTTGAACGTAATGAGTGAATTGAAAAAAGCATCAAACCATCCATATTTATTTGATGGTGCTGAGGATCGAGTATTGAATAAGGCAGGATCCACTTCACGTGAGAATATCCTTAAAGGTATGGTCATGTCCTCTGGTAAGATGGTTTTACTTGAACAACTATTGACTCGTCTTAAAAAGGAAGGACATAGAGTATTGATCTTTTCACAGATGGTTAGAATGTTGGATATTCTTGGGGATTATTTATCTATTAAAGGTTACAAATTTCAAAGATTAGATGGTGGTATTCCTTCTTCTCAAAGAAAGATTTCTATTGACCACTTCAACGCCCCTGATTCCAAGGATTTTGTTTTCCTTTTATCAACTAGAGCAGGTGGTTTAGGTATTAACTTGATGACCGCAGACACTGTTATTATCTTTGATTCTGATTGGAATCCGCAAGCTGATTTACAAGCAATGGCCAGAGCCCATAGAATTGGTCAAAAGAATCATGTTTCGGTTTACAGATTCGTGAGTAAAGATACCGTAGAAGAACAAATTTTGGAAAGAGCAAGAAAGAAGATGATTTTAGAATATGCAATTATTTCCTTAGGTATCACTGATCCAAGCTCCAAGAAGTCTAAGAATGAACCATCATCTGGAGAATTATCTCAGATTTTGAAATTCGGTGCTGGTAATATGTTCAAAGCCAATGATAATCAAAAGAAGTTGGAAGATTTGAATTTGGACGAAGTTTTGAATCATGCTGAAGATCACGTAACCACACCTGATTTAGGTGAGTCAAACCTTGGTTCAGAAGAATTCTTGAAGCAATTCGAGGTTACCGATTACAAGGCTGATGTCGAATGGGATGACATCATTCCAGAAGAAGAGCTTTCTAAGTTGAAAGATGAAGAAAAGAAGAAGGCCGATGAAGAATACTTACAAGAACAAATTGCCATGTATTCTAGAAGGAAAGCTGCTGTTCGTAAATTTGAGGATGGATCTGTTGCTCCAAGTGAAGATGATGATGAGGAAGATGAAGATGGATCACGCAGAAAGAGAAGAAGAACTGCAGGTGATCATCAATTATCAGAAAAAGAGATTAGAGGTATTTACAGATCAATTTTGAAACTAGGTGATCTTACTGGTAAATGGGAGTTATTGGTAGAAGAGGGAAGTATCTCTAACAAGAACCCCGTTTTAATTAAGCATGCATATAACCAAATTATTAACATGTCGAAGCAATTGGTTAAAGAAGAAGAGACAAGAAGAAGTAAGGTTTTGGCAGAATTAGAGAGAAAAGCCATGGAACTGAAGGACAAGAATGTAGTCGATGCAGATGGAAATAATCCAACAGCACTTTGGATAGCTAAAAAGAAGGAGAAGAAAGCTGTATTATTTGAATACCAGGGAGTCAAGAACATCAATGCCGAATTGGTTTTGTCAAGACCTGTTGACATGAAGTTATTGGAAGAATTAATTTCAAAGGATAACCCCACTAAATTTGAATTACCAAAACAACCAAAACAAGTCACAGCTTGGTCATGCGATTGGTCTCCTAAAGATGATGCTATGTTGTTGGTAGGTGTTTACAAGTTTGGATATGGTTCGTGGGTGCAAATACGTGATGATCCGGTTCTTGGATTACAAAACAAATTATTCTTAGAAAATAGTACAGGAAAAGAAACAAAGGAAGAAAAAGCATCCAAAAAAGTACCAGGGGCTGTGCATTTGGGTAGAAGAGTTGATTACCTCTTCACTCTTTTGAACGGACAAGATGATGGACCAGGTAACAGTTCTGGGTCGATGCCAATTAAGAAGAAGAGAAAGCCAAAGACGGATTCCCCTGCGCCCGTCAATGGAAACGGAGCTAGCTCTGGTGGCAACAAACGATCAGTCAAAACAAATACACCAGATCCTACAAGAAAGGCTAAGAAGGCTGCAACTATTGTCAAGCAAGAAGCTGAGACTGATGATTTGGAGTACGAGAGTATGGATGAAGCCTTGTGCAAGTCTAGTTTGAAACCAGTGTCTAAATCGTTGATGAAGTTACATCGGGGAAATAAAGGGATGGATAAGCATGAATGGGCCAACACTTTAAGAAAGGAGTTGCTCCTTATTGGTGATTTCATTGGCGAACAAGCATCGGGAGGCAAGCCAAGTCAAAAGGATAAAATTTCGAGACATTTGTGGTCGTATGCCAGTTTATACTGGCCAGCAAAGGTTCCAAGTCGCAAGATCAATGACATGTACAATAGAATCAAGATCCAAACCAAAGCACCCAAGAAACCCCTGAAAGCCTAACTGTGGGCTGGTAGTTACGGTTTCCAAATATCAGAGTATCAATTGTAATAATAAATGTGTCTAGTATTAAAGTAAACTATGCCAATTGTGATGATAAAGTTTGTGTATGGTGAGGTCAAGCTGCATCAATTGCGGAGAGACCACTATTCTGGACATTGAGAAAACGAACCTTCTGAACTCAGAACCGTTCTATTCTTGCTCCTAAGATCATATTCTGATTATTTTCATGTGGATACTGGGTATGCTTAGAGGCTTTCAAACGAATGATTACAATTTTCAGTTTGGCTAAACTGGTACTATTTGTGTCACTAGGGGACAGCATTAGGTTTAGGTTCATAAATACCATAATAAGTTCTACAGGGTGAAGGGTGGCCCTGACCTATTGGCCATTCTGTTGTTTCCGATTGTTGGTTCAGGCATTGTCTTTCACCACCAGCGCAAAAATATCGGCTTTGTTTGCCCACTATCCCGTTAACAACTCCGTCAACAGCCATTATAACGAGCCAATGGAACTTTTGAGCTATTGAACCAAAAACCCATTGAACCATGGAACTACTGAAATTGAGCAATCTTGTGTTATCTGTTTCGCAGTATCAAGGGGCTGGGCAGTGGTGTTGCCCCGAGTGTAATTGTCCCTACTGGTCCAACAAACTCCTGCGGCTCTATTATGTTCTCATTATGCGTACTCTTGCTTGTGGTTAAAACTGCGACCATAATTACACGAATCCCACAACCACCATATCATGCTGGTCCATGCAGTGGCATGGAAGTGGCCATTCCCCCTAGCATGCGAGGCTTTAATGTAAGTCGGTCCTCACCACTCCCTTCCCATCTACTTATGGACAGTGGGATAATTTGTGGGATGAGCTTAATCAGCAGTATTGCTTTCGGGACGCGATTTCCATGCAATAGTGAAAGATTACTGGAGAGCCACTGACTCCTTAATAACTACGGAGATTAACTACCCACGGTAAATTCGCTTAAGTTGCGCCCAAAACAGTAAAATGGCGATTCGGCTCAAACAGTCCAAGGATATTTAGAGTTCTAGGTTGTTAGCATTGCTGAAGTTTCCCCTTAACTGCCAGCGTGGGATTCGCCTCGTCTGGACTATTCCCATTTGTTCTATTTTTCCCTCGATGTGGGGCATTCCGCTAAGCTTATTCAGTCCTCCCGTGGAGCAATAAATTTCGCTAAACTTACTCAGTGCAATCGCTAGTATAATGTTTCAAGGAGGGTCCGGTGGTCCATGTCACCCGCTGACCCTGCCTATTTCACCCCAAGGGTTTGCACCACCGTCATCCTCGTAACGATGTAGCATTCTCACCTGTTGAAACATGGTGGAGGATCCTAGCTTCTGTGGAAAAATATCGCGATCCCATACCGAAAAACTCCGGGGGAACAATTTGAATGCCACTTTCCCTAGCCAAAGCTCCACAAAAACTCTGTAGAGTCCCCTAGTTCAAACATTCAACCAGGGTTTAAAAACCATCAAACACTTCACAAAACCTGCAATTGCTCCACAAAAACTGTAAATGCTTTACAAAAGTTCACAAGTCTCACAAAACTTAACAACCTTCACAAAACCTGCAAAATGTTCACGAAAATTCCACCAAAACTTCACCAAAGCTCTACAAAATCTCTCCACTACACTTCCACACCTCCTAATTCGCCCTTTCACCTTCCCACCCACAGTAGCCCGCACTAATACTTTCAAGACTGCTTCACGTGTCCGGTGGGAAACTCTTGGGGTTGCCGGGTAACTCATCTCATCCTCCCGCAAATTTTCATTTTCTCTGCCGCACGCGAAAAAATCAACGAAGTTTTACCCGCTGATCAACTCGTCCTGAAAACTTTCGTCTTCAAGCCTGCTTCTTAATTGTAATAAACAAATTGTACTAGTATAGTACGTAGTTATTACAAGGTATATATAAAAAATCCAAAAAAAAATACACCCATCCCCCGTCAGTCCAATCAGTTCATCAACACTTGCCAAGATGTCTGCCGCTGAAACCAACGAAGTTCAAGAATCCTTGGAAAAGTTGAACCTTGAATCTGCTCCAGTTGAAGAAGCCACTGCTCCAGCTGCTCCAACCAGTGAGTCTGAAGAAGCTTCTGATGCAGCTGCTGTCAATGACACCTCTGCTTCTCTTTACGTTGGTGAGTTGAACCCATCGGTCAACGAAGCTACCTTGTTCGAAATCTTCTCTCCTATCGGACAAGTTGCTTCTATCCGTGTTTGCCGTGATGCTGTGTCCAAGAAGTCCTTGGGTTACGCTTACGTCAACTTCCACAAGCTCGATGATGGTGAAAAGGCCATCGAAGAGTTGAACTATTCCTTGGTTGAAGGTCGTCCATGCCGTATCATGTGGTCCCAAAGAGACCCATCTCTTAGAAGAAACGGTGACGGTAACATCTTCATCAAGAACTTGCACCCAGCCATCGACAACAAGGCCTTGCACGACACCTTCTCCACCTTCGGTAAGATCTTGTCCTGTAAGGTGGCCACCGATGACATGGGTCTCTCCAAGTGTTTCGGTTTCGTCCACTACGAAACCGCTGAAGCCGCTGAAGCTGCCATTGAAAACGTCAACGGTATGTTGTTGAACGACCGTGAAGTTTTCGTCGGTAAGCACATCTCCAAGCAAGACCGTGAATCCAAATTCGAAGAGATGAAGGCTAACTTCACCAACATTTACATCAAGAACATCCCATTGGACTACTCTGAGGATACTTTCACCAAGTTGTTCGAAGAATACGGTGCTATCACCTCCAGCTACTTGGAAAAGGATGCCGAAGGTAACTCCAAGGGTTTCGGTTTTGTTAACTTCGAATCCCACGAAGCTGCCACCAAGGCCGTTGAAGAATTAAACGACAAGGAAATCAACGGCCAAAAGATCTACGTTGGTAGAGCTCAAAAGAAGAGAGAAAGAATGGAAGAATTGAAGAAGAGATACGAGACTGCTCGTTTGGAAAAGATTTCCAAGTATCAAGGTGTCAACTTGTTTATCAAGAACTTGGACGACAGCATTGACTCTGAAAAGTTGGAAGAAGAGTTCAAGCCATTCGGTAGCATCACTTCTGCTAGAGTTATGGTTGATGAAACCGGTAAGTCCAAGGGTTTCGGTTTCGTTTGTTTCTCTGCTCCAGAAGAAGCTACCAAGGCTATCACCGAAATGAACCAACGTATGGTTTTCGGTAAGCCATTGTACGTTGCTTTGGCTCAACGTAAGGATGTTAGACGTTCTCAATTGGAGCAACAAATCCAAGCTCGTAACCAAATGAGAATGCAAAATGCTGCTGCTACCGGTGGTATGCCAGGTCAATTTATGCCACCAATGTTCTATGGTCAACAAGGTTTCTTCCCACCAAACGGTAGAGGAAATGCCCCATTCCCAGGTCCAAACCCTCAAATGATGATGAGAAGAGGTCAACCATTCGCTGGTCCAGAACAATGGCCAAGACCAGGTCCTAACGGTCAACCACTCCCAGTTTACGGTATGCCACCTGCTGGTTACCCAGAGTTCCAAGGCCAAAACATGCGTCAACCAAGAGGTAACTACTACCCAAACAACCGTGGGCCAAATGCTAAGGGACGTGGTAAGGATTTGGCTGCTATTATTGCTAACGCACCAGAAGAGCACCAAAAGAAGATCTTGGGTGAAGAATTGTACCCAAAGATTGTTGCTACTGGTAAGGCTCCAGAGCCTGAAGCTGCCGGTAAGATCACCGGTATGATGTTGGGTTTGGACAACCGTGAAATTTTGGCTTTGTTGGACGACGAAGAATTGTTCAACACCCAATTCGAAGCCGCTTTGGCTGCTTTCGAAGAGTACAAGAAGTCTGAAGCTGCTGGTGAACCTCAAGCTTAATTTCTTTTCGCTAATGGTGAACCTAAAGTCTAACTGTTTGTGATTGTATTCTATTTAACATATTAATGTAATGGTTTTTTGGGTTAATGGATTTATTAGATACAAAAAATGAAAAAAAAAATGAAAAGGCTGAATATCTAATTTCATTTTGTAGTGAAGGGTCTTTCCACCTTTATTAGTAAAATTATCTGTTGCTTGAATAGTGCTACGTTTCACCTTGGTGAGCAATTCACCAAAATGACAGGTCTATTGTCCTGGTAATACATCCGATTCGCCTAATTTCAAAGTATAGTCTCCAGGGAAACCTAGTTCTACTATAATTAACAGTAAAGCTATTGTTATCCACACAGCAATCCTAATTAGCCAATTTGGTTGCTACAAATAATACTGCTCAAGGTTACATTGAATCGCTAGTAGAGCACGATACTTGGGACATGTTGGGCTCATTATGTGAATCGGTCCAAACTAATCCGAAAACTGTCTCTGACCACCAAATTGTGCCATTCTCGGAAATTGTTCTTTACAGATTAATGGTTCCAAACAAAATCTAAGACACTTTCTACGCATGCTGACGTAAGCGCTGACGTAATTGAGCACTACTCGGGCTTATGGTTGCCATAGGTGGGAAGGCAACTCAGCAAGTACCAGTGGATTCATTGCGTTCTTCTAATAACTGGTATTTAATCCTGAGGTGAATATTTCATTGCTCACGAAATTTACCAATGACAAACCTTGAATTTTACGCATATCCGTCAGAAACTCCGATGGTCAAACCTGACCTGGGCATGTCTGGCAGAGTACTTAATGTGATGACCCAGTTGCCCACCCTGATCTATAAAGGCCAAAAAGGCGAATGGGATGTGGAGCCTGTACGGGGAAGTCAGGCACTTTATCTGTCTCACTTCTTCCTAGATCAGCACAGCGATTGGGAGACCCATTTGATTGGATGGACCGGAGAATTGATTAACAAACTGGGAGTTGGACTGTCTGCTTCAGATAATATACAAGAAGACCCTCTTTATTTGGATGATGAAGACAAGCTCAAATTGGAAACCAGCATGCGTAAGGCCTGCCGCAGTGAAAATATTCACCCGGTGTGGTTATTGCGTAGAGACCAAGAAAGATGGAGAAGATATGCCGAGAACTTCTTGTGGCCAGTATTCCACTACATTCAGAACCAACCATCTAATGGAAAGGCCGAAGCAGATGCATGGCACGATTACGTCAAATTTAACGAGGCCTACCTCAAGAAGATCAAGTCCATCTATCGTCCAGGAGATATCATATGGATCCATGATTATTATCTCTTATTGTTACCTCAATTGCTTCGTATGGAATTACCAGACGCCTATATTGGCTTCTATTTACATGCCCCTTTCCCTTCCTCTGAATATTTTAGATGCCTTCCAAAGAGAGCTCAATTACTCGATGGTATGTTGGGATCTGACTATATATCCTTCCAATCTCAATCCTTCAAAAGACATTTTTTATCATGCTGTGCAAGAGTGCTTGGATATGATGTCAACGAAAAAGAAGTTCTTGCATATGGATCCTCAATTCTAGTGAATACTTTGCCCATTGGTATTGACACCAAGAAGACGGAACATGAAGCATTCAATGATGTGATCGATGAGAAAGTGAAGGTTCTACGCGAGATATACCACGATAAGAAGATTATTGTTGGTAGAGATAGACTAGACACAGTTCGTGGTGTCGTGCAAAAACTACAAGCATTCGAAATGTTCTTACAAATGTATCCAGAGTGGAGAGAAAAAGTCGTTTTAATCCAAGTTTCAAGTCCTGGATTCACTCAATCGGAGAAAGTTGAAAATAAAGTTTCTGAGTTGGTCAACCATATAAATAGCGAATACGGAAATTTGAACTCTACGCCAGTGTTACATTATCAAATGCGTATTGCCAAGGAGGAATATTTCGCTTTGTTAAGAGTTGCTGATTTAGCATTAATTACTTCAATCAGAGATGGAATGAACACAACCTCACTAGAGTTCGTTATTTCCCAGAAGGAAAATCACTCTCCATTGATGCTCTCTGAATTTACTGGAACTGCTTCCGTATTGCATGAAGCAATTCTTGTGAATCCTTGGGATTCTGTTGGTATTGCCAAAACCATCAATGATTCCCTTTTAATGTCAGAGAGCTCTAAAAAGGATCTTGAAGAAAAATTATACAAACAAGTTACTTCGAATACAATTCAAACATGGACCTCGAATTTCTTATCTCAGCTTATCAAGCATGTTTCGAAAAGTCATCAAACTCATCATACTCCTGCCTTAAATCGTCCGTTGTTATTGAATAATTATAAGCATTCAAACAGAAGACTCTTCCTATTTGATTATGATGGTACCTTAACTCCTATTATCCGTGATCCAGCTGCTGCAATTCCATCTTCAAGATTGAACGATATTCTTGATACATTAAGTGCGGACCCCAAAAATCAAATATGGGTCATCTCTGGTCGTGATCAAGCATTCCTCGACAAGTGGCTTGGTTCTAAAAATATCGGATTATCGGCAGAACATGGATGCTTCATGCGTGATGTGGGCTCTAAACAATGGGTCAACTTGGCCGAATCGTTTGACATGTCTTGGCAGGACAAGGTTGAAGATGTGTTCAAAGACTACACCGAAAAGACCCCCGGTTCCAATATCGAGAAGAAGAAGGTTGCCTTGACATGGCACTACCGTCGTTCTGACCCGGAGTTGGGACTGTATCAAGCAGAAAAGTGTTTGGAACAATTGAAGGCCACCATTGGCCAAGAGTTCGATGTGGAAATCATGGCAGGAAAGGCAAACATTGAAGTCAGACCCAAATTTGTCAACAAAGGAGAAATCGTTAAGAGGTTGGTGTTGAATCCTCATGGTGAGAAGCAAGATACCCTGCCAGTGCGTAAACATCGTAGCGATGTTCCTCTTGATCAACTTCCCGATTTCATGTTGTGTCTTGGTGACGATTTGACTGATGAAGACATGTTCCGTTCTTTGCTAGAAATTGAGGCTGAATGGCACTTGAATGAATTGCCAAAGAACAAATATGGTTCCTACGGAGTATACCCTGTGGCTGTTGGTTCTGCTTCCAAACAAACCATTGCAACCTCGCATCTTAATGAGCCTGCCCAAGTTCTCGAGACGTTGGGATTGTTGGCCGGGCAAGTGTCACTCTTCGAGAGTGCTGGGTCGGTAGATTTGGATGACCGTGGTCACTTGACTAACAGTGAGTCTTCTGAACGCTCTAAATCGGCTATCAAGGCCTTATCACTCAAGCGTGAACAATCACGTCAATGAGATCGCATCTACTCGCATCTCAAAATGACATTAACCATCGGAAGTGCATAACGATGTTGCATCTTCAAGTAAACGTTCTATAGCTATAAAATGAAATAATTCATTGAATTTTATTCTATATTACGCTGTATACATCAGGATAATATCTTCAGCGTAAAAGATTCTAAGCAACTTTACAGGTGAAATCCCAACAATTATTGTAAAGATCTTGCTGTGCGATGATGTAAGATTAGGAGTATTAGAGCGATGCGGCACCCATAAAGATCTGATGATAAATTCTACTCCTTATCTCAACGGTTTCATATCATGAGTTCTCTAAAAATGTATCAGACTCTCTCTCATCCATTTGTTGGTGCGTTTACAGTTCTCTGATTGCTGTTTTGCCGTCTTGACTACTTTCTGCCAATTGTTGGCTGAGTTTTCGGAGCTTGGTTTGAACTTTACCGATTCCGTCCGCAAACCGAGGTATGAAAAGATTTTGAGAAAGCAGAATTTTATGTAAATCATCTGCCATGGGTTTCTTCAACTGGGGCTTTAGGTCCAACGTAACCATTCATGAAGGCAAGAGTGTCGAGCTTCCTATTAAAAACAAAGAACAAGTAACTCTCTCGTTGACAGACTATGTCAAATCTTTGGGTATTACCTCAAAATTATGGTTGAACCCTTTGCTTTTCAATGGTGTCCTTCAAACCATGTACTACACCTCAGCCGTTTCTAAGGTCGAGACTTTCTACGGCCGTGAACTCTTTACCTATGCCGATGAAGGTGTTTGTTCATTGGACTGGGTAATTCCTGCTGAACCTAAGGATGAGTTCAAGGCAAAATATGATGCCAACTTACCTTCTGACAGTCCCAGATTGCATCCTAGAACTCGTTTCTTAAGTAGCGATGAGTTGAATCAAAGAAACGAACAGTTGGCTGCTAAGAACACCCCTGTGGTATTGGTCCTCCACGGTCTTGCTGGTGGAAGTCATGAACCACTTATTCGTTACCTTGCCAGCACATTGAACCCAGAGTGGGACACCGTGGTCATGAACAATAGAGGGTGTTGCCGTACCAAGATCACCACAGGAACCTTGTACACCGCCTTGGCCACTGGAGACATTGCTGAAGTTGTTGACGAGATCCACCGTCGTTTCCCAGGCCGCCCCATCTACGCCGTAGGATTCTCATTCGGTGCTATCATGTTGGCCAATTACTTAGGTGAAGGTTCCAACAATGTCAAGGCTGCCTGTTTGGTTGGATGTGGCTGGGATTTGGTTGATAGTGCATACCATCTTTCCAACTCATGGTCCGGAAGTTACATGTTCCAACCTGGTTTAACCAAGTTCTTGATGAAGATGGTGGAGAACAACTTTGGTGAACTCAATTCGCACAATCCAGAGGTTTTCAGCAAAGATCTGATTTCTACTGGTAAGACTTTCACCAAAACCTGGCAATTTGACCAAGAATTCACTCGTAAGTTGGTTGGATTTGACTCTTCGTTTGAATATTACCGTGAAGCATCCCCTGCCAGACGACTTCCTAAGATTACCACCCCCACTTTGGCACTTAATTCCACTGATGATCCTTGCGTGGGTACCAGACTTCCTGTATTGGAAGCCAAGGCAAACCCATACGTTTCTTTGATTGAGACCGACTTGGGTGGACATTTGGCCTGGGTTCAATCTGGAGGCCGCTTCTGGGGTGCCGAGATGGTACAGAAATACTTTGAAGGTTTTGAAACCACCTTCGCCTAATAGAATACATTAGACTAAATTAGATTAATATGCATGATTTGATCTTGGCACAGTCCAAAGTTATCAAATAAATAGTTACAAATTAAGACGTTGGAATTGTAATTTTGTGGCATGAGTGTTTGACTGAACTCGTTGACATGGAAGTGAATTCCCATCTCTCAATTCAATTGAACTTCAAGTAACCATCTGAGCGATCATGAGTACTTACAACGTGAAATTAGGCGAGTTCAACCCATTTGAGTTCAACCCATTTTGTAAAGGAGCATGGGTCTATAGTAATTATTTTCCTGGTGACACTTTCAACTGTGCGAAAGAATTAGCCACCCTGAATACCCTGGATTGCTGTGATGAGTTCCCCCAGTCTTACCACAAATAGTGTCAATAGTCCACGATTAAGCGCTGAACTTCATGGGAACGCCTATGAATATGTTTTTATCATCAGGTTTTTCCGTAGCGATGCCAAGTTTTCAGTCTATGGGTGCAAATCGGACTTTTCGGAACAAAGAAACTGCAGGGTTTTCTCCGCGACTCAAATTGACATGCTAGTTGCTCCAGTGAAATCTGGAAATTTCATCACCCTTATCCTGCCGTCATCTGGTATTTCTTTGCCTATCATTCTTCTCCTAATGTTGTACATAGCTCATTTTTACGGTGTGTTCTATGTGCTCTTCTTCTGTAAACTTCTTCGGCACATCAGTACAACACACCACTTGATGCAGTTACAAGGTGCATCTCGGTACATGCACGCCAGTGCCAATAGATAACAGGGTGATGAAGAGACAACTTCCATTCACCTCTGAACCACTCTTTTCTTGTTAGAAACAACCTCCAGTCGTCATCTGATTAATCAAAGCAATCATCTTCATCCATCTGTATTATATGATTGGTGGCTTTTCTATTAGCTACCCTGGACGCCCTCAGCCTCTTCATCGTTCCTGGAGTAGTACAGTATTGCCACAGATTTAGTGTGAAACAGTATCCTAACCTCAAGACCCTGTTGTGATTGATCCTGATCTCCCGTTCAAGCCACGTTTGCTCATATTATTGTCATTTGAACTCTCCATCAATGTTCAAATCCCACAACATTAATCTTGCTCTATTTGATATTAAACTACGATCACCTCACAAAGACCTCTTACTCCTTCGGGGCAATGAATTCGAATTGGACTCAGTCCCTTTGGAGGGCAGTGTGAAGATCGCCATCCCAGAAGATATCCATGTGAAAAGAGTCCATCTTACGTTGATCGGTGAATACAATGTGGAGTATTTTTCCCGTCTGACTGCAGGTTCAATAGCAGATCAGATCTACGATCGACTTTGCGTTCTCAAAGTGGACTGGAGCAATTTATTGACCTCTCCTGAAGGCTCGTTCATCTTTGGGGGCTATGGTGAGATGTTTATGAACTACCACAAGGTTGAACAAATTAAAAAACCTAAGTCAAGAAATAATTCTGATTTGCATCTAGATGATCTCAAAGCTAAAACGCCTCCGGAAACTCCAAATGAAAGACCTGCGTTTCTTAGATCAAGCTCTCACCCACATATTGGACTGAAGTATCAACAACAATCTAAAATCTTGATCCCCCAAGATGGAATTGATGGTACCCCCTTCTCCGACTCGAATGCCTCGGCGAACCATTCTTTTCTACTTCCGAAAGGTAATTATAATCTTCCATTCCGAGTGTTTCTTCCCACAAATGTGGCAGAAACAATCGAAGGCTTGCCTTCTGCATTTCTCCATTACAAAATACATTGCGTTATTGAAAGAGGGAGATTTGATAAACCAATGCAATGCTCAAAACTAATAAGAATTGTGAGAACATTACATCCTTCGAATTTGAATTTGACTGATAGTATAGATGTCAACAACACATGGCCAGGAAAGGTACAATACTCTGTGAGTATTCCTAGAAAGGGTATTGCAATTGGATCAATTGTTCCTATAAAATTGACCATCATTCCATTGGCTAAAGGTTTGACATTGAAGTCTATCAATGGCTCAATAATTCAGCATTTCCATTTACTTCATTCAGAAGGAAAATCCCCAGAGTGGGAAATTATCTCAGGAAAGCAATCGTTAGCAATACCTGATTTCAGCACAATTGGAGACGATGAGTGGGTTATTAAAACTCATTTTAAAGTTCCTGATAGTTTAAAACAAATATCCCAGACTTGTGATTTAAAATACAACATGGTACAAGTTAAACATAGGTTGAAGCTTTCGATTCAATTAAAAAATCAAACTGGTCACGTCAGTGAACTCCGAGCAAACTTACCAGTTTACATATACATCAGTGCAAATTCAGGACACGTTAAAGGAAAACATTACACTTTGGAACCCAAACTGGGTTATATAATACAAGACAGAAGCACGGAGGATGTATTTTTCAAAAAGGATCAAGTATTGAAAACTAGCATGAATGCATCGAGCGAACGCTTGGATGAAAGTGATTCCCTTGATAGAGAAGAGGAAGCACCACCACTTTACCAACAGCATGTTCATGATAAAGTGTATGATTTGAACTCGCCTCAAAGTCCTATGGAACAACTCCGAATTCAGAGTGCAAAAACATCACCTTTTCATTCGGCCGTGGGATCTTTAGCAAATTTAGACAGTTACTTTGATATTCCTCAAGCTGATACAATGCATCATGAATTAAGCTCTTCGGTGCCTTTGAAGAGTCCAGGGCTAGAAGTACTTTGCAAGATTCCTTCGTACAATGATGCAGTGGATCAAGATTATGAAGGAGCTGATCTTGATGAACCTGCACCTCACTATGAAGATGGAAATGATATGGCCTTTGCGATCACTCATTCAATCTCATCATTAGATCTTGCGAACAAAAAGCCATTGTCTAAACGGACATTTTCTGCTGGACAACTAACTCGATCAGCTGCATCATCTGCTCGTACTTCCGAAGTAAATTTGGCCGGATTGTTATCGAGTTCTTCGGGCAGTAATGATAACCTTGTGTCTAAACATCTTTCGAAGTCGCATTGGAAGTCAAAGGGAAAGAAGAAGTAATTATTGATTAGTATAGTTTTCTATTTCTAATAGTTGTTTGCAACAACTTGTAGAGTATCTAAATCGATTACGATACAAAATTATTGACAATCTCATCAAACAGGAATCCTTTTGAAAACATCTTCAATTAAACTTGTGTATATAATAGTTGTTGCATTTCCCAGTTTCTCTGAATTTTCTGAACTTAAAATATACACTTCATTAAATAATTATGCTGGATGTTATCAAATCTAAATATAATAACGTCTCTTCATGATTTATATTTTTAATCAAGTGCAACAGGAGATAAATTAAAAGCACGGTCGTCCTTAACATGTTTTTATTCGAATTAGCATTTAAAGAAAATATTTTCTTCATTTACTCTAGCAGAATATGAAATTGTACATTTTTCGTAATCGCTAACATTTAATATAATGTTTCATGCAGCTAAGCTTAAAATCCAAACTGCTTCGGGAGAAATCAATGCAAATGGCTGATCGTTTGGTAGCTTTTCTGCAAAATTATTGTTTGCTAGTGGAGCGTTGAATAAATACCTTCTTGCGATTATATTAAAAATTCTGATGGACAGTAATACTGTAGCATTAACTAAGGTCATGTATATAGAATCACTCCCAAGCGGTTTACGGTTTTCTAAATGAAGCTTGTTTCAACCATGGAAAATCATTCTCAAAAATTTGAAGTACTTGGGTTTTTATTTGTATGAAGTGGTTGAACGAGATTAAATCTCAAGGTTGCAATATAGACGAAATGAAATTAGGTTTTGAATATTATAAATTGGGCAATTCACCAAATAGCCGTAATAGACATACACTCACATGAAAGAGCATATCTTGACGTGTGAGAGATATTTCATAAATTTAGTTGTTTGAAGTTGGTAATGGTATTCACCCCAATCGAAACCACCAAATTTCATTATTGTGGTTTCCTTAGTTTTTGAATGACATGCTTTCACTTTTGGGCAACTCTCTATCTACATTATTTGCACCATTTGAGATTATTCCACTTTGAAGTATTAATTTTTGTCTCGCTGAAATGGGTTCTTTATGTGACTTATTTATTGTTTCCTTGCAGGATATCGATTGGTATACCACACATTTAGCTCTTGAGAATCTGGTCCCTTAATTCTTTCTTGGTTGAATTTTCGAATTTTCAAATATTCCTTCCACCACAAACTTGAAACTCTATAATAACTTGAGAGCCTTCTGCCTTCACATACACATCATACAACTAAACTTCAGTTGAGCCATAATTGCTGCTTGAAATTTGGTGCCAATCGTTGGATCCAATTGTACAATGAATTTTTATTTTTAGGACCCTAACGTTAGGGTAATCATGCAAGCATGAAAAAGGTTTAGACCCATTAATTCCCCCAAAGAAATCATGATACAATATATGAACAAAAGGGGCAATGTATATTTTCAGTATACAAAGAGCATTTTCACATTACTTGCACAATACTTGCAGAATGTTTTCTCAATGCTTACCTCTCTTAGTTCTTTTTTCTTCCTATGTTGTTTCCCTTCCTTCAGATCATAAAGGAAACGATACTAATAATGGATATGATACTTCTCAAAATGGAAATACCAGATTGTTTAAATTTCCAACGCTAGACTACTTCTTTTCAGAGACTAATATTTTAGATTTGAAACCTTTTTTAGCAGTCCCTATTTATGTTGGAACACAACAGCTTTGTTCTGTTGTTGATATTGAAAGTCCAAATCTATTAGTCTTTCCTTATGATGGCATTGCTGAAAGAAAATATGATTTAAACCAGTATTGGGTTAATAATTTCTACAGAGGATATCCCCTACCCCTTGCTGAACTTCCAGTTACATTTGACACCGTAATCCCCGGCATTGGTAATTACCAGGGTCGCTACATTAAACATACATTTGGCTACAGCAGTGAAGAAAATATACCCATCAATCTTGGAGTAGTCAAAAAAGCTACTCAAGCTTACTCTGTACTTGGACTTGGGAAACCATCCAAATATGGTACTGATTCAGATAAGAATTTATTGTTACAATTGAAATCTAGAAAAGTTATTAAGGCCCTTGCGTATTCATTTTATAATGTTCCAGGTACTGGATCTGGAGAAATACATTTTGGAAAACATGATGCATCATCAATTCTCGATGGAAATTTGGCTGTATTTAAACAAACTGGAGATCAATATTGGGCAACGGTAAGCTCTATCACTACTACTAACGTAATGAATATTACTGTGCCTGTGACCAACCATAGTTATTCTTTTAGGGTTAGAACGGTAAAACCCATCACTGAATTACCGCGGGAAGTGTTGGAAGAACTTTATAGCACTATTCCAGGTGAACGTAGGGGTATGCATTGGGCCATCAATAAGGAGGAAGCTGAAGGACATGACATCTACTTTAATTTTAATAACACCAATGTTAAGATTCCACTCAATTCACTCGTTGGGCCTGCCATGGAGGATGATGAGTATCTCGGTTACTCGAAGTTGCTTCTTAATGAAGGTCGAACTTTGGGAGTAAACTTCTTGAGATGGGCATATGTTCTGGTTGATCATGATGAAAACACAATTAGCATTGGTAACATTATAATTGCTAATCCCCATCGCCCACATTTGATTTCCGATACACCCAGGATATGCTGACTGAACATTGTGGTCTTCGAACAGGATAGGTAGTCTATTTCTCGAAATATTTGTATGGACTGAACTTTGAATAAAGAAATGATTTTTGTAATTATGTAAAGGTCAAGTATAAGTCTACCATATGTGGTATTGGGTACTACCATCCATTTAACGTCCAGTGCGTAGGAAAGTACTTTGGAATGAATTGAATAATTTGGGAAGTTCTCGATCACCATGGTTTAGAAATTGATATTGATACACCACCTCAGTAGGGACAGTTTTCAGATCTAAGTTCATTTGAGTTAATGTTTAAGAATAGGTAACTCATTCATTGCACTCAGTATTCAACGAGCTACTGAGCTCAAAGAGTAAATAAGATATTGAATACAAAGATAAGAACACATAAGGACAAGAAGTGTGAGAAATAATAGGAAATGAAATAGTGTTATATATCTCTTCAAATGTAGATTGTGTCCTTTGAAGGAATCTTATGTTTGATTTAATTTTATTTTTCGATAGCTTACAAAGGAACATATGATGGATAAAAACATGAGTCCTGTTTAAAACTTATTTAGACTTCTATTATATTAATATTTTCATTATGCATACTATTCTATTAATTTTTGATAAACTGGATATTACATTCATCAATTTCATCCTAATGTTTTAGTAATCGGTAAAATAAGATAAAAATGTATTGATAGCTATGTTGCTAACTAGAACTATGTCAATTCCGGATAGTTCCCATGAATGGAAATAAAGGTACTCTACAGCACTCCATTTGGAGATATGAATCCAAAGTACAGTATTCTACAGTGGTTGCTTTATTTCTTCAGCGCGACATTACTTTGGATGGATGCGAAATTGTTAGGAAACAACACGTTACACATATCGACATTATTTCGTAGAGAGATTTATTATCTTCTTAGTAAAACTTAATTGTTTACTTTTGTTGTTCATCATTAAAGTATCTCATTAACCTGTAATTTGACTTCCATGTTGATAAGTGACACACCTACACTACCCTAAGTTCAGACACTACCTAGTACGCGTAGCTGCAAAACAAAACTAAACCGTGTTTCCAATTAACTCAACAGTTACATCATGAACAGAAACAGGAACCAAAATGATCCATTTGAGGTCTATAAGCTTCAGTCTGAGGCAAATATCAGACTTATGAAGACTCAGAAACGCTTGAACCTGAAGCAATCTGATTACAGCACACCTACAAAGCCCATTTCCAGAACTCGCCTCCCACTCCAATCAATCCCAAATACTGTGACCAATGTAGTGAAAGATTTAGGAATAAATAAACCTGCGAAAAACGGGAACAGATCTTCTAAAAATGGTCTCGATATGAAAAGAGTTTTAAAAACACTCCTGCAACGATCACCAATGCCCATGGAAGCAAAACCTTCGGTGCCAATTTCAAAAGTGGTTGAAAAGGCCGAATCCAGTGGTTTTACTACCATAAAAAGTAATGGACTAAGCGCAAGATTTAAAGAAGTTAATGTCATGATATTGGATAAGTTATCTCACACTTCAGACCCAAAGTCAAATGCAAATGCCTCAACAGCCAATCACTTTATCAATCGATTCAAGATTAATCGCTATGAGTACTTCACCAGTAATCCATTCCTAATTGATCTCAAAGGTTTGCTAAAGGAAAAAAATCAATCTGCAAGAACTACAATGGCTTTTCAGGCAATAGAAGAAAAATCGAGACAGTATGGTGCTATGGTACCTACACACGTTGTTTTGGAATCAAAGCAATTGGGGTATTTCCTAGTATTTGTAAGACTTCAAAACCTTCATTCGAATAATCTGATTCATTGCCTTTTAACAAAATTGGATGCACGATTTCATCTCGAGAAGAATGACTTTATTTCCCTTCCTGAAGTTATCGAATCACAACAAATAATACTTGGCTTAAAAGTAAAGGTTTATTCAGAATGGAAACTTCACCGGTCTCCAACTTCTCAATTTGATATGTCCAAAACTCCCAAATAATTCTATCAAGTGTTTATGACCTAACGACTCATCTTAATGACTGTGTAATTTAATAAAGTAATTCATTATTCTCTATAAAGATGTATGAAACCATTAATTTATTGGATAAAGCTTAAATGAAATGTATTTTTTTAACCAATTAGTATGAAATTGGAGTCATTTTGTTCCTTCAACCTACTGGTCACCCTACTAGTAATATCCTTCTATTCACATTATTCTCATTACTATAGCAACATCGAGATGGCGCACCATTTGTATATTGAAGGAGTTCAAAAACAAAAAAAAATTGACTTCCCCACCAGGAGTCGAACCTGGAATCTTCTGGTTCCAACCTAGAAGTGGTTACTGAATCGTAGCCAGACGCCTTGACCATTGGGCCATGAGGAATTTACGGGAACATGGGGTTGCACTATTACAAGTGCCTGAGTAAATAGTGAATTATGTAATATAAAGAATCTGGAGCGAAAAAATTGCCCTATTGCTCAATTAATGCTTCTACTTTATTCAATTATAACTTCCAATAATATTTGATAAAGGGTGGATTTTCTGAGTTACTATCAATATTTATTATCTAGCAGCATTGACAACCCATAAAATGGAGGGTTGGCCGAGTGGTCTAAGGCGGCAGACTTAAGATCTGTTGGACGGTTGTCCGCGCGAGTTCGAACCTCGCATCCTTCACTATTTTTTCCTCATCATGTTTCATCAGATGATTTTGTTTATATCAGAAACTCTTCTTACTTTTCAGGATGACTTAAACAGTTATTAGAGGTTTTAGAGTCTATAGTATCTCAATCAATTCTAAAAAAAAGAATTCAAGATGGCATTGCAAAATAACACTTACAAGTGAGAATGTTATGAAATTTCGAAAAAATGAAAAATTTTGAAAATTTAACAAGTAGAAATCTTCCCAAGGAAACGTGACTAATAAAATTATTTTACTAAAAATTTCAAATCAAGGGGCCTGAAATAAATTACTTTACAGAAGGTATTTTCATAGTATTGCAGCAGCTATCTACTCTGGAATAATCTCCCATAACAAGATGCCTGCGTAGCGTAATGGTTAACGCGTTTGACTTCTAATCAAAAGATTCCGGGTTCGACTCCCGGCGTGGGTTCTTCTTGCGGTTTTAGCTCAGTTGGGAGAGCGTCAGACTGAAGAAATTCAGTCACAGTTAATCTGAAGGTCCTGTGTTCGATCCACAGAAATCGCATTTTTTTGGCAATTAAAGCCCACTAATTTTTTCCAAATTTGGTCTCGTCCAGCCTATTTTTTGAAATGACGAGCATATTCAAATGGTCGGCACACGACTGTATATCAATTTCGTGATCTAACCATAAGTAATACAAGTAACTATACAGTGAAACCAGCTCGTGAATTCGTGAATCCGAAGTTGAATAACCTTGTCGAGAAATTCAATTTGTATGAAATTTTAAATAAGTTTTGACTTACTTGATTTCTACTTTTTCAATTCCAATCTCAAACTCAATGGATTCGCTTTCCACTTTGGTGTTTCCATACCAAACGGAAACAGAGAATATTGTTCTTAATAAGGTAGTATTTGTGGATGAAGATGATGTCAAAAGATTAAATATAACTTTGAATGATAAGAAAAGTGTCGATTCGGTGAAATATTCTGGTCAATTATCCCCGCAAGATGTCATCTCATATATTGCAAACCCCCAATCCAACCCTCAGACCCCATTGCTAATTAAGGTTCCATCCTATCTTAATAAGGTCAAAATAAGTATCTCAGTCAAACCAATCAGTAATAGTGAATCGAAGTCTTTGGTTCTTGTGAAATCTTTCTCGAAGAATGACGACATAGATGCTCAAAAGAAGAAACTTCAACAAGAAGAGTTCGATGGCATTAATATCTTGGAGAATAAGCAAGATATTCATCCCGTGGATCTTGAGATCAATTTAGGCTCTAAGCTTGAAAGAGTTAGCTCAATTGAAACGGCTCAGATCGAAGAGAACTTGGGTGACTTCCAAATATCTAAACTTGAATTCAAGCTGCTTCCTGTGGATCAAAGATTGAATAATTTTCAGAAGGTGATTATAAACGATTCTTTCAAGAATAGTGACTATGATGAAGGTTTATTGAACTATTTTATTTGGGAATATGATCACACTGAGAATGACTACACCTTCTTGTTCAAGTTTAATGTGTGGATAGAAGAATCCATCAATGTTATTCAGATTGAATCGAAGGCCATAGATAAGGAACTGGAATCTTCAGCTGGACTGAGTTCTCAAGTTCCAAAACGTCACAAGAGTGTTAAACCATCGAAACCATTACGATTATCAGATCTAAAGAGAAGTTTTCACCTAATTTTGGAAGATGGACCAGAATTCAGAAGTAGTTTGAAAAGGTATGAAGCTAATCTTAAACCTTTCAAAAAGGCATGCCAAAATTTGCTTGATGAGTTGAGAGGCTTGGATCATACCATAAGAAGATTGTTATCGTTCAAAGTCAAAATTGTTGAATTGATGTCTACATTAACTGAATTGCTGTTTAATCCAATCATCAAGGATTTGGGTTTTACCAACCAATTTCAAGGTCAATTGAACCACATTTTTGAACCTTTTGAGAAGAATTTAAAGTTTTTGTTACGTGATGTCTTTGACTTGAAGCTTATTCAAAAATTATGTCAAATGGCAATATCTTTCGAAGGTAGTTCATCATCTAATTCTACAACATCTAATAATGTATCAAATTCATCCTCAGAACTTCTTCACTCAAAGAAAAACTTTGAAAACAATTCTAAAGAATATTATGCATGGCTCAATAAATATTTGTCCAATGATAAGGAAAGATCTGTTATGAAACTTTTGCTGAAAAGAAAGATTTTTGAGCTATCTAAATTTGATTATTTAAATCAATTGAATCTGATCACCAATAATCAATATATTAATCAATTGTTGGAAAAGCTCTTCAAGTTTGTGAACCTTCAATATGATCCCAAACATCCAAACGTCTTAAATTTCAAACAGTTTACAGATTTGAAATCGAGTCAACATTTGTTATCCGAGAAGTACGAAATATACCTAAACGTATTGTTGAGATTTAATAGTGAAAAGTATCAATTGAGGCAAATGATTGAAGCAAGTCAATCAAATGAAGAGTTAACCAGATCTTTGAGATACAACAGACTTAGTTACTTTAGAAGTGTTGATTCTAATAATCCGTTGTCAGCAGGACTTGAATTTTCAGAGATCGGAATTGTAAAAGAGCCTTTGTCAACTGATTTCATTGAAAATGGAGTAGGTTCAGATTATGTCTCAGCAATTCCTCCATACATTGACGAGAATACAGTCATAACAAAAGAGAATCTTGACATGATTTTCTTCATTGGATCTGAAAAATCAAAAGATGCGTCTTCACTTTCTTCTCCAATTAATGATCAAAGTGCAGAAATCTCAGGGATATTGTATACACTTGGAGGACAAGGAAAGCAAGGTTGGCACAAGCAATGGGTTGTTTTAAGCAAAGGAAGATTGAATGAATACTCTGACTGGAGAAGTGGAACGAATCCAATCAACAAACCCATTGAAGTGGCTTTGTCTAATATAAAAGCTTTAAACTACGAAAAGAGGCAAAACTGCTTCGAAATCATGACATCTTTGGGCCACAGGCACGTATTTCAAGCTATTAATGCAGAAGAGCGGGATAAATGGATGAAAGCATTGTACAATGCTGGTCAACTTGTGGACACATCAAGGCTACAAAAGTACAGCAAAGTAAATGATTCTATGAAGCACAATAAAGATACAAAACAGAAGGAACTGAATTTGAAACAAGGCTCCATAAAGTCAAGCATCAAAAGGAATGGTAAACTGAACCTTAAGATTGTAACGAACTTTAAACCTCCGGTTTTGAATCAACATGGTGACAGATCAGTCTCTCCTCTATCAATAACATCTCAATCGCCCTTTGAACAGCAGGATACTTGTTTAGCGTTAGTGAGAGCTGTGAATAACTCAGGGAATCATATATGTGCTGACTGCGGTTCTATGGAGTCAGTTGAGTGGGTTTCAATCAACTTTTTGGTGTGCTTTTGTATAAAGTGTGCATCATGTCATAGGAATTTGGGGTCTCATATTACAAAGATAAAATCTTTAAAGCTAGATAAGTTTGAGAATGAAGTAAAATTTTTGTTGAAGTATGTGAATAACAACAATGCCAATGCATATTTAGAGGCATCCTTGAGACCAGAGGAACCATCCGACACAACTCCAACTAGCGAGAACTCTGCTTCATCTTCAACTCCTACCAGTACGCCAGTGTCACCAAATGAGGTTAAGCTATCCAAACCTGATGCAAACACTATGCATGAACACAGACTCGAATTTATTCGTGAGAAGTACTCGAATAAGCGATTTGCTAAGAAGATCATCGATATCAATAACGTATTGCTCAAATCTGTGCAAAAGATCAACATTTCTGAAGTGATTCGGGCTGTTGGTTGTGGGGCTGATGCGAATATTCACATACAAATTCCTGCCAGTGCTAAACACGAAGTGTTCAACATATCGGTGCTTGAGTATTCCTTGAGAAAGTTTGTAGAAATCCACCAGGGATCCACTACACTTCCACCCAAGAAATTGTTTGTCATTAGTGAATTTTTAATATTGAATGGGAGTAGGACAGAAAATATCTGTTTGCACAAAGATTTTCTTACGGAGGAGGCGATGTCTTACTGGAAGCAACGAAGAATTAGTTTAGGAGCAGATAAATAGGCCAAATAATAATTTAAAGTGATTGAAGAACATGGGGGAAAGAAGAAAGTAAAATTACTGGTACAGTAGTTAGGTACGGAGAATCTCCATTTGGGGAATGGGTTGGCTTTTGTGACACCTAGGTATGCATGGTATTTGTGGCTGCGAAAAGTTTCTGTGGAGCAGCACAGCTATGGAAATACACGGACCAACACAGGATCACCCTATACAAATGTACCATCTCCACGAATGCATTGGAAAGGGTAATTTCGGAGATGTTTATCGGGCTAGTCGGGGAGACCAGTTGGTGGCTATTAAGGTTCTCAATCTCGACGATGGCCGAGATGACATCAAGGTTATTGTGCAAGAGATCCAGCTATTATCAAGACTCTCGAGTCCTTATATCACAAAGTACTACGAGTCATTTGTCTATGATGTTAACCTATTTATTGTCATGGAGTACTGTGGGGGCCGATCGGTATCCGAGTTGCTCAAACAGGTCAAGTCCATACCAGAAGAAATAGTGAGCTATATAATGCGAGAGGTTCTACGGGGGTTGGTGTACTTGCACGGGGAGGGGAAAGTGCATCGAGACATCAAGCTGGCCAACATCTTGATGACGGAGGCGGCGGAAATCAAGTTGGCGGATTTCGGTGTCAGTGGCGAGCTTTCGCAGACGCAGGTGAAACGCAACACCTTCGTTGGTACACCATATTGGATGGCACCCGAGGTGATTACTCGACGGAAATACAATGGTGGCTACGACCAAAAGGCGGATATATGGTCTACCGGGATCACTACCATCGAATTGATCACTGGAGCTCCTCCTTTGGCCCAGTATGATCCCATGAAAATCCTCTTTGAGATCCCGAAAAACCATCCTCCAGTGCTTGAAGGGGATTACGGGGCCAACGCCAAAGACTTTGTGCGATATTGCTTGGTCAAGGACCCCAGCAAGCGACCTCCAGCAAACAAATTATTGCATCATCAATTCGTACATGCTGGTCGGCATGTGCAAGCGAAGTTGAGCAAAATGATCAAGACCAATGGCTCCAAGTCAGTGAGGCCTCGGTACAAATTGACTGTGGACCCCCCGGTTCCATTGGGAGATGTATGGGACTTTGGCAGTGTAAACAGAGTTTCTTCGGCAACTACAGCCTCCAATATCGGTCCCGAGAAATGTCCATACCCGAAACATGTATTGTTTCTGTGTCTCCAGCAAGTACTTCAACGTAGTCGCACTGCGGGCACTCGAGCTACCGTGGTGCAACTCATGGAGGCAGTTGCGGAAAGTGAACAGGCACAGCCGGGGCTCTGCGATGCGTTGGTGGAAGAGATTTATCATACGAATCACGATTGAACTTGGGCACAACCCATTGGTCACCGGGCCCACAGGACCCCGAGATTACTGGGTTGATGGATCCATGACCTTCAATTATAATTCTGTTTCACAATGTAGCTGGCAAAAAATATGATCCACTGAATTTCAGTCGTAGGGACCGCGTACCCACAACCGCCACAGTCAGAACAATCGGCTCTGTATGCCGACACTGATCCCGATCCGGTGGATAACAGTCAATCCGAACACCCGGGCAAGCAGGACAAATTGTGACGACTGAGCAAATTGTGACAACTGAGCAAATTGCGAATTCGGGCCCTTGGTCTCGCTGTCGGTGTAGAGTCTATCACCATGGGGATTGATCCATACCGTGGTTGGCAGATTTGTGGGCCACACTGGCCCCACCACTAATTATGCACAATGCACCTCTACCTCATCGAGAACCCGTCAAACCCACCACCTTCGCCATGCCAACGCCATGCCAACGCCAAATTCTATAATACCCTGGACAATAATGATTCACTTGTGCCATACCGGGTACATAGTAGAATGGTAGCGTTTCCGGTTTCGGCACTATTTCATCTTCTAATGGAATGATCTCCAGCGATTCGCATATTGTTGAATAGACGAGCAAGGTTCCGCCAGGAACTCCCCGGTGGTGGAGGCCATTATTTCTGAGATCATCACTACCAATGGGGATGGATATACTTGTTTGATTCGCTGGGCCTGCTGTTCCTCAGGTTGTGGGCGATTCTCGGAATCACGGATGATCTCCATCGTGACCATGGTGGCCACTCTGGTGGGTTTTGGCCCCTGTCCAAGCTTGCCATGGCGAACTAATCCGAGTGGCTGGAAGGGCCCATCAGCCCATGGATGTCGGTTGTGTAGAGGTTCTGCACACAGGCTCCATCGCAAGGCCACAAACCAGGCGTCCCATCGGCTTATCCCATGCAAGAAATATTGCTATTGTTGTGAATACTTCCTACTAGGGCCAGATCAGTCGCGACGCGAGTTACTCCTTCACCCGCGTTAGTAGCTGTAGCGAACAAAAGGAACACAAGGAACAAAAGGAACAAAAGGAACAAAAGGAACAAATGGAACAAATTCCTGCTAGGGAAGCTTGACACCGTGCCAGTCCGGGGGCTCCCTGACAACGGGCCCATGGCCCCTCCACTCCACTCTACAACTCTGGTGTCACCATGGGGGTCTCCGTCAGCAAACATGTTGTGATTGGTGCGTGGTTGTCAGGGAATTGATGGACGAGGAAATCACCAGACACCAGACAGGGGACAGTAGACAGCAGACAGCAGACAGCAGACAGGGGACAGTAGAAATCAGACATCAGACACCACACAACCAGACCCCAGCGACCCTAGCTAGACCCCATCTCAACTCCTACTTCCACTTCCACCCCCTTCTCTTCCCACCACTGCCACTGCCACTGCCACTTCCACTTCCACTTCCACTTCCACTTCCGTGCGCCATCACACTCCACTTCCTGCTTCTCGGCAACCCATTAAAACCCCCAACCCCAATAAATTCCTCCATTAAATCCCCCTACCCAATAATTCCTCCATTAAATCCCCCAACCCAATAATTCCTCCATTAAATCCCCCAACCCAATAACCCCCCAACCCAATAATTCCACTACTGTGACACGAACTCGCAGAATGTTCTTCTGTAGCCCCCACGCCACCACCATCACCTCTACCGTTCCTCCTCCGCTAACCCTGTGGCCAGCCTACTCGCGCATATCCGGAGTTCACGTATTCGCTCCACGTGAACAATAAAGCGCGTCTGTTTGTTTCAGGAGGCATAAAACTTTGCGTGTCGAAAGCTTCTTATATCAGTTAGTCAAATCCTACTGTTGGATATCACTGTGTGAAGTGGGTACCATGTCTCTGACCAACCATCTACAAGTACCTGGAACCACGGGTGCCACGGGTGCCGCAGGTTACACCGGCGCTACCGCCTCCGGTGGTTCGTCTACCACCATAGGTGGTAGCCCCCACCCCCATACTCCTCGAGCCCAAAGAACAACCAAGTCCATGACTCCAACATTCAGCTTCGGACTCAGCTTCCTGCCTTCGTTCCAATTCAACTCTCCCATCAACTCTGCATCGCCGCATAAACTCTTCCCGTCTTGGAAGCGTAAGCAAGACATGTTTCCCTCGCTTCTGACCCCCCCAAATTCCTCCCGGGTGTCGTCCAACAAATTCTTGGATTCGTTGAAGAAGGACGACGAGGACTTGTGGTCCACCCTTGGCGATTCCAACCTCACGCTGCTTTCGTCCATCTACGAAGAAGGCAAGGAATTCTTGACCCCCAAGAGACTCACCAAGCTCAACAACAACAACACCCATCTTCAAAACAATCCCCATACTTCCTCGGATTCCGGGCCCACAAAATCGTCGGAATCGTCTCTGCATGAAAATCCAGCCACTTCCATCTCTACTCCCGAAAAACCCACCGAATCCCACTCCCAAGACTCCTCCAAATCGCTCGAGTCCGCCCCTACTCTCATCCCCATCAAACCAAAAATCGATTTGGATCTGAAATCAAAACTCGACTTATCCATCTCCAAGTCCATTAAACGCAGAAAACTCTCTTCCGCTTCATTATTGGATTCTCCTAACAACTCGATTGCATCACAAATCGACTCCACCATCGATTCTCCCCTTCCAAAGAGGAAGCAATCCCACCCTGTTCAACCAGTATCCACTTCTACCCCCGCTGCAGATATCGGTGACAAGGTATGGTATCCCGAACTCGACGAGGTGTTGATCAAGTGTTTTTTGAAATATCGTGACTTCAGAACAAACCATACTGGCTATAGTAGTTCTTCGATTCTCAAAAACACGTCGCAAAATAAAGTACTTTCTAGAATGGTTTTGAACAAGACTGGAATCTTGAGAACCTCTAAACAAATTTCTTCTCGTCTTTTCCGTTTGGCCAAATCTAAAAAGTTGGACAAAGTCACCAAAAGTCATAAAAGTCACACTCCTTCGAATAACAAGTCTTATGCGAACGACACTCTCGATGATATTGACGAATTGATCAAAACTCCTTTCGAGCATCTTATCAATAGTTCAACTTATACTTCTGCGGCAGGTTCCGGTTCCAATATGTTAGACTCCATCAAGACAAACGAAATCATTGATCATGAGTTGGACCTCTTATTATCTTCACCAAAGGACCCACATGCCATGTGTTCCGCCTACAAGTTATTTCCTAGAGATTTCAGCATTGTTTACAAAAGAGCATCTGAAATGGGCCACTCTTTCACAAAGTTGTCTTCGTGCTTCGAATCATCAATGACACCATCAAACTTATTGAACACGAATCAATTTATTTCCTCAAGTATCATTGAAAAGTTAAGAAAAGAAAATCATTCAATCTGGTTGGTAAGGCACACTCTCGACATGGACTTCTCTTCGGTGAATTTGACCTCTTCTACTCCAATTTCACCATTCACAAGCCAATCAGGATTTCAAGCAACTTCGCTTGATTTTGTAAATGGGTCTATTGAATCATTTATGAAGTTGGATGCCAAAAGTAATATGTCTAATGAAAATCAACCTAACAATCCAATACTTGATTGGAAATGTTTAACAAAAATCTATAATCACAAAGGTGGAAATTCGCCTATGGTCGAACATGTTGACTTAGTCAATGGTTATTACTCAATGGATAAGAAAAATTATGAAATTCAAGTTCCTTTCATGAAACATTTTTTTGCCGGATACTTTAACTTTTTACTCAATGGTTCTAACTATACAAATGAAAAGTTAACCATAGTTCAAATCCTTTATGAGAATGCACAAGAAGATTTTGATTTTGGTTCAAGCAAGTTCAACGAGCAAAAGTCAGTTGTTTATGGCTACTTTGTTCATGAATTCAGTTTTGGATCGAAAAATCCCAGTTCCATCTTCACAAATGTTTCATTAGTGAATAACCCTTCAGATGAAGGCACAAGAAGCATGAGTGAAAGCATCGAAGATAAGGAAGATGATAATGAAACTGTACTCGCTGATTCTTCCCCATACAAAATTTCACCTAAAGAGTCAACAACTCACGATTCCCCAGTCAAACCAGCACATCATTTGAGAATTGATTCTAACAAAGCTAACGCAAGCGATATCTTATTACAAGGGCCACTTACAGCTCCAGTTTATAATTCTGAAATTGTTCAAAAGTACAACCAAAACATGTTGAAACAAGATGATGGATACAGGTTTAATGAAAGATATGCAAAGGATACTAACTCCATTCCTCAAGCAGTAACGTTTCAGCCACCAATAATGCATTCACATTCGACTGGTAATATTACTCAATACAAGCAACTTTCACCACCTTCCTCATCACCAGCCATTGATTCTCCAATAATGAGAGCAAAATCGATCCCAAATCAAACTCATCCAGCAATAGCATCATCCACACCTGTAATGCCCAATACTACGATTTCTATGAACGCACCACCAAATCAATTTATTCCACCAAATCAGCAGCAATTGATGGTTAATCTTGGAAATGGATACGTTCCATTCAATTCATTACACCCTCAACTACAACAAGAATACATGCTGGTGCAGAGACAGTTTGAGCTTCAAAGACAGGAGCAACAGAAGATATTTACTCAACAGTTTGATGCACCGCCTAACATGATGCCTCAAACATTTGGCGACGTAAACATGATGCAAGGTAACATGCCCAACTCATTTGCTGCAAACCAATCCTTCGCCCCAAACTTTGTTCAGGCTGTTAACCCGGCACAGCCGGTTATGCCAATGAGCGTTGCACAATCAGTTCCCGTTCCGGTTCCAGTTCCAGTGACAGCCGCACTGACCTTCAAAGATAACAAAGAAAACATCAAGCCTAAAGAGATCAAGTTTGGTCCAATTTTGGAGTATGATCCTTCCAAGGATTCACGTAAAATCCAGCAAGCCAAATCTACAAAGCAGAATATGGGAATTCACAGATTTCCTATCAACACCCCAGTCAGCATGTACAATCCCAAGAAAAAGTGATAATTCTTCTGATTATGATTACACATCGTTCATTTCTCTAACTATATTATTAAATCATTTCTAGCATTTTTTTTGGCATTATATTTCTTCTGTCGACTTTTATAAACTTCTATAATGTAATGTTAACTGTGTAATTAATAATATTATCAGTAGTTGCGCAAGTTTGGAAACTCAGGCATTCCAGGAACATCCGGAACTTTTGAGACTTCGCATAATATCTTATTGTAGTACACTGTACAATTATCTATATCACCACACCAACAGTTTTCAAGCAACACAATCGCCATATCCCAGATCACATCTTTACTATAAATTTGGCGTGTTCTATCATCTTATCATTAACGGGTCCATTGGTTGAAGGTAACTCTGTAATTGCAAGCAAGTTCACTCATCGACTAAAATGAGCATCAGAGCAACTGATAGAGAAACAAGTCCAGAAAACAACGGAAATGCACCACGAAGACATGATTCAAAGGCTCAAATCAAACTAGAGCAACATGCTGATCTTAACGGTAAACATCCGAAAGCTTCAGCTCAAAGTAAACATGAGAAGCCATCGCATGAATCTTATGCTAGTACCGACAATTTCTCCAATACTTACGATCCTAGAAAGTCTAACCCAACATTCAAACAGTTCAAATTGATATCTGTTAGTTTTAAAGAGGCAGCCCTTGACTCACCCAGTTTTAGAGCTGGTGTCAATCATTTGGATAATCAAATCAACAAGATTGAAAAATGGCTTATAGCGATTGTTTCTTCGGTAAAGAAAATTCCTCGATATGCGAAAGAATTACAAGCCTACTGTAACTCGTTCTTGGAGCATTTAGTACCTGCATTTTTGCAAGATGGGCTCATTGATCAAGAATATACCATGCAATCTTTACAAACAACTTTACAGGGTCTCAAAGCATTATGGAGTGTTAATCTTTCTGCCTTGAATGTGAATTCTTATGTGATTGAAAATCTTAATTTGATAGTTTCAAAAAATGTCAGTCAATACAAGGAAGTCAAAAATAACTTCCGTCATTTCCAGGAGAAACATGATAAATACTTGGAATTATATTTGTCAACTCCCAAAACCAAGGAAGCGACAGGAATTATGGAAGATGCAAAAGAATTTTTTCAGGTAAGAAAAGACTACATACATGCATCTCTTGATTTGGTAGTTGAATTAGCAACATTGGGGAACCTTTTGGATAAGGTGTTAGTTGGTTTGAGTACCGACTTATGGAAAAATAAAAGATCAGCCTTCACATCTGGTTCTAACGCAGCATTTATCAAAGAATCTTGGATGAAGATCAACAGAATTAGAGGTTGGTGTGATTCCTATTCATTAGCGATTGAAAAGCTTAATAGTGATATGATTTTGGCGAGAAATCAAGTCGAGGAATCATCAATACATCAATATACACCTTCGGGTAATTCAAATGATTACCGATCATCATTGATTAACCAAAAGCTTTTGGATTCTATTGATGAGAGAGGTTTCGAAAAGCATGGATATTTGCATATGAAAACCTGGACTGATCGTTCATCGAAACCAATTTGGGTCAGAAGGTGGGTCTTTATAAAGAGTGGTGTATTCGGTTTGTTAGTTCTATCTCCTTCAAAAACCTTTGTTCAAGAAACTGATAAGATTGGAATACTCTTGTGCAATGTAAAGTATACACCAAATGAGGAAAGAAGATTCTGTTTCGAGTTGAAAACTAGTGATCTAACTATTGTGTTCCAAGCAGAAACACTTATAGAATTGAAAAGTTGGTTGAAGGTTTTCCAGAATGAACGGAACCGGGTTCTTCAAAGTTCACACGAGACTGGAGATAATGAACTCTTCAACATTGCATCTGGAAGATATCCTCCAATAATTAGTGAATTCTCCTCTACTTTACTGACAAGTATGGACCGTGAGCTTACTAGCACTCGAGTATCGCATCACTCTACTGGCCAAATAATTACACCTAGTAATTTGGCCAAACATATCGAAAAAAATGAAAAGCTTTTTTCTAATCATGTTTATAATCAGATTTTACAAATCAAACCTCCAATCACTACTGACACAACAAAATCATCAATTCTTTCGTATAGTTTGGTCAGCCCTACATTTGTGCCAACTGCATTGACAGC
The DNA here is from genome assembly GCA_030568695.1 of Suhomyces wounanorum. Taxonomy (NCBI): domain Eukaryota; kingdom Fungi; phylum Ascomycota; class Pichiomycetes; order Serinales; family Debaryomycetaceae; genus Suhomyces; species Suhomyces wounanorum. The sequence continues at coordinate 104,082 of JAJMGL010000018.1, forward strand.
CAACCTTTGGGGATCGGTCAATTGGGGTATATATTACCTACACAATGCAGTTGCTGATGAAAAACGAATTGAAGAATATTTGATGCAACAGGACAATCACTTGATACAACAGCAACAACAACTTCGAGACTCTGGAATATTCTACCCGAATTACTATCCAAAAGACTTGATTCCTTTGGATATTCAAATGAGAGCTTTGTTTGAGACTGTTGTGCAACCAGGTGAATACTGCTTGCTTTCTTATAGATGTATTTGGTCCGCAAACTCAAGACAAGAATTGAGTGGAAGATGTTTCATCACTATGAATCACGTCTACTTCTACATGCAAGCCTTAGGATTTGTTACCTTATTCAAAGGTTATGTGGGAAACATGGTATCTGTTGAATACAGAAGTCAAAAGCAATTTGATATGGTTAAGTTATACACTATAAATGGTATCATAAAAATGAAGTTATTTCTTGATAATGGTAAAGCAATGAAGAGAAAAATGACCTACTTGATTGAAAATAAAGTGAGTGACAAACCAAAATTGACTAAGGAAATATTATTAGAATTTCAAAAGATTGACCAAGAGCTGGAAGCTGAATTGATTGAAGAGGAAAGACAAGAATCCATTGGCTTACTCAAGGCATCGCCAACTCCTGGAATAATTGTATCTAAACCAGATATACCGGAAAGAGCAAATACTGATCCTATAAAGAGCAAGAAAGTTGAGACTGCTGTTTCAAAACCAGAAATTTCTACTACTTCCAATGGATCAAAAAGATCTTTTAGTCTCAATAAGGGCGTAAACGATGAGATGAATTCTTCAGACTCCCAATTTTTAGTTAAACCTAAACCAATTCGCCGTTCATCATCTTTCAATACCGACTCCTTAACAAAGGCATGTTCGGGATCATCAACATTCAAGATTGATTTTTCGAATGAATTTAGTCTTTTAGGAGAGAGAACTTACATGATTCCCGCAAAGGCTGCTTTTCATGCATTATTAGGTGATCATTCATCACTTCTTAATTCTCAAACAACTTTTGGAAGGATTGAAAGTTTGATGAAGAAACCTTGGATCACTTCCACAGATGGAAAGTTAAAGAGAACTTTCAATACGGTAGCTAATTACAATAAGAAGAGATGGGTCATTCAAGTAAGCCAAATAATTGATAATTTGGTAGATGATGAATATTACACTTTCTCGCATATCAAGTCTAGCTTCAAATTTGTGGTGGGTGCACCATTTAGAGTTGAATATAAATTTGTGATCTTGAAAGTTTCAGGTGCTGAAACAAAAATCCTTTCTTATGTTAGAAGAATCTATACTTCAAAACTGATCTTTAATCCTATTGTTGAATACATATGCCAAACTTTAGCATTGAACAATAACTTGAATTTCCATGAAGAATTGAAAGCAGCCTTCAACGAAATTGGTATCCATGGTACCATCGTCAAGTCAATTTATGTTTACGGTAAGTTAAGCCACTCTGAAGATATCGAGGATGTTAAAGAAGATGAAGAAATCGAAAAAAACCCACCGTTGATGAGGGTGAGCTTCTCTCATTTGACTAGACTATTCATTCAACGGGTGATGTTTATGATTTTGGGATATTTTCTTACCTTCTTACAAATTATTGCTGGAGGTGTCGTTTCCCTTTACAAAAGTTTGAAAATGCAAACTATTTTACTTGCAATTATCTTTGTCTCTGTTGTTTTCAACTTATTTTTGATAGGAAAAACTTCACATTCATATTGGACTGTAAAGAGAGCCAATAAGATTGCTTACGATTACATGACCAAGGATCCATTGATGTTACAAAGAGCCATTTACTTGAGAGATACCCAGGAATTTTTAGAGCATGACAGATTGAGCAGATTTAATAATTTTGAGGAACCAAATACTACTAATTCACAAATGGGAGAAGTTAAACAATCAAGCGCTTGTTTTTCCACCTTTAAAAACACTTCATTTGTTATCAATTACAAGGATACAACGTATTGGGATAATAATTATGGAGATGAAGAAACGAAGAGAGTGGCAAAGGAATTGAAAAAGGCGTTCCAAGAGTTGGGAATTAAAAGGCATAAATTACTTGTGGAACTTGAAATCTTGAAACTGATAGAAGAACTGATTGCAAAAGCGGAATGGAGAAATTGGCTATTGAATGAAATTCAGAGATGTGATCTTGTTAAAGGAACTATCGTAAACAATTTAGCAATTAGTAAAAACGACAAGGAATCAAATGAATTGAGACATGGAATACAGAAATTGATGGAGTATTGTGATGGATGTTCCACAGAATTCAAGCACATAGATATTTTGTGATGTTGAAATAGTCATCGAAAAATAATTAGCTCAGTACCGAAAATAGATGAAGGTTTGAAATCATTTCTTAATGAACGACTAAAATATATACATTATTATTACTTTTGTTTCTAAATATACCTCGAATTTTGACTGAAATGAAATTAAATGAGATATCCTCGTTCGTGGTAACATAAAGGGCTCACAAGCCTCTTTTTGCTAATGCATCGGCAATGTGAAGATATAAGGCAATTGCATTGAATTTGGGATCTTCGCTGAACATGTACTTGTCAACTATTGTTCTAGCCTTATTGGTCCAATTAATTAAATCCAAATGATCAACCTGATCTAAAGTTCCCAAGTAAGTACCCCACTTTGCGCTTTCAACACTTACCAACCCATCATTATCTAAGTCAGAGTGTTTAATTTTCTTTAAATCTTTATACATGGCAACGTTTTTTTTCTGATTATCACCACCTAAAATCCTTTCTTTTCTCACTTGCTTGGCTACCTGATATCTTAGTATTCTCCAAGTTAAATTGAAAACGTTAAACCATTTTGGAACAAACTTCGCTCCATATGAAAAATATTGGACATTAGGATCATCTTGCACCAATTCATTAAAATGCATCATGTTATCTGTAGAAAGTTCGTGGATAGATTGTGGACATAAGGAGTCTAAGAAAGGGTTCTTTTTGACAAAATCGACTATGAAATCAGCACATTCTGAACCATGATGTGGGGTGGAGATAGTAGTCAAAGAAAGGACTTGATAATTTTTTGTATCAGGAAGCTTGGAGATCAAGTACCTGCTATCTAACCCACCCATGGAATGACTAATTAGATTGACTTTTATTGGATCTTTTGCTTCTTCGAATGTAGATTTTTCATTCGAATGTGATTTGTGTCCATGTAGATTCTTCTGATTATAGATGGTCGTTTTAGATTCGCTTTTTCTAAGTATTTCACATTCTTTGTTGATGAAATCATTCAAAGTCTTAGCTCTTTCTTCGATTGTACCAAATGCTGGCACTCTTCCTATCAATACTGTGGTACCTAGGCTTTCTAATGATTCTCGTATTCCATACCAGTAATCTAATTGAAACAAGCTAGACACCATAATTTTTGCCTTCTGGTGAGAAAGCCACGAGGTGGGCAAGCTGAGTCTATCAAAGCCTGAAAGCCCGTGGCATAAAACGATTGGATAGTGGGGTGCTTCGTAATGATCTTTCAATCTCAGATAATCTATCTGTTGTTGATTGCTGGAGGTGTGATCATTTTTGTGGGGTACCTCTTTTTTGTCCTCTTTCTTTAGGTCGATAGCACGAGATAGATTCCTAACTGGAACAATGCCCCGGGTCGATCGTAATGCATTGAATCTAAATGCTACTGGTTGAGTTTTCACCAAATACATGGCAAGGTTGCTTTACTAAATTTCCTATCTACATCTTTGTGCGCATCAGTATGGTTTGTTACCTAGTCAAGTCCAATAGTACTATCACGTATTAGACATGAGACCAAGCCAGAACCATAAAAAATGCAATTATTGTTTTAGTTGGAGCCATTACCAAAAGAATTTTCATTTATCTAGCCATTGATTTCACCATTAAGTCCTTAACCACGTCAAGCATGTTAAGCGACTTCATACCTACTCCTCTGAGGAATACCAAAGGGTAGAAATCCGTGGAGAAGATCTTGTGGAGTTTATCGCAAACTCCCAAAATAACACTGTTGTTGGGCCAAGCGTTGGAGACGTAGCGTTCAAGAACTAAAGTAGAACCAATATCCATACCTCTCTCCACGCCTCTTTCCAATGCTTCAACGAGGGCCGCAACGTCAGATTGGCCCATGTTCAACCCTTGACCTGCCAATGGGTGAATTGTGTGAGCTGCATCACCCACCAAAGCCACTCTAGGAGCCACATAGGTGTCAGCGTGAGACATTTTCAAAGGGAACTTAGCACGAGAGTTTTCGATCAATTCAACTACTGGAAGCGGGTATTTTTCTTCCAATTCAGAGAGCTTTATTTTTGACATTCTCCATTCAATATCTTCGATCACAGAGATGTCATTAGGATTTTCCTTCAAAACCTTGTAAAGATAATTCAAGTCTACTTCATCTAAAGTCATGGCAGCATTCACAAGATGCACAAATATCTCTGGGTTCACCTTAACGAGAATGTCAGATAACTCAGGAGTACTTGACCAAACAATTGTTGCGTTGTCTTCGGTCAATGGCAAAATTGCCAATGGACCCGTGGTTAAGAATCTTTGCCATCCAATTGCCCTGAAATCCTCGTATTGTAATTTAATGGTGGCAACAACACCAAAACGGTTGTATTGCCATCCTCTAGACTCAATTCCCGAAAACTTTCTCACGGGAGAGTTGTATCCATCGGCACCAACTAACAATCTAGTTTGGATGCTTTCACCATTGGAGAGCTTAACCACAGGCCAATCTAAACCTGGTGTAGTAGTAGGTTCTGCCATTAAGTCATGACCGACTTCGATAGTTTGAGGGTTGACGATATCTAACACTTTGGTATTATCTAAAATGGTTGCATCACCAATTTCTTCTACCCTTGCCAAAAGAGAACTTTGGATATTAATGTTTTCACACATAACGGCCAATACACCGCTACCCTCATTGACACTAGCGTCAAACTGGATTCTTGCATCCTTGTCTTGGGAATCGTATGCAATGATCAGGTTATAGAACTTGACTCTGTCTTCATTGATGTGTTGCCAGCTTCCTATTCTTTCTTGCATGAACTCAACTGACTGTGGGGTCAATGAGACAACACGATTGGTGTAATTCTCTGGTGGGTCTTCACCAAACTTTCTTATTGGGTCCAAATTACCACCTTCAATCAAGGTGCACTGCAAGTGACGGGTCTTGTGAGAGCTTTTTAATGATGCCAAGAGTGACAATCCTGCTGGTCCACCTCCAACAATAACCACATCTTGTAGTTTTGATGCTGTTGCTGCTGCAGTGGTAGCTGCCGTGGCCAAACTCCTTATAGCTTTCAACATCTATGAATAATCAACTTACTATACTGGGTCTTACGATTTTTGATGTGTGCTCCATATGCACTCCCCATCAGATCCCAGTGGCCAGTCAATCCAAAGGATTTCAACATAGAAAACAAAACCTTCCCTATAAAGACCAAAAGATAAATAAATACAGCTCAAGTATCGTATAATTAGGTGTAATGAGGTGTATTAATTTGATGAATTTACTATTATTTACTTTATTTGAATTAACAATTTTACTTCCTTAGTCTGAGGAAGACATTGCATCAGGTCTTTGGTATATTTTCCAACTTGACTTTTCCACTCTCAATCCAATATGGGTCAATCAATTTATCCTTTTCTTCATACATGATCTTGTATGAAGTTTTAATCGTTCCGTCACTGACACCAGTTTTATCCGATATTTTCGAAGGTGGCAAATCTGCCCCAAAAATAATAGCAGCCATGTAAATAACAGTGGCAGCAATGGTTGTTGGTGATCTACCTGCCAAAACACCAACTTCTTTGCACCTTCTTGCAATATACTCCGCACCATTGGTAACCTGTTGTCCGAGACCCAAATGTGAACAGAAACGACGAATCAAATCTTCGGCAGAAGTCTGAGTTGTTTGCATATTGTCTACGCCAAACATATCATTAGTAGGATCGTGGGCATTCTTATCTTGCATCACCTGCCTAATGATTTTGAACACCTTGCCTATCTCCTTACGATGCACGTTTGTCAAAGCCCAAATTTCCTTGAACGATCTAGCCACCTTGGCTTTACGACATCCAATGAAGATGGCAGCAGCCATGATAGACTCTTGCGATTTACCTCTCAATGGGCGCTCATCGTAAACCATTTTGTATACTTCTTTGGCACTGTCCTGAACTATCTTTGGAAGTTGGTACCCATCACACATTTGAGAGATCTTTGCGTAAGCGGCAGCCAACGCATTGTCCTTCTTATCCACAATCGATTTGGATTGTGCCCGATTCAACTCCTTTCCAGCACGAGTGTTATCAGGATTGTACGAAATCATCGTGGATAAGTTTTCCGAGTCCAATAATGGGTTGCCTGCATCACCCACACGGCTAGGGTCGTCACCATTCTGGTCATCGTTACTGAAGGTTCTCCATTCGGAACGGGTATCAACCACACGATCACTGAGAACTAATCCACAACTTCCACAGACGATGTCTCCCTCACTAAAACGCTCTATCAAATCGGGTGGAAAGATTTTACACTCAGGACATACCAAAGTGACGTTAAGGTTTGGACCCTGGAAGGCATCCTCCGCAGGTGCTGCCAATCCGGTTGCTGGTGACATGGTTTCTCTATACCGCTTGTTAGTCAAGTGATGAGATAGGCTAGCTATTTAAAAGAAGCCCCGAAGACAGTCGAATGCAATCACAATCAAGTGATGCTGCAGCGTTTGAATATGGCGTCCGTGCTTTGCAGTGTAGGAGTCCAGCACAAACTACTGTCGTAACAAAATTTTATCACTTGTGTTGGTAAGGGGTCGGTGGGCGTGCCGGAACCATTTGCTGAGTCAGCGACGGTTGCAATCCTTGACTGGGGAAATTATTGAAATCATTTATGGGTGTCTGGTATTGTCATGGGCCAACACAGAACCACCCACTGTTGCTTGTGGGTGGCATCTATCGGCATTAAGAAGCACCTCTTTTGGCCGTAGCATGTGAACAGTGAAGTATAAACATCCCGGCATTTGGTGCGTGTTCTATATGAAGGACTGCAATGTGAAGGATGGTATATGCGAAACAGTTTAGTTTAGCGAGATATCTATAGAATCCATACTGCAAAAGCCGCCACTTTCTCCCCTAGCATTTCTCATCGAAGCGTACGCCCCGGAGTAAATTCACTGCAGAATTCCAGTGAGTCCAGCGCCTCAGGGATTTTTCATAACTGGCCAGTTGTGGGTTTATCAATTCGTTAGCCCACTTCCTATAGAAGCGTCACAGTTTCCATGCATGTCATGCGGCTAGTACCACCTTCCAAAATAGGTTTCTATTGGGGCCACTATCCAATTCTGTCAAAGACGTTTACTTTACGACGCCTCCTCAAAATTGCTATTGTCACACCTGTGACCCAAACCTTGATTGCTATGCAAGTGGCTGGTAATTGTTGGAAATCACCGCGGGCCGGTAAAACTACAAATACTCCATAATTCGTCCCCACTTGCGTAGTGTATTCAACCCCAATTACCCAATCGTACAGTCCAACCCCGATTCTTACATCAGAGGATTGTCAACCCCTGTTTTACCACATACAGAACTACATCTGCGATTCATTCACTTAACCCTTAACCCTTAACCTTGACCCTTAACCCTTAACCATCTCAATCCACGATGAGCGTCGCCACCATCACCACCAATACTACACCTTTAGAAGACTTGACCACGCTCGAGGCGCCACTTTTGATCAACGAGACCAAGTATCTTCTTGAATTGATCGAGCAACACTGGAAAACTGGCAAGAAGTTCAAGTACACCACCGAAAACGGACTCCCAATTACAATTCCCACCTACAGTAACAGCAAATTGAATGATGACACCTGGTACGCCAGAGTTTACGACTTCCATGAGTTCGGAGACCCGTTGAAGGATACCTATCACGATGCATTGCTTCAGTATGTGATTGGCTCTCTCTCCGACCCCAAGAGAAGCCACACCGAATATGAAAAGCAGTACGTCAAGGAACTTTACGACTACGAATTAACCCCCTTCCAAATTGCCGGTGCCGACGCCAACCTGTACACCTATTTGGTGCAATTGTACTACAAGTTCGGATTCCCCTTGAAGAGAAGAGTATTCTACGAATTGGTTCATATTTATAAACCCTCCGATGCGGAAGCTTATGTCATCTCTTTGGCAGTCAACTCTAAAAACTTCCAACGTCCTGGTTTGGACGCTTCCTTTGTTCCTGGTCGCTATACTTCCATCGAAAGAGTAACTTATGATGCAGAATCCAAAAAATTGAAATGGGTCATGGCAACCTGTTCTTCTCCCGGTGGTAGCGTACCTAACCTTCTCACCCATCACAGTGTTCCAGGCTCAATTGCTAAGGACGTGCCTTACTTCCTCAATTGGGTGGATGCATTGAGAGCAAAGCAGGCATTACACGGAGATCAAGGCGCAGTCAGTCCACAGGCTGTCGCCAGTCCTCAGTTAGTTGCTAGCCCCATATCAAAGGTAACTAGTCAACCAGGATCTCCAACTTCAACTGAAAAAATCCCTCCACTTGCCCAGTCTGGCCCAGTTCATACCGAACCGGTTGTAGTAGGTCAGGTTGATGCAGCTCCAGTTGTTGTTAAAGCAGAACCCGAAGATCTTGCTCATCAAACTCAGCGCCCATTGGGTACGGTTTAAGTTTCACCACTTTGGGTGAAACTCTCGAGCCAGTACTTCACATCCACTCCCAAATTATCGAGAAATCCTAATTGAGCAGAAGTGCTCTCCTTATCATTGGCATCGTTATTTATTTCCACATTTGTATTTTCTGCTACCAACGTCTGCTTATAATTTACAGCAGATATCGGTGCCTTCTTGTTAGCTTTGGAATTCCGGTTGTGATTCTTAATAATAATGATATACTTTTTGTTATGTCTGATGTAGTAAAACATCCAATCATTGACCTTGTTACTGGTAAATTTATGGAAAAATTCCCCCATACTATTCTCATTGAACATATCTTTGTTCTTTGACATCAAGAACACAGATGATAATTGTTCATGTAAGAAAAACATTGCACCTTGATACTTCAAGGTAGATTTTTCTGCTGATGATAACTGATCTGGATTAGTAGTAGAAATATTGATATTAGGCAAATAGGGCAAGGATGATTTGATCCAATTTTCCTCGGAATCATACACAATGAAGAAGAACTCGCTGTCAATCTCAGCGTTGGCTTTCAATATTCCTTTGAGAGATTTGAGAGATCCAAGACTATTGATAATGCTACCCCCAGAAATTAAATTATTGATATCTTCAATCGCTGGATTCAATAGTTCATTGGCCAATTCCTCATAAAATTTGAATTGATCAAGCTCAGGTAAAGAACTATCAAAGAGTAATGTTATGCAAATGTCTTTTTTGGAAAATATTACTAGCAGAAATTCTTTTTGTTCCTTGGACTGTTCATTGCCTTCTGCTTTTGTTGGAAGGTAAACTAGTTTACGATGTATCAAATAATCGTTTGTTCTTGAGTCCCATTTTGCACCAATTAAAAACTCACCCGTATCCACTTCAGAATCATCTTCCTCATTTTCACTTTCGTGCTGCCCATCTTCAGTGACTACTTCACTTTCATTTGGAGTTATGCCCAATCCTAGTCTGAAATTCTTAAACATTGGAGGCATACTTAGCCAGCTTGAATTCTCATTTGTGCTGATATCAGCATTCCCAACATCGCCAGCGATTTGGTCACCTCCTCCACGAATTTTGGTCGTGACTTGCTCTCCAATATTTATCATGCTATTGACTGTGTAATTCAATGGCAGTACAACCAAGTTGTTCGTTAGAGTTACTGGGTTTAATAGCTCAAGTGCGGTTGAAGTTGCGGCTTTAAATCCTAAAGTATCACTCTCTTCAGTGGGCGATGAATCGGATTCAATATTAATCTTTGGTTGGGGCAAGTTTGTGGAAAAGACTTGAGAAGGGTCTAATTTAACGAGATGATCTGTTTCAAGTTTGGAGTGGTAATCATAGTATTCTAGCCAATTATATATTTTTATCAAATGTTCTTTGTCCACTATTTCTTCTTTTGATGTCAAGGCTTCAAAGTTGTTCATGTAGATCATCCCATACTTCTTAGGACTGAATTTATTGAAATGTGAAATGATGAGTCCTTTGGGTTTTTGAACCGCTGAAGTGAATATCAAGTCAATCTCATGTTTGGTTGCAGGCAGAAGAGAAATTGAAGACTTTTTATATGTAGAATTGGGATTATTACTTGTGGGAAATGGAATCAACCCTAAAAAACCCTTATTATTCATCATATGCGCCCAAGTAAAACCAGGGGGTACTTTATACTGCTGGATATTGTATTGTTTAAGAAAACCACTCCAAAATTGTTGAAGAGTATCCTTGAGTGAATTTAATCCGTATTTTTTTAAGATACTATCATATTTTAAGTGAAACAACACGAAATATGCCTGTGCATTTTCAATCAACCTAATCAATTGTTGATTAACCAAGCCTGTAGTATCAGATACGGAGCAGGCCAAATAAAAGTCACTTTCCAAGCGAAAAAGTATTATTGATGAGCTAGATGACTTGATGATGTTTGTTTTGGTATTAGAGGACGTGAAATTGCGGGCAAACAAGTCCACACCACGAATCAATCCGATCAACTTCAATTGATTGATTTTAGTTTCCTCTGTATCTATTTGGTCGTCACCGTTGCTGAAGCATATGATCTGCTTTATGAACTCTTCAGTGCTTTCTTCCTTGTCATTCACTAGTGCAGGGTTAAACACCCCAATGTATTGAAGTTGCGGAGTTGAATGTTGCTTTTGGTCGGTTACTAATGGTTTTGCCTTCGAGCCATCAGATCCAAATTGCGGTATGAATTGGGAGAAGTAATTACTCATCTTCAATTCAATTTGGAACCGTGGGAACCCTCGTTTAGGTCAAGTTGATAAGATCTTTTTTTGGCTGCGCACAAATGAAATGATTTGTCCAAGGATTATAAATATAACCGTCGCAGTATGGGTTTTAGGATTATTAGAATTAATGCATTATACATCCATAAATATATCATTAATTGAATAGATTTCATTGATTTAGTGCACCAGAGTATAATATTCTGAACCATTGTTGGATGCATTCTTCAACAAATTAAATTTTTTAAATAATTGTCAACACTGAAAATTCGAAAATCAAAAGAAATACTTTCAAAAAAAATAAAAGAAGTGACTGGACTACCATTTGAGTAATACGGTGAATTCGTAGAAATTAATTAATTGATATTCATGGAAATTGGATCAAACCAATGTGTTTGAAGCTCCTTCCCTATTTAGTAAAACGAGGCAACTTGTCCGAGTGGTTAAGGAGAAAGATTAGAAATCTTTTGGGCTTTGCCCGCGCAGGTTCGAATCCTGCAGTTGTCGTCATTTTTGCAATTATTCCTTTTTTATATCTTCAAAAGTTCACGTGTCTTCTTACTTTCAAGTTTGGTGTGATTGGTCCCCCACAAACAGATTTTTGTGGCCTGTATCGCAGATGAAAAATGCCTGTATCGGTAGGTGAAAAATGGCCACCGCACGACCACCGATTGTCAAGGTATGAATCATAGATGCCAGAAGTTAGTTTCCATTCTCCCTCTGTTTCTCTTAAATAACATGAGTTATCTTAGTAAACCAAGTGCGGCAATCTCTGCAAAGAGATTGGCCCAAAAGGTCACTTTCAAGAGAAATTTCGTCAAAACTACTGTGTTGAGAGAAAAGAAATTGAACAAGTACTCCTCCATCATCACCCAATCTCCATCTCAAGGTGCTTCCCAAGCTATGCTTTACGCTACCGGTTTCGACGAATCCGATATGGACAAGGCCCAAATCGGTGTTGGATCCGTTTGGTGGTCTGGTAACCCTTGTAACATGCACTTGATGGACTTGAACGAGCAATGTACTGAGTCGGTCAATCGTGCCGGTTTGAAGGCCATGCAATTCAACTCCATCGGTGTTTCTGATGGTATTACTAACGGTACCGATGGTATGAGATACTCATTGCAATCTAGAGAGATCATTGCTGACTCTTTCGAGACCATGGTGTTGGCTCAACAATATGATGGTAACATTGCCATTCCTTCATGTGATAAGAACATGCCAGGTGTGTTGATGGCTATGGGTAGACACAACAGACCTTCTATCATGGTCTACGGTGGAACCATTTTGGCCGGATCTCCAACCTGTGGTAGTGCTAACCCAGCAGTTCCTGAGAAAATTGATATTATCTCTGCTTTCCAATCTTACGGTCAATACTTGTCTAACAGTATCACCGAGGAAGAAAGAAAGGACATTGTCAAGCATGCTTGCCCAGGTCCAGGTGCCTGTGGTGGTATGTACACAGCTAACACCATGGCTTCTGCTGCTGAAGTTCTTGGTATGTCTTTACCATACTCCTCTTCTGCTCCAGCTGTTTCCAAAGAAAAGGCTGCAGAATGTGCCAACGTCGGTGAAGCTCTTAAAAAGTTGATGATCATGGACTTGAAGCCAAGAGATATTATGACTAAGGCTGCCTTCGAAAATGCTATCACTTATATCATTGCTACTGGTGGATCTACCAACGCTGTTTTGCATCTTATTGCAATTGCCTCATCTGTTGGTGTTGAATTGACCGTGGATGACTTCCAAAGACTTTCTGACTCCACTCCATTGTTGGCTGATTTCAGACCTTCTGGTAAATACGTCATGGCCGATTTGCAAAACTACGGAGGTACTCCAGCTGTTATGAAGTACTTGTTGGCTGAAGGTTTCCTTGACGGAAACCAACTCACTGTTACTGGTCACACTATTAAGGAAAATTTGGAAAAGTTACCAGGTTTGCCAAAGAACCAAGATATTGTCATGAACGTTTCTACTCCTTTGAAGCCAAGTGGACACTTGCAAATTTTGAAGGGTACTTTGGCCCCAGGCTCTGCTGTCGGTAAGATCACTGGTAAGGAAGGTACTTATTTCAAGGGTAAGGCTAGAGTTTTCGACGATGAAGGTGCCTTCATTGTTGCTTTGGAAAACGGTGAAATCAAGAAGGGTGAAAAGACTGTTTGTGTTATCAGATATGAAGGTCCAAAAGGTGGTCCAGGTATGCCAGAAATGTTGAAGCCATCTTCTGCCTTGATGGGTTACGGTTTAGGTAAAGATGTTGCTCTCTTGACTGACGGTAGATTCTCAGGAGGTTCTCATGGTTTCTTGATTGGTCATATTGTTCCAGAGGCAGCTGTTGGTGGTCCAATTGCTTTGGTTGAAGATGGTGATGTCATTGTTATTGATGCCGAAAACAACAAGATCGACTTATTGGTTGAAGAGAACGTTTTGGCTGAAAGAAAAACCAAGTGGACACCTCCTGCTCCAAAATATGCTAGAGGTACTTTGGCTAAATACGGAAAATTGGTTAGCGATGCATCATTGGGATGTGTCACCGATTTACCATGAGTTTATCACTTTAAGAATATGGTCGTTTGAATGACATTAAATTTATTCAATTCTTATTTTTTTTGTTAAAATAGCATCTATTGTATATATAATATCCCACGAAAGGATCCCTCAATTAATCTATTAAACCTTGAATGAATTGTAAAATATACTCCTGATCTTTACTTAAGTCAGGATAATCGTATTCTTTAACAGTACAAAAAAATGGTATTTTCCATTCCTCAAATTTGTGCATGGTCTTTGTACTGAGATGTTTACAGGTGGCGATCACGACTGAATTGAGCTTGGCGGTTTCTATTTCATACTCTTTTTTGAGTACATTCAATGTGTTTTGATTGTTTGTTCTAAGCTTTTGAAGTTTTGAGGGATGAAACCCTTCCATGGACCGAGATATTGACTTGGTTACCTGTTGTACTTTCCGACTATATTCTTCATCCATTCGTTGTTTCTGGTCCTGCCATTGTCTCTGATGTATAAGCTGTTGTTGTATGAGTGCCCTGATTTCGTTGACCTTGGCCAAGTCGCCAAGAATGTGGTTACGAATGTACCTCTCGGCATGAAATCGGTTCGTGATAACCTTGGGATCAGGACCATCGTATTTGAATACATTAATGCTATTATTGATTTTGATGACGGGAACTTGAGGGGTAACACCACCTACCTTGTCATTTAAATACTCGTATACTTTAGCCGTGTAATAATTTCTCTTCTTGATGAACTGAGTGAGGTGAGGCTCTTGACGATTCTCCTTTATAATCCGATATAGACGAAGTTCATTAAGCTTAGTGAGACCGGGATACTGTGAACTAGGTCGTTCAAGACGTTTCTTCAATAGGTATATCGTTGTTTGTTCCACCTCCTTACTATCAGACATGGTCAAATTGTGAGGTTAAATTCTCAGTTGAAAAACTTATCTGGGGTATGATGCCAGTGGAAGGTGAGAAATAAGATTGTACAGAAGTTAAACCATTCTATTCAAATACGCGTCCAATTTTTTAGAACAAGAAATTCCGACTGAATTAGCAAAAATATAATGGTTAGAGTGAATGGCTACAATGACGTTGATGTATGAAACTTATTATTCTATATTAACAAATATAGTTTTGGTATGCTATTTTGTTCTAACGGTGTAATCGTCACCACTCTTTGTGATATAACGAACCCATGGGTAAGATTGGTATTGTAACTTAGGTTCATTAATTCTCAAGTATCTTACTTGGATACCACTGGTGGTGAAATAGGGAATTGAAAAATTAACCTTGATAGGTTTCTTACTTGCTGACAAGATTTCTTCCGGATCGTTTACTGCAGGAAGACCCAATTCTGCTCTCATGTGATACAGTTTACCCCCAGGGAAGGTTTTGAGTTTCCACACGATATGTGACTTTTCGGGAATCCATTTGACAGAACCGTATTCTGGGGTGAACTTAGGGGTGTCTGCATCCTCCGGAATAGGGATTATGACTTCAACGTTATTGGCAGTGGACTTCTTTTTGATTTGGGCCTTTACCGAACAGATAATTTCGATTCTGGAGTGTTTGTGAATTTTCGTTTTGCATTGTACCAAAATAAGAGGCTTCATCAAAAACTGGGCGGCAGATAAACGGTAGGACATCACGGTAAATTCACCATCTGGGGGAATAAAGGTAATGATTCTTTCATTTTCAAATTTGGATAATCTGACACATTGATGGAACTTGATGTCTTCCATTTCAATACCTTTGGTGTTTCCGGAGCCGGAGCTTGCTCCGGCATCATCATCGGCACCTGGAGGAGCGGTGAAGATACCTTTGTCGTTTAAGCCCAACCTGAGGTCGGGCATACCACTGAGATGTGATTTAACGTTGACTTCACCAAGGATTTCGGAGTTGAGCACTTGACCGTTTGCATTGATCAACATGTTGATGGATTCGACAACGTCCAAGAAAGCTTCGTTCTTCTTGTAGAAAATACCATCCTTTCTCCACGACACCGCGTTGGTGAGTGCCTGAGGAGGTTGGACCAAATGATCGGCAGACTTCTTCACCAACTTGTAGTAGTCCTGGGTGATGTATTCCTTCAAGATCTTTGTGTCGGTTGTTTGGGGAACACCAAAGTCCATCATTTCATCGAGCAATTCGTAGATCACCACGAAATTATCCCGGATCGATTCTTCCTCCAAACTCTTGAAATATTGGGTGAGCACCTCAATGAGCTTGGACAAGAAGATGATGATGGCCATGATATTTTCATTTTTCCTTGATAATGCACAAAGGTACAAGTTGTTGTGATGGATGTAGATGTAGTTGATTCCTTGGCTGTTGATGAACGGTTTGTAGTCACCGTCTTCCAGGCTGTTCTCCAATTCGAGTAGGAGAAGCGGGAACTTTTCTATGGCGGTCGAAGGGATGTCGCCCTTGTAGTCCCGAGAAAGAAGAGTCTTCCCTTTTATGTCTAGGAAATGGATTTGAGACGCCATGGGTGGTGAAAGAATAACAGCACAGTTTCAACAATTAATGGCGATATCACGTGGCTAGGAGTCACGCGACTGCTCTCACCTTCCACTTTGGGAAGACCGATCACCCCCACCCACTGCGGAGGTTTTCGCACTCCCTTTTTCGCCAGCGCCCACAGTTGCTGCATCGCTTATGCAGCCCCGACCCTCATCCAACAATGCCACGCCGCCAGTGAGTTCCAAGCTTCTTCTCGTGTAAGCCAAGAGACAACACTTGCAAACCACAATGCACGTGTGCCGTCAGGTGGCTGTGCTGGTCTCGGCAACACCGCCTGGCTCACGCTAACCCGCCAGTGGCCGCGGTTGTCGTGGTGCCGTCTGGCGGTGGTGCGTGTTCGGTCTCGACGGATATCCATTTGTTCTCGATCGGGACTGCGCCTGATGTGGTGCAGATGCATCCTGCACACAGGGATATCGACCTGCAGGGTGCGCGGCTTAGCCTGCGGGATGGAGGGATTGTGTCATGAGCACATGCAGTGTTTGTTTTCATGTCAGGGATTGCATGGTAAAATTGTCGCTATATAAGATTGCCATTTCCGTACTGGAAACTTGTCACCTTCACAACAGTTGTCTTTTCCATTCGCTAGAGTTTTACAGTCTGCCTCTTAGAAGACTATTCCTCCCGATACCGTCCAGATCTGTTCAACCTCCCCAACACAGTTCGTCCTCTCGCTAGCTCCCATACCATGAAGCTCTTCAACTCCGCCGTTCTCTTGGGCTTGGCTTCCGCCGTGGCCGCCATCGACCCCGTCGAAGTCAAGGGCAACGCTCTTTTCGTCAAGGGCTCCAGCGAACGTTTCTACATCAGAGGTGTCGACTACCAGCCCGGTGGCTCCTCCAAGTTGACCGACCCGTTGGCTGATCCAGACACCTGTGAGCGTGACATCAAGTACTTCACCGACTTGGGCATCAACACCATCAGAGTGTACTCCGTCGACAACACCGCCGACCACGATGTGTGTATGGGGAAGTTGGCCGACGCCGGCATCTACTTGATTGTGGACGTCAACATCCCCAACGCTTCCATCTCCCGTGCCGACGCAAAGTGCTCTTACAACACCATGTACTTGGAACAGGTCCTCGCCACCGTCAAGATGATGGCCAAGTACGACAACACTCTCGGTTTCTTTGCTGCAAATGAAGTCATCAATGACGAAACCACCACCGCCGCCGCAACCTACGTCAAGGCCGTCATCCGTGACATGAAGCAGTACATCCACAACAACAACCTCAGAGCCATCCCCGTTGGTTACTCCGCTGCCGATGTGTCCGAGAACAGACTCGAAACCGCCCATTTCTTCAACTGTGGTGACGATGAAATGGCCAGATCCGACTGGTTTGGATTCAACGATTACTCATGGTGTGGAAAATCTTCCTTCACTACCTCCGGGTACGATCAAAAGGTGGAAGCTTATTCAAACTACTCAATTCCCTTATTCCTCTCGGAATTCGGTTGCAATAAAGTCACCCCAAGACCTTTCGCCGAAATCAGCTCCATCTATTCCGACAAGATGTCCCACGTTTTCTCTGGTGGTTTGGTCTATGAATACTCAGAGGAAGAGTCCAAGTATGGTTTGGTTTCTCTCGATGGTGACAGCGTAAAGACCAACTCCGATTATGACAACTTGAAATCTCAATACTCCAACGCAAAGAACCCACAAGGTGACGGTGGCTACCAATCAAACTTGCCTCATTCGAACTGTCCTCCAAAATCTTCCAAGTGGAATGCCACCAACGACCTCCCACCTGCTCCTAAGGGTGCTTGGAAGTTCATCAATGGTTCTGCTGACCCAGAAGGTGCAGGTTTCAACGCTTCTACCCAATGGGCCTGTGTTGCCAAGGGTAACAACGATGATGACTCTTCTTCCGCCACTAAGAGCGGTTCTGGCTCCAAATCTGGCTCTTCTACCAGAACTTCTGGTTCTTCTTCCACCGCCTCATCTTCAAGATCTTCAAATGCCAATAACATTAAGGCCGATTCTCTTAACTGGTTTAATTACATCAGTCTTGCTGGTGTCATGGTGGGCTTCAGCTTACTCTGATTTTTGTTTCTTTGGATTTATTTAGGTTACATATATATTGAATGGATTTTATCTCTTGTATATTAATAGAAACTGGACCTTAAGATCTAACACCTTGCTTAATACCATACATCATTTCTTCCTTGTTAATCAAATGACCAATACTATCAACCTCTTCCAACAACTTGTCTACATCATAACACCAATCGTTCAACAATTCGTTCAAATGGACATCAGTTGTTCTTTCCTTTCTCTCTTCCCCGTTTTCAACCTTGATTTGCACCTTGATAGGCGCCTTCTCAAATCTAATGATTCCCTGTGGTCTATTGATTTTGGCAAAGATCATACCTTTGTTTACCAACTCACTAACATATGATTCAGAGTCTGCAGTACTCAATTGCAACAAGTATGCCAATCTGTCCAACTTGATGCATTGGTAGTATTTATTGATGGTTCTTAAATTGTGCTCAATAATTCTATTTTGTAAGTTCTTGTAGTTAGTCTCCAGTTGGAAAATGCTTGATTTATCGAAATAGTCGGCCTTGTATAACGACTCAATATTAGACCAGTGAATCAATTCATTTGTGGTAAAAATTTCCAATAAATCGTAAACTTTAGAAGGAACAGTCTTGGCAAAAATAGGGTTTTGCTTAATTTTGGTGATCAAATCAAATTGATGTGGATCATGCGGTGACAAAATAACGTAGTAGACGATCGAAGTCAAATAATTCAAGTAATCTTCCGTAGTTGTCTTTAAGGTCAAACTCTTGGCGGGGTCGGCAGTAATTTTGTTCTCCTCTGGCTTATTCACCAAAGGGATTTCGATTAACAACAACATATTTTTGACAATAGAAACATAATCGTTTTCGTGACTATTAATCTCGATTAAAAACTTCAAGTAAATAGCTTTGAATTCTTCTGCTCTATCAAAATTCTTCAAAGATTTGAGAAGAATCTTTCTACTTAAGATCTTAGCTTGATTGAAATCACCTTTTTGTAAGGTCAATCTTATTTGTTCCAAAATGAATTCAATTTTCTCACTAAATGGCATTAATGAATAGGTTTCCACTTGAAGATCACATAAAATCTCCACTGCTTTGTCCAAATCCTTGTATTGATGTAAATAGATCTCACTCAATTTCTTGGAAACTATAGCTCTTTCCACTTCCACAAAGATCTTCTTATCAGTTATAGTTCTGATGGTTTCAATGATCTTAACTTTGAGTTCCAATTCTTTCTTCTTATCATCGTTTAGTGTGGATAAATTGTTAATTACTGCTTGGATTAAAGTTTGAATAGCTGATTTCAATTGACCGTGCTTTTTGGATAAAAGTATGATGAGGTCATTTAAAAATTCCCAGTCATCGTTCTTTACTAAGATGTTAATAATTTTCTCCAAGATTCTCTTGGATGAAGCAACGTCTGACGATTGACGTGTTTGCTTTTCAAGTACCAATAATTTATCGATAGCAGATTTGTAATCAGAAAGGCCATCAATTATTGGAAATTGTTCATTCAAGGTTTCACTGAAATCCTTTTCAGCTTTTAATGGATCTTCTCTGGACATATTGACAGGACACAAACACTTCTAAATGTTAAGATTGGTGGCAACGAAATTGGTGCTCATGAAAGTCGTGCGCGCTACACCTGCCCAAAGGGTTATAAAGTGCTAAGTCCAAGTATTAAATTATCCATAAGTGCAAGAGGGTGGTTAAATTCACCAAAGAACCTATCCTCTCTAGAGCACTATATTGGGACACATCAACGTAAGAACCACTTCATAAGGGGTTATTGGGAAAATAAAAAATAGATTACTTGGATCAAACTGTGGAGGCTACTTCTCAGTAGTAAATACCTGTGTCCACTTGATTTATCTTAGTTTACATCGGTCCCAGTTGGATATTGCTAAGAATTCTATCTTTGATTGATATATTCCTTTTACCAACATGTAGCTTTTGAAAAAGAATACTTAATTTTTCAAAAAAATTGCCTTCAGCCAGATTCGAACTGACGATCTCCTCATTACTAGTGAGGTGCCTTACCAACTTGGCCATGAAGGCTTTTTCTGTTGGGAATTATTTACTTAATAAACTCACCAACTAGAGATAAGTTCAATTACGCAAGTACAAGGCTATTATAATAATAAGTGTATTAATAGATATAAGTACTGTTTCGGTGTCTCGGAGGAAAGTTCAAATTTACTGTTATAAAATCCTCAAATAAGCCCTGTAATTTGAATAAGTACACTATTATCCTGCAATCCTGCATATAAACACATCAGATGCCCATCACTATAGTCAAAGTGTAAGTGTAAGTGTTTAGCATACAGAAGTTTGCATGCCATCGCTATGGCGGATGTTTCCAAATGTTTAACTGAATTATCTGCACTTGTGCAGAAGCACCTAGGTGTTTCGGATGAAGACTTAACTATTGCACTGTTTTTAAGGAACTTATATGAATCAATGCTGGAAAAAGCTAGCTCAAATGATGCTGATGATTTCATACAATTTAAGAAGACCATAGCTGACAATGGTGGCGATGAGTTTCCTGAAGCTTTTATCAAGGAATCTTATAAATTGTTAATCAGAAATAGTGCAAAGATACCTATTCAAGCGACCAAAGCACAACCTACAGAACCAATTGAACAAGGATCTGCTATCACAACTTATTCGGGGTCAAAACCTAAAAATACAGAATATTCCAGTTTAAGCATTGCAAATCAAGACCATAATATTAGAGAAGAAACGAATAAGTATCAGAACACAGATCACACCGATGTTGGCGGGCCAAACGATTTGGTGATAGGTAATGTATACAAGGGATATGTTAACAGTATGACTACGTATGGTGCATTCATAAGATTATTCAATGCCAGATCTTCCCAATCTGGATTATGTCACATTTCACAAATTTCATTCGATGGAAAGACTCGTATTCGCAAGGTCGAGGACGAATTATCATTTAATCAGGAAGTGTTTGTTAAAATTACAGCAATCGACAAAGCCCCCAGATCCCAAATTGGCAGAAAGAGCAGAGACAAAGTTTCCTTGACGATGAGGTACATAGACCAAGTCACAGGATTAGACAAAACAGCCGATTTCGAACAGCAAAGATATGAAGATAGAAAAGGGAGAGAACAACAAAAAGGAAATACCGAATACCGTGGAGTTAAACGTAGGTTGACTTCTCCAGAGAGGTGGGAGATTCGTCAACTCATTGCCTCTGGTATTGTCTCTGCAGATGACTACCCTGAACTTCGTGGTGATGAGGACCCTAATTCTGCATTTGAGGATAATTCCTTTTCCAAAAATAATCTTCATGAGGTTGAGATTGAGATTGAATTGAATAAGGATGAACCGAAGTTCTTGAAGGGACAAACTCAAAATTCCATACAATTAGCACCAGTTGAAGTTTTCAAAAATCCGGAAGGATCTTTATCCAGATCGGCGATGAATGGTTCTAAGTTTTCGAGACAATTCAAGGAAGAAAAAATTAAGGAGAAGAAAGAGAAGGAAAGGGCACAAAAGGAGAGTTCGAAGGGCGTCGATTCTCATGATCCATTACGTCACAATAAATCCACCAACAAGAATGGACTTGATTCAAAAACTAAGGATGTTATAATGGAATGGAAGAAAGCACAGAAGAATGCATCATTAGGTAAAAGATCTAACCTATCAATGAAGGAACAGAGAGAATCATTACCTGTTTTTTCAATGAGATCCGAGTTAATTGAAACAATCAAAAACAATCAGTTTGTGGTGATTGTCGGAGAAACAGGTTCAGGTAAAACCACACAAATTGTACAATATTTGACAGAAGAGCGAATGAATATTACGTCAAATGGCGAGGCAAAATTGGTGGGATGTACTCAACCTAGAAGAGTTGCAGCCACATCGGTGGCAAAAAGAGTATCTGAAGAAGTTGGCTGTATTCTTGGAGAGGAAGTTGGTTTTAATGTTAGATTCGATGACCGTACTAGTCCAAAAACAATAATTAAATACATGACCGATGGTATGTTACAACGTGAGGCGTTGAACGATCCATACATGAGAAAGTATAGTGTGATTATGTTGGATGAAGCGCATGAAAGAACAATTGCAACTGATGTGTTGTTTGCTTTATTGAAGCAGGCAGCACTTAAGAATCCCGAATTGAAGGTGATCTGTACTTCTGCTACGTTGGATTCTCAGAAGTTCTCTAAATTCTTCAATGATTGCCCTGTGATCAACATTCCTGGAAGAACATTTCCTGTGGAGATTTTATACACCAAGGAACCTGAATTGGATTATTTACAGGCAACGCTAGATTCAATTGTACAGATCCATCTTTCGGAACCTCAAGGAGATATACTTGTGTTTTTGACTGGTCAAGAAGAAATCGATACTAGTTGCGAAGTGCTTTTAGAACGGATGAAGGTATTGGGAGATTCAGTCGCTGAATTGATTATTCTACCAGTTTATTCCGCTTTACCTTCCGAAATGCAGACCAGGATCTTCGAACCTACCCCACCAGGTTCCAGAAAAGTGATTCTTGCCACTAACATTGCGGAAACTTCCATTACTATCGATGGAATATACTATGTCATTGATCCAGGGTTTGTCAAGATGAATGCTTACGATGCCAAGATTGGGATGGACTCGTTGATGGTGTCTCCGATTTCGCAAGCACAGGCCCGTCAAAGAAGTGGTAGAGCTGGTAGAACAGGACCTGGTAAATGTTACCGTTTATACACTGAGGCCGCATTCAAGAACGAGATGCTTCCAAATACTATTCCTGAGATCCAAAGACAGAATTTATCCTACACTTTGTTGATGCTTAAGGCCATGGGAATCAACGATCTTCTCAACTTTGATTTTATGGATCCTCCGCCAGCAAATACCATGTTGACTGCGCTCCAAGACCTCTATTCGTTATCAGCACTTGATGATGAAGGTTTATTGACCGAGCTCGGACGAAAAATGGCCGACTTCCCCATGCAGCCAGCGTTGGCCAAAACGCTTATTGCATCAGTGGAGTTTGGCTGCTCTGAAGAAATATTGAGTATTGTGGCCATGCTTTCGGTGCAAACGGTGTTTTATCGTCCCAAAGATAAACAAGAAACAGCCGACCAGCGAAAAGCCCGGTTCCACCACCCCCACGGAGACCATTTGACCTTTCTCAATGTCTACAAAGCTTGGTCATTGCATGAACATAGTAAACAATGGTGTCAGGAGAATTTCATTCAAGAAAGAAGCTTGCGGCGAGCCCACGAAGTACGTCGGCAGATAGCAACAATCATGAAACGTTATCGACACCCCATAGAACTGTGTGGACCCCAGCTTGATCGGGTGCGGCGGGCGTTGGTGGCAGGGTTCTTCAAGAACTCTGCCAAGCGGGATCCTCAGGAAGGTTATCGTACTGTGAGCGAACAGACTCCGGTGTTTTTGCACCCATCGCTGGCACTTTTCGGGAAAAACCCAGACTACGTGCTTTACCACACCTTGCTTTTGACCTCCAAGGAGTACATGCACTGTGCCACCACCATCGAACCTTCCTGGCTTACGGAGTTGGCTCTGTCTTATTTCAAGGTAGCAGATCCTACGCGTAAGAAAGGAGGAAAGATTGTGCCATTACGCGGAAAGACTGACTGGAGGCTCAGCTCCCATCACGAAGTCAAGAGAAGAGCTATGGAGAACATGTAGCCAGTTGTAAATGGTGTTGCCGTGACCCACTCTAGCTCTCATTTGCATAAATCGTATACTTCCACATTAATAGACAGTGCGTTTTGTTACTGCGCATGTCAATTTCTTGACAGCTGAATTAAACTTTCCTAGTACAGTAGCAGTAGTTGTGGCAGGTACACTTCCGCATCTGATGTTGGTCCGGCATTTCGGGCCAGGTGGGGAATGTGAATGTGATCGCACCACCACCGTGCCTAACCACCACTTTGCCTGTATTTACCCAGTTTCAGTCACCACTTCATCTTTTCCCGAACCATTGATATCCTTCCCAATTTCCTCAAATAGTATTAGAGAACGAACTATTTGTGGTGGAAGCTGTTGTTAGAGTAAGAGCCGGAGTTGATATACCTGTTGCAATCATGAAAAGCGCTAGGTACACCAAAGATGCCATCAACGATCGACTCAGTTTGTACAGTGCCACTTCGGGAGTTTCCATGACTGGAGTACGGCCATTGAGACGAAAGTTTCCCGACAACCCCACTATAACCCCTACCGATGCCTCCATTACCAACACCAGTATTCTGGACTGTTGCTGGCTTGAAACTGATGGAAAGGGCAATTTGGTCGATTCGTGTGGAAGGAAGGTGACATTGAAAGGTATCAATGTTGATGGAGCCATGAAGCTCCCCACAGAGCCTTTGTTGCCTAGTTACAAGGGGGATTCAAGCAAGTTCGACGACTTGTTTTTCG
Organism: Suhomyces wounanorum; assembly: GCA_030568695.1. Lineage (NCBI taxonomy): Eukaryota > Fungi > Ascomycota > Pichiomycetes > Serinales > Debaryomycetaceae > Suhomyces > Suhomyces wounanorum. The sequence goes on from JAJMGL010000018.1 coordinate 128,482, forward strand.
ATGGTGATAATGTGACATTTGTGGGCAGGCCATTTCCGTTGGAAGAAGCCCACTCCCATTTTCTCCGAATAAAATCCTGGGGTTACAACACCATCCGTTACTTGCTCACCTGGGAAGCCATCGAACATGCTGGTCCTGGAATCTACGACGATGCCTTTGTTGACTACACCATCAAGATATTGTCGATCATTCACGAAATCGGGGGCCTCTATGTGTTTTTGGAGTTCCACCAAGATGTGTGGTCGAGATTTTGTGGAGGTAGCGGTGCACCTATGTGGACATTATATGCCGCTGGTCTTCAGCCAAAAAGATTCGTGGTGACCGATGCTGCTGTCATTCACAATGACTCTCGTTACCACCAAGCAGATGATCCAGAAACTTATCACAAGATGATGTGGGCATCCAATTATAAAAGATTGGCCGCAATGGTCATGTTTACGTTATTTTTTGGCGGTAAAACTTACTTCCCTTCTCTAGTCATAAATGATCAAAATATCCAGGATTATCTTCAAAGTCATTACCTTGATGCAATTGGATATATTTGGATGGCAGTTAACCAGAGATTGCCAGAAATGATTGAAGATGGAACTATCATTGGATTCGAACTGATGAATGAACCCAACAGAGGTTTATTGGGTCACGAAGATTTGGCATTTCTTCCAGGAAATCAACAGCTCAGAGTTGGAACTACACCCACAGTTTACCAATCAATGAGATTAGGTATGGGTTTTGCCTGTGAAGTAGATGAGTATAGAATTTCATTGACCGGGCCCCAGAAATTCGCTACAAGGATAATTGACCCGAAGGGACAACGCACTTGGTTGAGTCCTGAAGAAGCTGCAGTGGTTGATAAAAAGTATGGTTGGAAAAGATCTGCAAAATGGAAGTTAGGTGAGTGTATTTTTGCTGGTGAAGGTATCTGGAGATGGGATAGAAGTATTGATTTTGAGAATTTAGCCGAATTATCTCAAGATAAGAGACTTGACATAAGTATTGGCAGATGTGAATTAATTCTTCCAAATTTTTTTAATCAAGTTTCAGCAAGACATGATCACTGTACATTCAGTGGGCTTTTACCCCAAACCATTAACACTGAATATTTCATCAACAATAATTTCCTTGATTACTACATCAAGTTCAAGAAAGTGATTAGAGATATTTGTCCGAAAGCCTTTGTATTAATGCAGCCACCAGTCTTGGATACTCCTCCATTATTAAAGGAGAACTCCAATGGGATTGTGGATGATCGGACAATTTATTGTCCTCATTATTATGATGGTATGTCCTTAATGTTCAAAACATGGAATACAAAATATAACGTAGATACTTTGGGTATCATGCGGGGTAGATATTTGAATCCAGTCTTGGGAATTGTCTTTGGAGAGCGTGCTATAAGGAATTGCATTCGTAAACAGTTCGTGGAAATGAAAAAAGAATGTGAAGAATATTTAGGTCAAATTCCAGTTTTGATGTCAGAAACTGGTATGCCATTCGATATGGATGATAAACGTTCGTATGGAAATGGTAAGTATATTTCACAAACAGCTGCTTTGGATGCATTGAGTAATGCATTGGAAGGTCTGAATATGTCACATACCTATTGGTGCTATACTAGTATCAATTGTCATGAGTGGGGCGATCGTTGGAATAATGAAGACTTCTCTTTTTGGTCTCCAGATGATCGAAATTTTGGATTCGATGAACGATCGTCGCCTGGAACTCCACAGTCTATGAGTAGAAGAGGAAGCATCATCAAGACTATTCATGCAGTCAAGTCTGGAAGGGCAGGTGAAACAGCAAAGCTGATTAAAAGTAAGATGCAAAGAGCTGGGTTGGCACCTAAATCTAAAAACACTGGCGACAATGAACGACAGACATTAGCAGAGTCGCCAGAAAAAGAATCCGAAGATGAAAGTGCAGATTCTCGATCTTTACAGGATTCTAGTTTGATACTGAGCACAAGCGATAATGTTCTTCATAGGTACAACAGAAAATGCTTTCCTTCACCAGATGGTGTTAGGGCACCAAACGCCGTCATTAGGCCATATGTTGTTGCAACCATGGGAGAAATTAAAGCTGTTGATTTTGATTTAAGATCGGTCAAATATGGACTTTCTCTTTTAATCGATAAAGGTAACTCAACATTAGCTACTACACCAACTTTGATTTTTGTTCCTAAATGGCACTTTCCATATTTGAATTATGGAGATATATATTTGACGTCTGGATACATCAAGTACAATGATAACTTGGAATATATAGAATGGTACCATGACGAAGACTTGGATGAGACTTTAGTTGCGGGCTCAACAGAAGTCCTGTGTGAGACAATAATCATCAAAAATAATAGTGGTTTGTTAGATGAGAATAAACCGAAAAGTCATGGATATTTACTGCCATATGTGGGAGAATTGAAATGTCCAGCCACTTAGTTATGATAATGAAAGTCTATTTAATTAATCGAAGAAATTATTTATTTTACCATAATGGTGTGCCCTTTATTACATTAAATCATATTATACATAACTAAAAACTCAAATCATCCTCTCTTGACCTTTTGGAAACGCCCTTCAATTCGTCTGCAATCATGTCATTGATAAATTTAGAGAAAAAATCAACGTATGGCTTCAAACTGGTCTTTTCATAATCTGAAAGTTTGTTTTCTGGATTCGAATTTGCAGGATCGGTTTCCCATGCATCTAATTCACGTTGTAACAATCTCAAATTTGGTGCAGTCATAGGATTAAAACCATATTCATCATCTTGTTGATTTCCAGAAATATTTCTTGTGGGATCAAAAGGAACACAAACATTTCCAGTTCCAGGGTGTATACAAAATGGTGATTTCAACAAATGGATTACTTGTCTGGAAACTTCAATATCCAACCTAGGGTATAAGTAATAGAGAATGATATCCTTTCTTGCCTCAAGTAGTTGATTTGCTTGAGCAGTATTTTTCAAAACAGATTTAGCAACAATATTTATATCTTCCCACTTGTCTCTTGAGGTAGAGATTCCTGAATGGGATTTCCATTTTTTTTTGAGTTCTGATTGAAGTTTGGAATCTGGAATAAATGTCAACAATTCCTCTATTTGTGTCCAACTTTTTGCATCAGGTTCGGTCTCAGGAGCTGTGAACCATGGATCTTGATCATTTAAAATGATTTCTACAAACTCCTCACTTAAAATTTCTAATGATCTTTCAATATGTGGATGCAATGGTCTTCTAGTCAGGAAGGCCTTTTTTGAATTGGATTTCGATTGCTTGGATGCTAACACATCCATATAGTCAATGATAGATTTCCTAGTGGATTCATTCATTTGGCGGGCTCTGGTATCACTGATCCAACAATGAGCACCTCTTCTACCTGAGAACACCCATACCAAATGTTTGAATCCAAAGTCATCACGTAACGCGGAATCAATGACTTTAGATCCCACTCTGATGAATTTCCAACATTTGGTACAAATGTTGGTTTTTTGACAGCAAGTTCTGATGTCATCATAATCTGTCAAATCGATATCGAACACCAATTCCTTACCTAACGGTTTCATGGCGGTTTTGGGAAGGGTTTTTCTTTCTCTTGGATTTACTGTGTAAACTGCACCAATTTCAAAACGGGTGGGGTTAGCATTAATAACGGATTCACGAAACTCTTCTAGACTTTCATACGAGTTGTATCTCTGATATGCTCCAGTACGGAATTCAAATGCAAATTCTCTCATGGTGAAGTCTTTGGTGACTTTAGGTGAATGACTTAACCACCGAAACACTTGCTTAAATGGTAGAAGTCTCTTATAAAAGTGCAACATATCTTCGGATGAAGGTTTGTATGAGCCAACGGACGGATCCTCCGAAGAAAAAGTTTTCATCATAGTGGTCGTACCAGAGCTTTCTCCAGTAGTCATGTTGAGTTGATGATATTAGTGGGACGCGTCGCGTTCTCTATCTCAAAGGTAAATGTTGGTAGTGTACATGGACACATTACGTAAAGTATGTGATCTTGGCTGAAGGCACTAGAAGCTCTTAGAAAAAGTAGTCATAGAATATAACGGGATCTAACTAAAGAATACTTAACAAGTCGGAACCATGTATATGACTCAAGTGTTTTGTTTATTTTTTACAGCCATATTTTCCTCTTCAACCCTTTGTAGTATGTGGAAACTTAACGATTTGAGATGAATCTGGTTCATTACTTTTGCTGACACAAACGATACTATTGCAAACATTTTAATAATCGAAAGAACTTTGGCTCGAATGATTATGGGGCTGCTTTTATGGTCTTGCCTTTTCTATTCAAAATTTATTGTTATAGAACTCGCTATAAAATTAGTATACATCTATTCGTGTTGGAAAATAAGAGAGACACCCTCGTCTCCAGCAGTTACCAATTTCTTACCATTTTCAAGAATGGCAAAATCTAAAACACCCATGTTGTGACCGACACCTGCAAATAATTCATTACCAGTTCTTGCGTCCCATTTGTAAATCTTTCCGTTCATAGAAGAACCAACCAAAATTGGAGAGTTGTCGATAAATTCCAATTTAGTAATTGCATCGTCAACCTTGATGGACTTACGCAATCTCCATTGAGCAGTTTCGAAAAGCAAAAGATCACCTGAAACCAAACCAACGGCCATGAGATTGATCTGAGGAGCAGAACTCCAAGCAATTGCTTCAATGGAAAGCTCAGCAATGTCATCAACATTGTCCAAGGTCTTCAATGTGTGAACTGGCTTACCGGTATCATTATTTATGATGGTCAATTGACCATCACGTCCACCGACAGCAATGACATTTTTGAGAACCTTGATGGTGACCCAAGGACTTTCGATATTCTTGAAGTCATGTGGCAGTAATTTGTAGTTGACAGCACCAGTGAAACAGTTCCAGTTAACGATAGTTCCATCTTCAGAGATAGTGACCAAAATCAATTCGTTTTCATCCTTTCCTTCAATGAATATACCTCCGTTACATTCAAGACTATGGGAAAATCCTGACATGATTTGAACGAGGGAGCCAGAGTCTTTGTCTATTTGGTACACCCAAACGGAACCATCAATGGCGCCAAATGCAAAGTAAGGTAAAGAAGGATGAGCAGTGATCCACAAAATTTCTTCAACTTCTTCCAATTCTCCGAACTTGACCCACTTTTCTCCACCCTTAGTAGCCTTATGCACTTGAATGAATCCGGCCATGTCACCTGTGATGACAAAGTCGCCAGCGGCCGTGAAAGAGCCAGCAATCACAGACTCTTTATGTCCAGAAAGCTCACCAACAAATCTTGGAGGTTGGGAGTGGGTGGTCCACATGTATGCGGTATCATCAGCACCTCCAGTAACAACTAATGGGAGTTTTGGATGCTTGAACACCGTGAAAATACTGTCCTTATGTTGGTCGAAGTAACTCCAAGAGTTGTTGGACATGTCGATTTCCAAGGTCTCTGTGTCTTCATCCATGTCGTCATCGTCATCTTCGGGGGCTGGTGCATTTTCATCCTCATCGATCTCCTCAGCTACTTCGTTAACATCCAAGAATTCTTCTTCTTCTTCTTGGTCTTCGTAGCGTTGTTCTGGATAATCTTCGGACATTATGGTTGCAATTATGAAATAAACGCCAGATCAACTGAGAATGGGCCTGGTTTTATCTTTAATCAAGTGGCGAAGACTTACTAAGCTTGTAGATGAGCGAAAATTTTGAGATGAGATAAACCATCTGTGATACAGCTGTATGCAGGCCACAAACAACCTCTCAGGAGCTAGTGACTGACTGGGAAGCAATTGGTCAAAGACTCCAGGACTCTATTAAATTCTCAGCATTAAGAATACCAGGATCTTTGAAATGTTTCAAGTGCTTTGTTGTGGATCCAATGGTCAGTCTCAATTAGGTTTAGATAACTTAGAGGATCAGCAGGAACTTGTGGCTGCGAAGTTCGATATTGACCATCAGATAGTAACAGAGTTGGAGATCAAGCCCATTGAAATTTCATGTGGAGGAAACCACACGCTAGTGCTATTCTGCAACGGTGATGTTTACAGTTGTGGAGATAACACATTTGGTCAGTGTGGACATGGAGAAACAACACTAGTTCCAGTATTCAGAAAGATACCAGGTCAGTGGACCGATATCGCGTGTGGATGGGAGTTTTCCATACTTGTTGATACCAAAGGCACGTTGTATTCCATGGGAAATGGACTCAAGGGCGAGTTAGGATTAGGAAAGGGGATTCAGGGAAAAATACCACTGAAAGTGATGAGTGTGGGCATAAGTAATATCAAATATTTACGTTGTTCTATGAATCATACCGTGGTCCAATTGAAGGATAACCGTCTTTTCGGGTGGGGAAATTGCAGAAAGGGACAATTGGGCAACCGAACTCAGGTCGGATCCAAGTTGGAATCGATATTTTGGGAACCTCGAGAGTTGGAGTTCGAAGCTTTGGATAGCACTAAAATACAATTTTTAGACGTGGGAAGAGATTTCACAGCATTTTACACCGATAGATACATAGAATACGGGAAGCCCATCGCTGGCAATGAAGTTCCTATGCAAAATACCGTCAAAGAATTGAAAACGATGTGGACCTCGTCTCACATGCTTGTGGAAGACAAGGGCAACCAACGGCGCATTGAGTCAGTAGGAAACGATAGTCATGGCCAGCTTTATGAAAACCAAGGTATTGATATCGATGCTTATGAAATCGGAAGCGAACATGGCCTTATTCTTTCGGGCCAGAACATGGTGTACGCGTGGGGTTGGGGAGAGCATGGAAACTGTGGGAAGAAGGAAGGATTCGCTGAGCACGATTTGAGTGTGGAAGCTGTCACATACTCAGCAAACCTTATCTACAAGGAGGTCCACCCGGTGATCCTTTTGGGATGCGGATGTGCAACTTCATGGGTTGTTCTTAACAAAATGTAACGAGGTATCTTTCCCACATTCATTGCAAAAAGCTCAACATGGAAAATATGTTCAACGTATCAATCTGGGACAACCGTATCGATGAACAGCCAATGGCCGAAACTGCCAGCATGTCGAACCCCCAGAAACGAATTTCCGGGGTTTCTGCCTGCAGATCCAACATGAATATCCACCTTCTTAGTCGTCCGACGAAACAGTGTTTCCACTGCTTCGCATAGTTACATTGAATCCATCGAATTTTCCGAAGTACATGGAACTTTCTCGATGGCCGGGTAATGTGCAATGTCAATCACATGATGTGATAATAACAACCCTAATATATAACAGTGGCCTAACCAGTTAGCAAGTGGAAACCAACGGGATTGTGTTACAGTTTAGGCAATATGTTCGGAGCAGTGTGTTCAGGAAGACCCATTCAGTTGGCAGAACAAGTAGAACCAACAAAGTACGTTATTAATGTTCCCAATGCCAGCAATGTCAACTTCATCACCATTTTCCTTCTCCCCAATTCCGAATTCATTGATGTGAGCTACACTGCTTTGATATACTTCAAGTTGCCGTCGCAGGAGTTCCAGTTATTGGGAGGGATCAATCCTAATAAGCCTTCTGCCATATATAGGTTGAACACTGGGTCCAAAATAGGCTCTACCGACGATATGACCCTTGATGATACCATGGTGAATGCCAACGATCCTACTGTGATTCAAATAGGTATCTCCATCGAGCCTACTGCGCAAGCAGAAGTTCAATTGGCTCAACTGACGCAACTGGCCTCGTCTGGCTCCAATGCCTTGGTGCCTTCAAATCCAGGTGCTCCTAAGAATCCTAACGATATTGCAGCATTGGCAAATAAAATTGTGGGCCATGCGTACAATTACTTAGGAAGCTTCATAGATGATGGAGGCAAAGTGCCGATGAAGGCATTTGACAATTGGTGGGATAAATTCAAAACCAAATTGGCAAACAATCCTAACTTTTTGGACACTCTACAATAAAAAGATTATGACTTGATGAAACTTCCATGAAACTAGATAAACGTCTCTAAATAAATGATGATACAATTTTGCATCACTATGTACTGGGTGAATGGTTACAATTATCTCATGTTGAACCCGCAGAAATGAAAAATGGCTACACAGTTAATTTATATATAACTGGAAACCTCACTAGAAGAATTTGTGTATGTGAATTCGATGGTGAGTACTCAACGCTTCACAGTAGCTTTGGTAGCACGGTATCATTTCCAAACACCCGTCTCACTCACTACTTCGGCTGAGTCATTCGATGGGAGTGATGATGTGCTGCCATTGAGGAGTTGGTCAACATTGTCTCTCTTGGTCAAGGTATCAGAAGAGTTCTTATAACCAGAGTTGAATTGGCCCAACACTTTAGCTGGATTGGCTGATCCGTAAAGCGACTCAGTACTCTTGGCGACATCAAAAAAGTCCAAAAGTGCTTTTGGAACAGGTGAGGTGTAGACTCCGGTGGCAATGTAAGCAACAACGGCGATAGCAGTGAATTTCATGGTAGATATTTGGATGAATATGTGGTCGATGTGATTAATGAGTAAAATCGAGGTAGGAATTTGGGATTTTTATATTCAATTGAACCGCAATCGAAATCACTCTCATATGTTAAAGGTGGACAAATTCTTCCAATTGATAATAATTAGATGTATCCAAGCCCTTCATTGTAGGATAGCAAATTAATTTTCTGTAACCCTCAATATCCCTAAATCAGAGCTATTAATGCATGTCAAGACAGCTTTTCGCGTCCAGGGGTTTAATGCATTGGAACTCAAAATAAACGCAATACTCAAAAATGGTCTTATTATATCAACATCTATGTTCAAATACTAAGGGGCTGGATTGAACCTGAAAGTAGTATCCGCCAGATAATAAATCATCAAATTTTGACCTCGATAATCATAGTCTTCGCAACATTTTTGCCTTGTGTACCTGGAAATTTGACTGCGAAAAACAATAGTCCAACACAATATGACAATCGGTATCGGGCCTAATTCGGACAACATTTTGCTTGAAAGGTATAATTCAGCATGAAATTAGTATCTTAGTAGATGAGCGGAGTGTCAACAAACTAGATTATCCTGAGCGAACAAAATAGAAAGGCACAATATCTTCTGCACTGTAACCCATTATCATCTTTCATCGTTCCTGATCTTCCTTGCGGTTCCTGAGTTCATATTTTGACTGAATAAGGAAAATTGGCCAAGTTCTGAAACGCATCACATATTGACTGAGAAGTTGGAGTAAGAGCACGTTGATGAACAATACCTCAGGGTGGGTTGAGTGAACAGGTTCTAAACATATTGGCTCGAAACAATCTTTTTGGATAGTGTGAGCTTCGGAAACAAAGGGATGGCGGTGCAGACACCAGCCAGTTATTATAGAGAAACAATACTTCTATGACGATGAAGTTAATGTGATTGTTCTTTGACAGTAACGACCTCATCTGTAGACAGGGGAACCCTATAGTGACCCGTTAAAGAATAGAGCCTGCAAGTTTGTGCGCAGTCCGGCTAACTTTTTCGGATACTTTTAACCAGCAGTGAGCCATGGTTTCTATGTGGTTAATTGATGGCATGGTGAACATTGAAGTTGAGTTGGGAAAGAAACGTGGCTTGAGAGATACTGGGCTGTGTTCTGAACTGATCAAAATAGCATTTACCACTCAAAATCACCTCCATGCCATCCTGATTCCAGGTTGCGTAATGCACCAGTATGCAAGGGAACTCCTTCATAAGGACAGAAATGTTCCCTAGATTCCGGGTTTGAAAAGCGGAATTATAGACGGAATAATTCCAAAATTTTTGATAAGCCTATGGTGACAGTGACATTGTCGCGGAAGGCTGGCTCTCATGAACATGAAGAATAATTCATTTATGTTTCACATTACGAATCCTGATAGTAGTAGTTACAAAGTCAATATTAATCAATGTTTAAAATTAATGCAGGAAACTCAAGAGACTCTAGTTTATCAATACCACTATTCGCCCATTTCTCTTGATTACATATAGATTTTTATTCCTCCACAATTTACTCGATTTCCCCAATTGGCCCAATATGCCCAATATGACCAATTCGCACTGATTTTGATGGCAAGGTACATTGTGAATTTCTGCTGTGTTGCTGACATAAATCTCTAATGTAACTGCGAAGTGATCATGTGGAGGATGCCCCTGGCCATAGAATTCTATGGAAACCTTGCTAACTCAGGTGATTCCCCACGTGAAGATGCCACAGTTTCTTTTATATGGATATTATTCCCCGACACGTGAGTGTGGCTCGTTTCTTTTTCAAGTTTCCTCTCGCTTATAGGCTCCAACTAAGAGAAAACACACTGTACGCAGGCCAATACCGGTTGCTTTCATGGGCATCTCGTAAGCAGACACCACAGTTTTCACACAAAGCCAGAATATTTAAGGAACAGGTTTTCGTGTCGATGAAATAACAGTTTATACTAAAGTCCAACCTTTAATAGTAACATCGGATAGTTCCAACAACTATACCACTACCCTCAATTCATTTTCAAAATCATGACTGTCGACACTACCCAAAACCAAGGATTCGGTACCAAGGCCATCCATTCTGGTGCCCCAATCGATCCACACACTGGTGCTGTGATTGAGGCTATTTCCTTGTCCACCACCTTTGCTCAGTCAGAGCCATCCAAGCCATTGGGTATTTACGAGTACTCTCGTTCTGCCAACCCAAACAGAGACAACTTTGAAACTGCTGTTGCCGCTTTGGAAAATGCCAAGTACGCGTTGGCTTTGGCCTCTGGTTCTGCCACCACAGCTTTGATCATCCAATCATTGCCAGTCAACTCTCATATTGTCTCCGGTGGTGACGTCTACGGTGGAACCCACCGTTACTTCACCCAAGTCGCCAACACCCACGGTGTTGAAGCCACTTTTGTCGGTAACTTGGTCAAGGACTTGAAAGCTAACATCAGAGACAACACACGTTTGGTCTGGTTGGAGACCCCATCCAACCCAACCTTGACTGTGACCGACATCTCCAAAGTTGCCGCCATCTTGAAAGACCACGAGGCCAAGACCGGTAACAGAATCTTGTTGGTTGTTGACAACACCTTCTTGTCTCCATACCTCTCCAATCCATTGAACTACGGTGCCGACGTTGTCATCCACTCCGTCACCAAGTACATCAACGGTCACTCCGATGTTGTCATGGGTGTTTTGGCCACCAACGACGACGAATTGCACAAGAGATACAGCTTCTTGCAAAACGCCCTCGGATCCATTCCTTCTCCTTTTGACTCCTGGTTGGCTCACAGAGGTTTGAAGACTTTGCACTTGAGAGCTAGACAAGCTTCCACCTCCGCTCAAAAGATCGCAGAGATCTTGGCCGTTCATCCTTCTGTTTCCAGTGTCAACTACCCAGGTTTGAAGTCCCATGAGAACCACGATGTTGTGTTGAAGCAACACAGAGACGGTTTGGGAGGTGGTATGATCTCTTTTAGAATCAACGGAGGTGCTAACGCCGCTTCCCTCTTCACTTCTTCCACCAAATTGTTCACCTTGGCCGAATCTTTGGGTGGTATCGAATCCTTAGTTGAGGTTCCTGCCATCATGACCCACGGTGGTATTCCAAAGGCCGAGAGAGAAGCCAACGGTGTTTTCGATGACTTGGTTAGAATCTCTGTTGGTATCGAGGAAACTGACGATTTGATCAACGATATCAAGCAAGCCTTGGAAAGAGCTTCTGCTTAAACTTTGTATTAATAGTCTATAGTTCTAATTTGGTTTCTTGGGTAATTTTTAGCAGCTATTGTAGTAAATGATGTATTATCTTAGTGTGCATATAAAAACAATAGTGCACCTAGCCCACCTAACTGTACATAAATCCCTAGAGTTGCCAGCTGTCACATTATTCTTAATGAAAACTGCTTGTTGGGGACTGATATTGGCAAGTGCCTTGTTAGTTAACTGTCAAATAGTCGATACTAAAGAAGAACTTATTTGTAACAATCCTGCCAATCCAACAGATTGTTATTCAAAGACATTCCAACCTTCTACTGAGTGGCAAGTGATTAAAGAAGGGCAAGAAATTCCCCCAGGATTACACGTCAGACTTAATATTGACACCTTGAAGAAAGAAGCTAAGCTTATGGATTCTTCGGAAAACACAGACAACAAAGCTGGGGACTTGATCATCACTGATCATCCTAGTGAAGATTATGATCAAGTGAACTTGGAGAGTAGAGAAGAAGTTACCCAAAAATTAATCCAAGAGAAGATACAACAATTCAAGAGCAAAGAAAGATCTAAGAAGTTCAATGAGAAAGATTTGGATGACTATCTGGGAGCAGTTCATGTGGTTGAGAATTTCAATGGAAATCTTAAACAACTCGATTCTGCTTTGAATACATTGGATGAATTGAGTCACGATATCGAGTTCGGCGTGAAACTTACTGCCAATGGTGATGTTTTCAACAGCTTTAAGAGTATCATCTCAACTACTAACGATGCGGGTATTCATGAAAAGATCTATAGAATCATGGGTTCCACTCTTCGTAACAATCCAGAAGCGGTAACCAATGTGTTGAATAATATGCCTGAATCATTTGTGAGTGAGCTTACTAGTGATTTATCAGACCCACATACTACTGATATAATCCAGAAACGTATTTTGGGCATCCTTCAAGCGTTGAATCAGGATCCCCATTTCAGCCTGAAGCACTTCAACTTAAATTCCAATTCAAAAATAGGATTAACCCAATTGATTAAAAGCTTCCCTAAATTGGGCAAAGAATCCAAAATAAGATTCTTGGCTATGCTTGAGGATCTTAATCTTGTTGTACTCAGTACTAATGAAAATGATAGAAGAACAATCGAAAACTCACAAGATCCTGATTACCAAGTATCTAAATTATTACAGTCCCAGTTGGCTGAGAACAGGGTAGTTGATGTTGATCAATTGAAGATCTACTTTGAACTGTTGAGTGGATTACACTCAAATAATAGAAATTTACAGCCAACAGATGAGTTTCTCAACTGGTTAACTAAGCAATTGGAGGACCGCAAAGAAAGAAGAAAAAGAGATTCTTATTCAGAAGATCAGAAACGTTTTGATGATCAAATGCTCGAAGCTAGATACATAATATTTGGTAATCCTAATGCCCTTAGAAAGGCACTTGCAGATGAACTTTAATTACACATACTAAGTGAATAACATTACGTAGATTTATATTAGTTGATGATGTAGTTGCTAAATAATCTAGTCGAACAAACCGAAACCCATGTCGTCGTCAGATTCTTCCTTTTCTTCTTCCTTCTCTTCAGCAGCTGGAGCGTCAGAGGAAGAAGCAGCAGCACCAGAAGAGGCAGCAGCAGCACCGCCGGTTGGGACGGAGGACAACTTGGTGTTACCTTCGGCAATCAATTCTTCAACGTTCTTACCTTCGACTTCAGCCAACAACTTGGTGATCTTGTCTTCTTCGACTTCGATGGAGACAGATTCCAAGACAGCCTTGACGTCAGCAGCAGATGGGGTGGCATTACCGGCGTTAACCAATAATAAGTAGGCAGCTAAGTATTTCACTAATAGTTAGTACAGTCCAATAATGATACTGGTGATGTCCAAGGGTTATTCTATGGCAATCCCAAGACCTTGACTAGCTGGTGAGGGAGGTTTGTTAAGTTCAGGAGAGCATTTCGTTTCAAATCTTTTTAAATGGATATTTCACTTCCTGGCATTTATCACATCTTTATCCACTTCACACAGCTATTCACCAGTTATTTGATTCGAATCACATACTTGTTGTTGTCTATGTGTAGCAAGAAAATTATGCGATGAAAATGACTTTTCAGACTTGGACTGGTTGAAAATTTTGTGAGTACCGAAAAGGGAAATAAATCCTGCGCCGCTCCCAGGGCTAGAGCCCTAGCACTTTGGGGTTGATCACGTGTGTTATATGTAGAAGGCATAGTTTATCAATCACTATAAGGACTATTATCTAAACATACGTCTTACTGGTTAATGATTGTTCTCAAATCTTGCAATTCCGATAATTTACCGTTATAAGTGTACTTATTCTTCACTTTCGTGTATTTTAACTTCAATGTGCTGTTCTGGAAACAATCTAACAAACTAGTAGAGCAGCTAATATATCATTTAGATATCGACAACATTAGATAATAGATGCAACACAGAAGTATTATTTATGATCCGTTTTTAACCTTTTATTAAATGATATCTTCCATGGTAGCTTATTTTAAATTACGTTGGAAACTCCATACTTGAAAATTTTCAAAATATCCATGAGCCGAAAAAATCAAATACTTGACTTTTAAAATCATTTCAGAGTTATTGTTTAAATATCTTATCGTACTCAGAAGATTCATTTCTCTGCAATTTGGTATCCCTCTGGTGGCTGGATGGTGCCTTAGTAATATTGTTTTGTGTGCAGGAAATGAGATCATCAACTGTGGCGTTATCAGTAGATCTAATCAATATGAGGCTGTTTATCATCATCAAGCAAAACACACATTGACTAAATGACTTTTAAACCGTTTCCTACACTCACCTTAGATGATGAGGATAAAATAAAGGAGCTTTTGGCCCAATGGTCATTGGCCAATGGCTTTGTGATGTATCCACAAGGATTCAAAAATTATAGTGCATCTACTGCTCCAACCACTTTATTTCCTACTCCCTTCCCTAGAATTGCATTCAACAAAGCTGTTCAAGTTCAAAAAGACTTTAATGAGCTATACATCAACGTAGTTGCCAATCACAAGGCTTGGTTGGTAGAAATTCTTGAGCAACTTTCAATTTATGATGCAGGATTCACTGGAAAGTTATTTGAAGCATATAATAAAGCCTTGAGGGAAAGCCCAGGAAACAAACTTGTCCAGCCATTATCTTTAGGCTTGTTCAGAAATGACTACATGGTAGATAGCAAAGATGGAAACCCCAATATAATTAAGCAAATCGAATTCAACACCGTCAGTGTTTCATTTGGAGCTCTCTCGACAAAGGTGGGCCAGTTACATAACTACCTTAATAAGTACGGTATCTATGGTAAGAATTACTATTCTGAGGATGAATTACCCATTTCTAATTCATTAGAAGAATTAGCGAATGGGTTGGCCGAAGCTGATTTACATTATAAAAACCAGCAAAAGACTAATGATACAATTATTTTATTCGTTGTGCAGCCCAAAGAAAGAAATTGTTTTGATCAAAGACATATCGAATACTCTTTGATTAACAAACATGGTATCAAATCCATTAGATTAACCTTAGATGAAATAGAGGCAGAAGTTGAAGTTAGACCTTCAGACAGCAAATTGATTATAAAATCTACATCAGAAGAAGTATCCGTGGTTTACTTAAGATCCGGCTACGGACCATCAGATTACGAATTAAATCCTGAACAAACTTGGAATGCAAGAGTCATTCTTGAGAAGTCTACTGCCATTAAATGCCCTTCTTTGTTAACTCAATTATCAGGTTCTAAAAAAATTCAGCAAATATTAACCAAAAAAGATATGATCAAAAAGTTTTTGCCGAAGATAGCTGACGCGGAATTGCAGAACCTCTTAACTACATTTGTCGCCATACATCCCCTTGACAATAGTGAAGAAGGAAAATTGGCCAAAAGGTTGGCATTTGAGCAGCCTGAAAGATTCGTCTTGAAACCACAAAGAGAAGGCGGAGGTAATAACATTTACAAAGCCAACATTCCACCATTTTTACAAAGCATAAGTGAAAAAGAATGGGAAGCATATATTCTCATGGAGTTAATTGATGCTCCGACTCATAAAAATAAGCTTATTAGGGACGATCAGATTTATAATGAAGAAATTATTTCAGAACTTGGTATTTTTGGTACCATTTTATTTGATGAACAGAATGGTCATATTTTATCCAACAAGAATGCAGGATGGTTATTAAGATCGAAATTTAGTACTAGCGATGAAGGAGGTGTTGCAGCAGGCTTTGGATGCGTTGACAATATTTACTTATACTAGATTCCATAGCTTCCAATTCTTAGGTGAAGGATCAAGAAGTACGCTTTGTTCTTTCATGCTCTAAATCGATCGCCCATAGAGCTGAACCCACATTGTTGGTCAACATGAATAGCACATTAAATAGAGGTATAGACTCTAAGATGTATGCAATAAGTCCAAACGCAACGTAATCACCTGGGTTTTTACGGTATACTGCTTTTATATCACTGAAGTCATATTCAAGCAACATAAAGTATCTCGACTGAGCCTTTAGTCCCTTTGAAGAAGCTTGTAAAAGAATTGTGATCCAACCAATGTATGGAATGGCTCCTACTAGATTTATAAATATTAATTTGGATAAAAAATGGCATGGGATCAAATAACTTGGAATTGTTGTGAATATTGGACCACATTTGACCACAAAAGGAAATTTTGTCACTGGTTTTGACTTTTGAGTTATGATTAACTTAATTAATTTTTCGTTTTTATTTAACACCAGATCGAAACTAATACGTTGAATATATGACATTAAGCAAAAGTTTATGATGAATCGAGATAGGTTACCTGATACTACCAACAAGTGATACCAGGCCCAAAAAACTCCAAAAGGTCCCAGAAGTAGGAAACAGAGCACAGAATACCATGGAAATACCAGAAATAACACTAAAACGTAGATTATCAAGGTTAGCATTAATTGCGGTATCACTATAGTTAAATAAAATTGCCATAGTTCCATACTATACATTAGGTAGTATATCCCCTGTTTGTTAGTATTTCATTTTTTATGAATTTTTTGCCTGTTTTAGAAAAACATACTTTGAAGGGATAAAAATAACTTTCAGACATGATGATTTGTTTTGGTAATTGAAAAAACCTGAAAAACAGACTCCAACATTCTCCACACCAAAATTGAACCCACATAAAGACGAAGTTGGATATCATAATTCTCAGGATTCTGCAAACCACTAATGAAAACTAGTGATAGAAATATTGCAAAAAATGGAATTAAAAAAGTTAACTTAAAAGTTATTTATCAAATGAAATAAACCTCAAATAATTTTACTGAAATAATGTGGATTACTCAGATTAGAAAGTATCTTTATGTAGAAATGAATTCCTTGACAGCGATAATGAAAAGTTTGCAAGACTCCACAAGCAACAAGAAACAGGTCCCTTGGCCCAGTTGGTTAAGGCGTGGTGCTAATAACGCCGAGATCAGCGGTTCGATCCCGCTAGGGACCAATTCGTTACCAGGGCGTGTGGCGTAGTTGGTAGCGCGTTCGCTTAGCATGCGAAAGGTCTCCGGTTCGACTCCGGACTCGTCCATTTTTTTGAACGTGTATACATTTGTATGTATGAATTTCATGGCAGATGTTCATTTTTTAATTAACTTCTCAGCTTAGAAGGGTTGACTTCATCTTAATTATAAACATCAATTAATAAGTTGGATCTAAATACTGCTTTTGAAATGCTGGTGGATTAATTTTCAAACGATACATGAAATGTTAGATTCATGAGTGAATACCAACTTTGTTTAATTTACAGCGAATCTCATTTACTGGTAGCAGTTTTAATAATAAGATATTTTAAAAGATATTTACAGGTATGATACAGTTCCAAGGTCCGTTCTGATCTAGCAGAGTGGGGGGATACAATCAAAATTTAAGATGCTTAGATCTTGAATCTTGGGATTCTGTTCAATCTCTTTGCAGTTTGACCGTTTGATCTAGTACCTTGACCACGAACCGGCAAACTGTTGGCGTGTCTGTAACCAGCGTAAGATCCGGTGTCTCTCTTGAGTTGAATGTCGTTATTGATTTTTTGCTTTAATTGTCCTTCGACCATCATTTCTGAAATTTCCTTGTTCAAATCCATGATTTGTGGTTCAGTCAATTGGTTCATTCTCATGTTTGGGTACAATCCAACCTTAGCACATATTCTCTCGGCTGTATGGTAACCAATACCAAAGATGGCTTTCTTTAAGCCGTGCTAGATGTTAGTAACTTTGTTTTTTTTTTTTAACATAATTTGTAAAAGGTATCTTCACATACGCTGACCAAACTGTTGTGTTTGACATGTTTACCGAAGATGTGAACTGCCATGGTGTTGATGGTTTAGGTTATCACTAATGGTAAAATTTTCTATAGCCGAGAAGGACAGTCCACACCTCTCAACATGTAAAAATTCTTCTAAAATGTAATATGGAGTAAAACATGTAAAAATGTCTGCTAAAGTTACAGTTTTGATTCTAGTCACATATCTTACTAAGATATCAAAAAAATTATTCTAGTTAATTAATTCTTTATCATGAGTAATACTATTCCTCACCAGGCCAATCCGCTGACATCACTATTTACCTGTAACACTTGTGGTATCCGCTTCATGAATGCCGAGTTGCAGCGGCAACATATGAAGACTGATTGGCACAGATATAATCTCAAAAGAAGGGTGGCACTGTTACCTTCGATCAGTTCAGAAGTGTTTGCTGAAAAGGTTTTAAATCAAGAAATGTTGAACTCAAGTGTCAGAGAAAATGAAGACGAAGATGGGTTCCATGTTTATCGCCGGAAAGTGAAGAATAACTCCAATAAAGCAACTTCTAAACCACCCCAAGAAAGGATATCTAATACGTTGAGAGGAAGGATTCTAGATACCATACATGATTTTGATACACCAAGATCGGCTAGTCCAGCATCAGTTGTGTCCGAATTTTCTCAGTTTTCTCTTGGTGATCACAGTATACGTGAAACTGAATCAGGCCATGAAAGTGGATCAGAATTAAATTTCTTTGAATCAGACTATGTGGAAGTTGAGATGGATTCTAACCATAGCGATGAAAGTGGGGTGGAATCCAGTGATGAAGAATCTTTGGAGAATATCCACTCGATCCCGATCACTAAATGCTTCTACTGTGGCAAAGATAACGAAGAGATTGAAAACAACATCAGGCATATGTACAGAAATCATGGGTTGTATATACCGGAAAGATCCTACTTGACTGACGTGGTAGGACTTCTTCTGTTCTTAAGTGACGTGATTTCAATCGATCATGAATGCTTAGTATGCGGATTTGAAGGTAAAAACTTAGAGAGTATTAGACAGCATATCATTTCCAAAGGTCATTGCAAGGTGCCATACGAAACAAAGGAGGAAAAGATGGTAGTATCCGAATTCTACAATTTCAACGAAGGTGAAGGTGTGAAACATAAGAAGTCAGACAAGAAGGTGAGTTTTACAGTTACTACTGAAAACAACAGTCTAGAGCAGATAGAATCTAACCAGCATGAATCAAACTACGAAGATAGTAGCGATGATAACGGCATTAATGATAACTACACAATGGTCCATGTGGACAAAACTGGTGTGGAAATGACCCTTCCCACAGGCTCTAGAATCGGCCATAGATCCATGGCTAGATATTATCGTCAAAACATTGCTTTGGCTCCAGAACCTACAGACTCTCAAAAAACTTTGGCTTTAGTTGATAGAAGATTCTCACCAGGTATAACGTCCCAAGTGGTCACTAAGCAAGAGAAGCAAACGAGAAGACTTGAACAGAAAGTCAAGAACCATCAAATCAATAGATCGAAGTCATACAGAGCTAATTATCAAAAGCATTATGTTGATGAAATGTTAGGTCATGCTTGATTAAAGTTTATGGAAAAGACTAGTTTTTTTCAACCATTCATTTTTAAGGTTGAAATGTTATGATATAATGCATATATACCTCCCTATTTTTTTGTAGCAATATCGAATTTTTCAAGATCTTTATATCATGAATGTGGCTTGTTGTGATTTTGCATCAAATTGGAATCTCTGTATGCTTGCTTATCTATACATACTATCAGAAAACTATGACGTGATCTTGGCAACGACCTTCAAAGTGGCAATTTCATTTCGCATCCATGGTATCAGTATTTTGCTGACCTAAGCAATAGAAGCTTATCGAACCTTCTGAATTCATCTCTATATGTATGCAGGACGTATCACATACATACCACCTTTTATATATATTAAATCTACCTAAAGTAACAGTTTGTTTTTAAATATTCAGGATCTTATGTTAAAGAGATGGTACTAGAAACTGGTTTCTATGATATACTATCGGTGCCATCAGATGCATCTTCCGAAGAAATCGGCAGAGCTTACAAAAAGTTAGCACTCAAATGCCACCCAGATAAAACCAACCACAATCCAGAGTTAACAGAGAAGTTTAAAGAGATGACACATGCTTATGAGGTATTGAGGGATAAAAAAAGTAGAGATGTATATGATACTTATGGAATCGCAGGTATAGAAGGAACATATGAGGAACCTGTTAAACCTACAAGGAGAACATCAAGCAATTCTAACATGTTTTTCGAATCAGGTATGGATATGGGAATAGGAATGGGAATGGGAATGGGAATGGGAATGGGCCAAAATGGCTTCAACAACACCAATATGTTTTCCCAAGTATTTAATGATATCAACAGCATGTTCGCAAGACAATTTAATGGATTTGGTGATAATCCCTGTATGTCTGCAAGTATGAGAAAACACGTTGAACCTGTGGGGTCCCCATTAGACCAGGAATATGTTAGAGGTCTGGATATTCATCACACTTATAATGCTACCATAGCGGACATGTATTTTGGAAAAACTATCAAATTGCAATTACCAAAAAACAGTAAATGCTTGAAGTGTCTCGGCATTGGCGGAGTAAATCCCAAAACTTGCAGACAATGTCAAGGTCTGGGTAGAGTCAAGACCACATATTACAATCATATGTCTCAATATCAGCTGGTGGGCTCATGCAAACCATGCCGTGGAACTGGAACATTTATTTCCCGACTTGATGTTTGTACCTACTGCGTTCATGGGTACGTGAAAGAGAAAAAACTTATAAAAGTTAACTTGTTACCAGGATCAGGCAATGGTGATAAAATAGTTCTTCAAAATGAAGCTGATGAAGGAAGAAATATTGTACCTGGTGATGTCATAATTCAGATCAAGGAGGTAGCTCATGATTACTTGGTAAGAAAGTATAATGACTTATACATGGAATACGAGATCGATTTACGCACAGCATTACTAGGAGGTGAGATTGTTATCGAAAACTACATTAAACAAGACCAAGCTTTGAAGATTTTTGTCAACACTCATGGGATAAATGATATCAACAATCGCATTGATGGCAATATTCAATATGGTCAGATATTAGGCACAATCAATAGCAACGAGCCCAAACTTGTTAAGGGGTTTGGAATGCCGATTAATGAGATGGTATCAGGTGGTGAGTATTTTGAGACATTAGAGGAAGTTGATGAAATACGCAAGGTTGCATTTGACCTCAAAAGATATCAAAGAGGAAATTTATTCATCAATTTTAAAGTGAAATTGCCCGCCATTACTGAATTTGCTAATGGAATAGATGACTTGAAACAGTTATTACAAATTTTGCCTGCAAACCCTTCAAAGAGCACATGCAAGAATATTATGGAAACATATTTATCCAATTTACCGGGAGCTCCTAATTTGAGTGAAAGCCCTATAAAAACCTCAGAAAAACGTACTTATGATGAAGTGGATGACGTTATCGAAGCAAGCTCGGAATTTAACTATGATGACATAGATATCAGTGATCACCTGGTGGTAGACGAAAGAGAAGATGAAGAATATTACGCGCTGGCATGGGCTGATGGGCCTGATCAACCCCAAATGAGCAAGCGTAAAAAGCGGAACAACCCCACAGATGGGCCTGGAAGCAAGGATCAACCGATTCAAATTTAAGCTTCAAGAATTCCAAAACTGATGCAGCCCATTTATTTATTAAACTTAACGACTAACATAGTTTCGTACCTACGAAACCTAATGACTTGCATTACACCTAATTGTCAAATTTACTCCAATTTGGTAAATAATAAACTATTATTGGTGAACGCTATATAGGATAAATTCAAGACACCAATGAAATTTTCGTAGATATTTTTCTCACTTATATATTAATATACTTACCACCTTCTACGTTCCACGTATATTGTTTGGTGTGTTTTGTTTTGTTCCATAGGGTTCGTAATCATCTCGTCTACTAATTTCAACCGAATATCCACGTGATGTATATATTGGCCTTTTATCGCGATAATCAACGTATGGTAACACCACAAGATGGGAAGTGTTAATATTTTAGAACCCTCCTTGATCAAAGACCTTTCCAATCACATATATGAGAAGCGGAAAGCAACTGCCTTTCAGATCGAGTCCTTGACAAAGTCTGCATTGGCCAGAAATGACAGTCAAACTATATACAAGATTATTAATGAATTGACTGAGTTGACGAATGGCGGGACCAATTCTGCAAAAATGGGAGCTATCACTGCATTAGGAAGTGTTTCGGTTGCTTTGGGATCATTTGCAATTGCTTACTTCTTGGAAGAAATCATCAAACCGATATTTGCTACCTTCAGAGATACAGATGCGAGGGTGCGTTATTATGCTTGTGAATCACTTTACAATATAGCAAAAATTGCAAGAGGAGAGATGCTATTATATTTTAACGAGGTATTCGATATTTTGTGTATTTTAGTGGCGGATACCGAGTCTTCAGTCAAGAATGCTGCAGATATCCTTGATAGATTGATTAAAGATATTGTCAGTGCAAAGTCAACCAATTATGTCTCAATTTTGCAACAGCAAGAAGTTTCTAATGAGATTCAAACCCATCTAGTTGATGCTAATGGAGTTGCAATACAAGTGAATCAAGTTCAAGATTCCCAAAAGGCATTCTCTTTACCTAAGTTTATTCCTACTTTATTAGAAAGAATGTATACCATTGATCCATTCTCAAAAAGGTTTTTAATCAGTTGGCTTGAATTATTCGATGATATACCTTCGTTAGAATTGATAACATTCTTGCCAAATTTCTTGGAGCCTTTGATCAAGTTTTTAATGAATAATTCACCTTCTGATGTCCGTTTAGAAACAGAAAACATGTTGAACGTTTTTTTGAAAGAGATTAAAGCTATTTATAAGGTTAAGTTTGAAGTGAAAAAGAATCAAATGATTCGCGATAAAAAGAAAGCTGAAAAAGAGAAAGCTTTATTAGATAAGGAAAGTGATATAGAAGGGGTTGTTGATGAAGTAAAGGAAATCAAATTACATTCATCCGAAGAAGCAGATTCTGAATCAATAAAATCGAATGATACGACAATTGTTAGAAAGCGTGACACCACCGACCGCGATATGGAGTCGGAAGTATTGGATATCAGTGATGGAGAACCTCAGGACGGAATGTTCCTCAATGGTCAGGACATCTTCATTGACTATCCTAAAATTATTGATATTTTATTAAATTTCATCAGAACTACAGATGAAGGAAATACAAAAAATACAGACTTATTACATGAGCCCCACGAAATCTATTTAGAAATCCAATTTATTGTTTTGAGATGGTTAACTGAAATTCTTGAGACTGCTCCAATAGGTTTTGTCAAGTGTCTTCCTGAATGTGTATCTATTGTTCTTTCAAATATTTCAATTAGTGACGAAGAGAAAGATTATGAATTAAGAAATCTGTTTTTGGATTTCAATAGGGCCTTGCAAAATTTACTACTCAATTTTGGCGATCAAAGTGAAGATGGCACACCAATAAAGGAAGAGATCAACGATAATATTATCAATGGACTTACAAAGGAAGTATACGACGAATTTGTGGAGTATCAATTGCAATATACCTTAGATAGGATTGCTAATAAGTACTTGACCTCCACAAATGAACTTTCAAGAATTACATCATTAGAATGGCTTATTTTCTTGTATACAAAAAATTCACAGAGCTTCTTCCAATTTGTTGCAGAAGGAGAGAATAAATTTGATCTCACGAACTTATTGAAATCGTGCACAGATGCTAGCAATGATGTTATTTCAAAGGTGCTTCAATTGTTATCAAGAATTTCTGATGCTAATCAAGATTTCTTTAAGGAATTTATGATAAACCTTATTAAATTATTTGAAAATGAGAAACAAAATTCACCAACTTTGACTAAAGGAAGAATCGAATTTATTATCAGAAAACTATGCGTAACCCTCAATTCTGAAAAGATCTTCAAAACTTTGTCTGAAGTATTAGTTTCGCATGACGATTTAGATTTCTTGAGCTTTATGATTGTTACTCTAAACGATATTTTACTAACTGCACTGGAATTAGCAAGCTTCCGTAAAAAGTTAAAAAATCTTGATGTTTATAAAATTGAGGATTGGTCTTTATTCGCTACACTTTTCCAAAGTTGGTGCCACAATGCACCTAGTGCATTGTCACTCTGCTTGTTGACGTCAAATTACGAACTTGCATACTTAATAATCAAAAGTTTATCAGAACTGGAAGTTACATTTCAACTCCTTACGCAATTGGATATTTTAGTACAGTTGATTGAATCTCCAATATTCTTAAAGTTAAGATTACAATTATTAGAGCCAGAAAAGCATCCATACTTATACAAAACCTTGTACGGATTGCTCATGATTTTACCACAATCATCAACTTTCAATTCACTCAACAACCGTCTTAATTCAATCACACACATTCATTCTGCTAGTATCATCGCTTCATCTGCTCCAGTAACATTGGGAACGCCAGTTTCAACTCCTGGACCCTCGGGTGCTACCACTCCTGGAGTAAGCAATCAATTATCAATTAAAAGGAAAAGAATCTACGAAATGTTAGACAAATTTGCTAAAGTTCAGGAGAAGCATGAAGATTTAGCTGTTGATCGAAAACTCAGAGGGGCATATGGTGAGCCACAATCTGATGGTTATCTGAAAGATAGGTTAATAAGTTACAACATCAGTTTGCCAGAAAGGAAGGATTACTTTTCGAGTGAGGCGCAAAGTAACCGAGGTTCTAGGTACTAGTCGTCAATTGCACCTTGTGAGTGCGCCAACCAAAATGCCAGTGGAACCTGTAAACAATCACGCTACAAAATTTGAAGGTTTTAAAAGTGTAACCAGCCTTTTACCACAGGTTAGTTGTTTACATTTACAACTTATCAGACGTGTTTTATGCCATCTCCTGAAAGCATAAGGGAATCGATGCAACAGGTTCAAGTTGATCAACAGCAAGCTGCCGAAGCTTTGCGCATTGCTGCCCAAACTGCTCAACAGCAACAGCAGCAACAACATCACCAAATCCAACATCAGCAGGCGCTCAAAGTGGAACATCAGCATCCTCTGGATGATCATCACCAATTGCTTTTGCAACAACAACTGCAACAACTGCTGCAACCGCTGCAACAACAACTGCTGCAACATCAACATCAACAACAACCACAACAACAACCACAACAACCACTGCAACTGCAACTGCAACTGCAACTGCAACTGCAACTGCATCACCATCATTTACAACAAGCTGCACATCACCAAACATATGGAACCCAGAATCAATTGAAACATACAGAGATTCCTGAATTGACTGAATATGATCTTAAATCCCGCGATTCAAAATATAGACGATGGACACCGAAGATGGACCAATTCTTGATCAAGTTATTATCTGATGTTGTACACAGTTATCAAAAGGGCGCCGAGGCTGAAATGACCAAGAAAGCATGGGCATATGTCACAGGTCAATTGCGAGCTGCAAACCCAGAAACTGTTTATTCTACTTACACCAAATATTCGTGTCAACAGCATTTACTTAATGTCAATCACCACAGATATAAAATTTGGTATGTATTAATGTTGCATCTGAAAAATAATCCTTCGTCCACGGGGTACTCTTACCGCTGGAATCCAGATATTGGAAGATTCCAAATAATTGACAATACTACAAACTCACTTGTTATTGACGAACGCCAAATAAAATCGCTTCTCTATAGTGAGTCGCTATCTTTACCCTCATTGAGTGCTTTTAATAAGGGTAACTTGATAGTAAACGATTTCTTTTTGACTGACAATCTCAGATATATGTCTGTGTATCATAACGAGGTGTTACCGTTGTTAATTAGATTGGATCCAAAATATGCCGAAGGGTTGGGCGATATTTATAATGAGATTCCAAAGTTTGACTATATTGAAGCTACAAATGAGTATTTCAAACCTTTAGTACCTGCCAAAGCCAGTAAACCACTTCTGGTAAGCCCTGGTCATGTAACAAAACAAAAGAAAAGATTGCATTCGGAAGATTCTACAGATATTGGAATTCCATTTTCCAAATCATTGTCTTCTATCACCAATGATTCTTCAAATGAAGCAGAGGTGGGTCAGTCTCAACCCACTCAAAACGAGGACTCGGTAGACCCAGCTTTGAAGAGATCCAGAACTACTATTCAAGATGCCTCCAATAGCATCACTTTTGAAAACGCTTTGGCAACTGCGGCAATTGATGCTATAAATTCTCCATCTGTCACAAATGGGCGTGATCCCACTCCATTTTATATCAAAGATCGCAAATGGTTTAATAAATTGATTTCACTCAGTGAATCTGCTCATATCGGTGTCGAAGAAGTGCTATCAGTATGCGAGGGAGTAAGAGATGGAAAGATTCCATTGTTTATGTTAAACGTTTTGGATCAATCTTATTATCCAACTCGTAATGGTGCACTGATTTCGGAGGAATTACCAGATGAAGAAATGGCTAAAAGAATCAGAGAATTTATGCTTCCTATGGTGTATAATTCTTGAAACGTTTGTAAATTAAAGTTAATGTATAATATGTATGCTTGAAATTTTTTGACAGCGCAATGCTATGTTGTAATAATAATGATTTCCCTATTTAAAATTCCTACCGAGTAATATTTAGATTCACTCCATAATAGTGTCTGATCTGGATTTCTCATTGAGCTTGTATTTCGTTGACACATGGCTATTGGAGACAGATGGAGCAACTGAATTAGAGACCGATGCAGATTCAGTTGGGCAAGCTGAGCCTACCATCGAGATTGATCCCCTTAAGGAGAGTATATCAACTCCTGCGTTGTGTTTTTCTATGATATCTTGTTTGTTTGTGTGCTGGATATGAGGGAATTGTGTTGTGCTTCTTAGAGTATCAAGAATAGTCTGGCTTGACGACTTTTCATTGAAATCAGGTTGATAACTGGACTGTTTTCTTGTAATATGATCAAGTGACGATAAGGAATGACTTTTTATATGACTTTCAGGCGGAACCGAGGCATAATGTGGACTAGGATGAAGTTTTTCCTTGATTTCTTTTTCATGAGATAGATTGTCAGCGATAGAAGAAATTTCACTCGAAAGGTTTTCGAGGTTTTGGAATATTGACGTGTTTGTAGTTGACTGAGACTTTCTTTTTGTTCCATCTGATGTTGGTAAGCTGTTGCGTTTGGATTTTGTAGATGTCGAGGTGTTTGATATTTCACGTTGTATATGCAGTAATTCATCATTAGATACGTTATGAGGTGAAATCATTGAGCCAGATTGCTGGAATAAAGCATTGGACTTATCCGAAGTAGAAATTGTGGTTACTGATCTTTGCATGGGCTTCAATTGATACACGTTTGAATCAAACAAGGCCCTTTCAAAATCGTTTCCACCTTTAGCTCTATATTTGCTGAAGTATGCTTTGTTAAAATCATTAATATACAACAGCTCCATTGAATGATCCTGAATTAATGACTTGAACTTTGGAGGTTTTCTAGACGAAGTTGATTGGTTATCCTTTTTCAAAACTGATTTTGGTTTCTTTTCAGGCTTGATTAACGAATCACTGGAAGTGTCCAAAACACCATCCCTCAAATACATACTTCCAAATATGTCTGAGGTATAACTTATTTGGGGTGAGGGTAATAGCTCCGAAAATAAAGAAGCGTTTTGTTGCATTAATTTTTCAGTAGTGATTGATTCTTGACTTGAAGATTTTTCGGTGCTATTGAAAGTATGTCTTTTGTATGAGTTGAGAGAGCTTACTGGTCTGTTGATTTGGTTATCGGGGTGTGAACTGGAACTTGACGAAGACCTTGAGGTACCAGTACCTATTGTCTTGGTTGAATCCAGCCTTGGAATGGACAAGGAGTGCTGCTTTAAGCGGTAGTCTATTTTTGCAGATAATGTCCTTCTAAGTAAAACTTCAAAAAGCAACTTCCTGTTTATTTGATAAATTTCTTTCTTGCCTAATAAATGCAAATCATTTGGGAAAAGTTCTTCAAACTTTGGAGGTTTGTTATGTTTCTGTGAAAATACTTTTGTTTTATATTTCTGATAAATTATATCCGTAAGTGGAATCGAACTGTATGCTCTCTTGTGCAGTGGTTTGTAACTTGGTATTTTTCTTTTGGTTGTCATTTTGAGCTTTTCAGCGGATGAGATTGGTTCTATAGTTAATTGAGCATCCTGAGAAGTTATCTTAATATCTTTATTAACCGCCTTTAATTTTGGCGATGGAGGGAGGATGTTATCATAGTAGAAGAAATTTGCTTTGCGAGGTAATAAATCCTTCAACATACTAGCGGCATTCGTTGCTTGTAAAAATTGTTGTAGTTGATCATTGGTTTCGAATTTGGGGACCTGTTTCCTTACAGATGAATACCTCATTGACTTTCGTCTTTTAACAGGGAAAATGAACATGAGCTTGTCTTTGAAAGAAGTTTTTGGAATTGAGCTTGCATTGCTGATTGTATCGAAATCTAGAAGATCTGACTTTTTCAACGTTTTGTTCCGCTTCTTAATTCTTCTTCTGTTCCTAAGCTGTGCAGAGGTGGAGATGACTGATCCCGATCTTCGGATACTGGGTTGGTCTATGACAGTGATTATGGGAACTTGATGCAGTATTGCAACTGGAGGTTCCTGGTCCACATTAGATGCAAATGAATTGTTGGCAATCCGTCCTGGATCATAGAGAACATCGAACGGGTTGGAGGTAGAACGCCTATGTTGCATTGCAGGACTTAGGAACAGGGTTTGCAGAATTGTGGGGTTGATCTCTTCGATATTGGTAACGCTCTCTGGGGAAGAAATGGAATCAATAAATGAACTTGTATGGTAGGTTTGATAGTAATGATATATGCTCGGAATATGGGAAGTGTTGGACGCTCCAGATGCTCCAGATGCTCCAGATGCTCCAGGTGCTCCAGGTACTCCAGATACCCCCGATACTCCAGATACCCCCGATGCACCAGATGGCCGAAATGTCCCAGTACCTCTATTAATGTCAAAGCTGGAGGCTGCGGTCTGGAACGAACCAGTTGACGAGCTATCAATCACTTTGGTGGCCATAGTGGAATGAATTGCACGAATTCCGCTTGTCTTAAGCAGCAATAACTTCTAATAGGTGAAACTCAAGTAATAGAATGAAAGGAAAGGAAAGGAACAGTCTACATCGTCTAATTATGTAGGAGAAAGGGAATGCTGCAAGATGGCTGGCTAAACAGTCGAAACTGGCCACTCGCGAATGATGTGCCTTAACGCCTCCAATATGATGTCGCATGTCGCATGTCGCATGTCTCTCGCAGGTTTTGCTAGGTGTCGCGCTTATACGAAGCCCGTGTCGCACCATGTGTCGCATGGCCCACCCTAACTAAAACCTGGTCTAGGAACCTGGCTTAGAGAAGAGGGAGTGACCAAGTAATTCAGCTTGCTGAACCTTCTTCTGAGTCGAAACATTTCATTTGGTTATGAACGCCTTGCTCCCCTAATTAACTCCTGTGCTAACACTGGCCGCACACGCCCTTTTGACGAACATCCACAAAACCGCACCAACAAATTGAACAGATCACAACAAATATAAACACAGATCGAGTAATTGATAGTCACTCTTCTTTTTGACACTACTAATACATCATCAATCATGGACAAGCTCAGGGAGGTATGTAATTTCACAGGATTCGAGGTCAATGGCACGCTGACTACATGGAAGTGTACCCCAGCGATGGATCCCCCTTCGCCTTCATACCTGGGATTGGCACATGCTGAAGCTGCCAGACGTGACGACAGCGTATTTTGACTCTGGTGGAACTTGGAGGTCACTCTAAAGGGTTTGCTCAGAGTAGGACATCAATCCCATGATTGATTGACCAGTTCGGATGCCTTCCCCCCTCGACAACATCCAGTTACCCCTAAAGTAAAATTGTTGGCCCCACCACTCGTCAACAAGTAACAATTGAACCCGTACTAACATCTAGAAACTTAACAACTTGAAGTTGGACGCTGAAAAATGGCAAGAAAAGTCTGATGAATTGGCTGAACGTATCAAGGAATTGGAACAAGAAAACTTGGAAAAGGACCACCAAATTCAATCCTTGACCAGAAAGAACCAAGTTTTGGAAGAACAAGTTGAGAAGTTGGAAACCGACTTGGATGAAATCAAGCAAACTGCTGACGAATCCCACTCCTTGAAGACTTCCAACGAAAACTACACCAAGAAGAACCAAGTTTTGGAAGAAGAATTGGAAGAAGCCGACAAAAACTTGAAGGAGACCACCGAGAAATTGAGAGAAACCGATATCAAGGCTGAACAATTGGAAAGAAAGGTTGCTTCCTTGGAATCCGAAAAGGAAGAATGGGAAAAGAAGTTCGAAGATTTGACTGAACAACACAACTCTGCTAAGGCTGAATTGGATGAGATCAGCCAGCAATTAGAAGCCATCTAATCTTAATACCGTTTATAGTTGCATCCGCTCTTTTTTATTGAATAAAAGGGACCAAGTAATCCTTTACTGTAGTGCTCGTACACGTTCTTTTGAAATCGTGGTTCGATACTATCGCATCGAAAATCAAAAATTCCTACTCAAAATATCATCCTCCATCCACCTCCACATAGATCGCATCCCAGTGCTCTAGTGTACCATCAATCACTTTACTTGTTGTTATATTTCAAATACTACATTACCTATCTAGCTTATCTTTTGAAAGATTGTCCCACAATAAGTATTTTTTTTCTTATCACAAATGTCATTTATTGACGGGATTCGCCAACGGTTCAACCACGAACTACGTTCACACCAAGTGGATGAAGATTATAGCTTTCCAATCCGTTCTTCAGTACCGCCGGTCACCTCAGAAGTGCCTGATTATGATCCCAACGAAATTGTACCATCATATGAGACCTCCCAATTAATCCATGAACGGAATGTTAATATGACCCAGCAAGCACTGGATCATCCGGGTATGCATCGTACAGATTCAGCGAATCAATCTGATTCCCCAAACATCTCTTCTGCATCAATTAGTGGATCCTCCACTCCAGCGGTCTCCCACCCTCGGGACGTGTACAAAAGGACTTCCATCAAACAACTTGGTCTTAAATTTTTGAATGCCAGACAACATTTTGCATTAGCCATTTGCAGGGACGTTTCACTTATTCCTGCCCTCATAGGTATGTTCCAATCGTGGAAACGGGTTTTCTTTGATGCTGAACCTCCAGTTCCATTGGATCAACCAATCACCCGTGGAAGATTATCGGAACATTTTTTAACCGGAGTATGGTGTTTAGTTTCAGCATATTTATCCTATTCAGCATTAGATGGTCTCATCGTAAGATGGATTGTCACATATCTGACTGCTGCAGCCATCGTAAGAGTGCTATCAATGTCTACTATTATGGTAACAATAGAATATTATTTGGTCACCACTTTCACTGCTGACGGCTACAAGTATGGCTTGCATATCTGGATTTTAATCAGCTGTTGTCTTACAATCACATACATAGCTCAAAACTTTGTTACATCCAACCTTGACTTAAGAAAGGGTGCCCACAAAACTGCAAGATTTTTCGATATTTATAACATTGTGGTTTTTGCGGTGGTACCTGTGGGTTTGGCGAGCTTTATAACCATGATAGGATTGCTTCGGTCTCTTCTAATCTTACGTATAGATATTGATCAATGGCAGTCTCGTTCCATTCAAGGATCTTAACAATTATTAAATATAAGATAGCAAGCTTCTTTCAGTTTTAGATGCTTCTAAATTTCCTACACATTAATCTATTAGTAATTTGTACAATATCAATCAAATATTGTCACCCTTTGTGCCTAGAAGATTATCTAGATCATATTGAACTCTTTACCATAGGGTATCTTTACCTATCTAGTTTGTCCGGGTAACTGCATCGGAAGTATATAAAGAGAGTGATTCCCTCACCCATTTTTCTTCTTTAATCAAAAAGCTTATTAAAGCAAGGGAATATTTGCCACGACGAGATAATGTAAATTGTCAAGTTATTCTCGTTGCCATTTTAATATTTTTTCAATTCCCGAGAGTGAATGTCCCTGTTAGGAAGTTTGGTGTCCGTTGGGTCTTTTCAATGAGGCGATGGGCACTGAATGTCGATTTTATGGGACACATCTGTAGCGTAATCTCTTAGTCTCTAGCTGTACCGATTATATCAGCAATTATACAGTAACCTTAATAAGTGCTAACCATTCAGTATAATTAATGAACTGTGTACTTGTGATGAACAACCGATCTGTGAACAGTATTATGGCTCTTGATTATTAAAATATTCTAGAAGATTTTCTGGTCTCATAATAGGCATGAAGGTGTTGGTTACGGTTAATAAGGATCAATACACGTAGTATTCTCTATGAAGCTCCTACAGATTTCTTAATCGAGTGTTTATTACGTCGGAAGTAAGACTTGATGTGATTTATCAACAAGAACCCATTATTAAAATACAGCTATCATCTTTGTGTGGTTGATTTTAACGGTACTTGTGGAAACCAATGTCAGAGGCTCTTTCTCTGAAACATTGACGGCAGATTTCAATACCGTACTTTCTGATCAAGCCAGAGTGGGAGGAACAGACACGACATTGTCTAGAACCTTTACCGAAGTTTCTTGGGTGGGAAAACCAAACAGATTCGTGAGCCATATTGCTATATTGTTAGTATCAAAGCCATGTGGTGAAGATGGTGATTGACAAACAGATTTCATCTTTCTTCACTTATGAAGTTTCTAGTGGACCTCTCATTCGATTTAGCACTTTGTATAAATTGCTTCTTGTCTTGTATATATCTTTCATTGTGTTTGAACCCTCGTATCTATTTTTCACTCAAACGAAAAGTTGATGAACTGTAACATATTCATCCCATATTCTGGAGGTAATCGTTGGTGGTTGCTTGCTGGTATTGCTCTTGATGTTTCTGTTGTCTATTTCACTATTATTGTCCACTTTACATACAATTACTATAATATGTTTGTAGTATACAGAAGGTTGGAACAGATTTTGTAAGTTGAATTTTCTCGCTGGCGCAGAGAGTAGGAGATTTTTACAATGGCCTGTATATGGAAGTGTGTGTAGGCGAGTAGAATTGTCCACGTGATACTGAAAAGAGCAGTCCCGTCATAGTTAGGTCTATGTCCTAGGTTAATTCACGTGTTTTTCAAGTGATCCTGAAAAATCAAAGCATCTCATCGCTATAGTTTACTATACGGATCATAGGAAATAGATAATCATGGCTAAAGGAGGGCATTCACACCGCTCTACGCTAAAGAATGATCACAAGCCATTCAAATCCAAACATGCCACTAAAGGTCAATTGAAAAACCAATATAAGGGAAAGGTGGAGAAAACTGCCAGTGGTGGAAACAAAGTTAAAGTGGTTAGCAAGATAGAAAGAAAGAATTTGGCTAAACAATTGAAGGATAACAAGATCTTGGAATCCAAATTAACCAGAAAGTTATTCGAGGGATCTCAGGGTGCTGAAAAGATCGTGACTGTAATTGCATTAACCAAAGACTTGGAAGTCACCGATATCGTTCACAGATTATTTGCCGAAGAATTACCTGAACCAATTAGCGTACCTTCAGTCACCAACGTCAAGGTTTCTAGATTCAAGACTAACTTGAAAGTCATTGTGCCAGATCCAAATGACATACTTTCGATCCTTGATGCTGCTCAAATTGCCGATTTTGTCATCTTTGGTATTTCCGCCACAGAAGAAGTAGATAAGGAATATGGTGAACAAATCTTACGTGCACTTACTGCACAAGGTATTGCCTCGGTCATCGGTGTTTTACCAAACTTGGCCACTGCATATCCAAAGAGAAACCTCCAGTTGGATGTAAGACAATCTTTGCAATCTTTCTTCAATCATTTCTTCGTCAACGAAGATAAACTTTATGCATTAGAAATTGAGTCTGAAAGTATCAATTGTTTAAGAACTCTCTGTCAAAAATTCCCCAAGTCAATTAAATGGAGAGATTCAAGAGGTTACATGGTTGCTGATCAAGCATCCTGGTCTAGGGATGGATCTGGTTCATTGGTAGTTGAAGGAACAGTTAGAGGTATTGGATTCAACGCCAACAGATTAGTTCATATTCCAGGATATGGAGACTTTCAATTGGAAAAAATTGAAAAGGTGCCAAAAGGTCATATAATCATGGAACTTGACAACGAAGGGTATTACCCAGATGAAAACCAAGAAACGTTAGAGGAACTTAATCCAGAAGAAATTCCAATGGAGGATGATATGGACTTTTACGATGATAACGATGACCTCGGTGTCAGAATGGATGGTAGAAACTACTTCGATGATGACGGGGTTAAGAGACAAGAAAAGAAGAAATTGCCAAAGGGAACTTCTGAATATCAAGGAAGATGGTTTGTAGATGATGTCTTGGAAGCTGCATCTGATTTGGAAAGTGATGACGAAATTTTGGTTGAAGATGAACAAATGGAGGAAGATGTCCTTCAAGAAACAACCGCCACGGAATATGCCCCTACTGAATTCACCGAGATGCATGTTGATTTATCCCCAGAAGAAGAAGAAAGACAATTGGCAGAATACCGTCAATTAGAGAAGGATGACCTTGAATTCCCTGATGAAATAGAATTAAACCCTCAGGAGTCAGGTAAAGAAAGATTGTCTGCATTCAGAGGAATCAAATCATTGGGTAATTGTGACTGGGATTGTGATGAGTATGATTTAGAAGCTCCAAATGTGTGGAAGAGATTATTGCGTATTTCTAATTACAAGGCCACTAAGAATAGAGTAAATAAGGAAGCCATCAAAGAAACCCAGATCAACATTGGTGAAAAGGCACGTCTTTACATCAAGGCACCTGCATTTATCTTGGAGAAGATCAGCTGTTCTACTAAGCCTTTGGCTATTTATGAATTATTCCAATATGAACACAAATTGGCTGTTTGTAACTTCTCCTTCCAGTCATGGGAAGATTATGAAGCACCTGTTTCATCAAAAGAGTCTTTGGTAGTTCAATATGGTCCTAGAAGACAAATTATCCAGCCTGCATTCAATCAAGCTTCAAATAATGCCAATAATGTTCACAAGTACGAAAATTTCGTTCATCAAGGAAATACCTCAATTGCCACTGCCATTGCACCAGTTTTATTCAACAATGCTCCAGCTATTTACTTCAAACCTACTCAGGATGGTTCAATCGAGTTTATTGGTCAAGGTACTTTCTTGAACTGTGACCACACAAGAGTTATTGCACAAAGAGCTGTATTGACTGGACATCCAATTAAGATTCATAAGAGAGTTGTTACCGTTCGTTACATGTTCTTCAACCCTGAGGATATCAATTGGTTCAAGGCCATTCCATTGTTCACAAAGTCAGGAAGAAGTGGATTCATCAAGGAAAGTCTTGGTACACATGGTTACTTCAAGGCACAATTTGATGGCAAATTAACCTCACAAGATGTGGTCGCAATGAGTATGTATAAGCGTGTCTGGCCGGATGCCTCTTCTGCTTTTGAATAAGAGTTCAGTTCCATGTACAGTAGTTAATTAATGTCGTTTGAGCAACACATGTAAATTTTCAGTTTAGTTTATAATCGATAAATTCTGTTAGTCCTACATTTTGAACTTATAGAAAAAAAAATCGTTTGAAATTTCTATAAAAAATTAATAATTAATAATAAATGAAAACAATTGAAACGAAAAGTCTGTGCCTCATAATGACGAACGAAAATAATACATAGATTTAAACAGATTGCAAGTTGGAACTTTGTTCCGTAGTAATGTTAACACCGAAATTTTATACCATCATTCCTAACAATACAGCACCAAATGCTGCTCCATTCACAAGTTTTGCACCTGCACCATTACCGGAGGTTGAAATTGAAAAAGTACTAGAGTTATGAGCAGCACGCGAAGAAGTTGGTAAATTGGTTGGTGGAGTGGTTGGAATGATAGTGGTTGGAATATGTGTAGTTGGAACTAAGGTGGTGGAATTAGTATAGTGGATCTTAGAGGTGCTTGTATGTGGAGGAACAGTCTCACTAGTCGTTTGATTAAGGCCCACAACCCTAATCTTAACAGGAATGGCATCAGGGCTTTGGCCTCCCTCCAAGTAGTAGACCAATGCGTACGAGGTGGTTGAGTACAGGTATGATCCCAATTCCTGAATGTTCTTTTCGGCATAAAAGCCGTTTGAACTGCCATTGATGGCCAAAAATCCATTGATGATTGATACTGGATTGGAACCAACCACAGAAATCCAAGCAACATGGTTTACTATGGAGAACTTGAATGAAAAAGGTGGAAAACTTTGACTCAATACTTGGGATTGAGAATCATAATCAAAGTCTGCAGAATTTTGACCAAAAAACATAAAGTTAATACCTGCACCTTCGTGGCTAGAACTTAAGCCTTGGCCATTGATTTTTTGGTCTGCAGATTCTGCATAAAGTTTAACGTTGACAGCTAAACCGTGCGAGATGA
Source organism: Suhomyces wounanorum (assembly GCA_030568695.1). Classification (NCBI taxonomy): domain Eukaryota; kingdom Fungi; phylum Ascomycota; class Pichiomycetes; order Serinales; family Debaryomycetaceae; genus Suhomyces; species Suhomyces wounanorum. The sequence continues at coordinate 165,017 of JAJMGL010000018.1, forward strand.
TAGTCACCAAAATTGTAATGACTTGAAAGAAGAAATACATAGCGAATGTGATTATGAAAAGTGATCGTTCAACAACTGACCGATCTTCCTTTATATATGGCGATTATCGTTGTCCAGATAACTTCTGATTGAAATCATTCTGTGGCTTGGATCCATTCTAAAAGAAAACATACGTCAACTTTGAGTTAATTATAGGATCGGTAAACACGGCCTTGGTTGCAATCAGTGTGGAGATAAAAATCGGCAAAAAAATTTTTTACTTGTAGACTCGAACGGCGTTAGGTCACAAGGAAAGGATGAAAAAGGTTACCAAATGGGCCAAATTGGTGAGTGCAACCAAAAATTACTCAGTAACGACGTCATCGTTCCGACGCACTCCCTGATTTATAGCGATTTCTTTACATATTAAGGGGATATCAGATTGTCCTGATTAGCGTTTTTGAAGACCAAGACAGAATCTCGCTGGTGGTTTTGAGCATGACTGTATCTCTCCACTCAGCCAAGTAGAGACCCTTTGACCTGGAAATTAAAACCATAAGGCAAAAAGCAGTCAACAAACAATGATTCTGGTCATTTGTCGAAAAGGATTCCATGATTATTATCCTTCGTAATCAAGAAAGTAAGATTTCCTACCACAAGATGATTCGATGATCTGTATATCGACTTATCTAGTTGTCTGTCGTCATGGTACATGACACTACATCATAGACGCAACTAATTTAAGCTTTTTGGGCCACTAAAGTTATTTTTAATTATGCGCAATTTCGCACTTTTATTATGGTTTGTCGTAAAGTAAACAGAAATTAGGTCACTTCATCTTATGGAACAGTTCTGTGTCTCTTGTGCCTCAAACATTACCGAAAAAAATCGGCTCAATCCGAATGGGTGAAAGGTTATGCGTTTTCGATTGGTAAGGCTATTTTTAGACTACGAAATGTTCACAAATATATTGATCAAGGTGATGACTGTGCTTGCATTAGCTCAACTAACTATATTGCAGGAATCCTTAAATTACGATCTTTCACTTTGCTTATACTGTATAAATCTGCCCAAATTAAGAAAAGCTTCTTCCGCTCTGACCTTCAATTGGCCGTACTTGGATTTATTAATCTTTTTGTACATCGACTTCACCTCGGGCTCTAGTCCCTTCAATTTATTCAAGTAACCTTGTTGAACAAATACTTCATAGTCATAAGAAAAGTCTTTGTCACCAAAAAGATCATATAATTGATTCAAACATTCCACAACAATTTCAGTAGCTAAATGATTTTCAGGGTTTTTGAATTTGTCAATTGAATCAATCAAAAATTGTCCAATTTGACTGGTCATTGGAGTGTTATTTACAACTGCTCCTAAGGTACCCAAGAATCCAACCAAAGAAAGGTAAAGGTCAATATGGTCATCTTGAATATTGGAGTCCTTGAGATTTTGGGCTTTGGTAATTAAAGAAGCGATCATATCTTCATTCTTTGGTACTTCAGGTCCTAAGCATTTTGCAATACCCCAGAGGATGTTCAAAGTTATTCTTTGAAGTTCAACATCTTCGAACGATGTTTGAAGAATCAAGCTCCAAATCTCATTGCTCTTGTCGAACCACTCCAAAGGAAGTTGCTCGTTGGTCAAGAATAACCATACAAGGTTGTTCAAGCAAATCAATGTCTTATTTGTCAACTGAAGAATGTGTTCAGATTGGAGTTCGAACTTGAGAATTTCAGTTACGATTGCGTATGTTTTGTTCAATAATACTTCAATCAAAGAATTAGGCAAACTGATCAGAGCACCTTCCAACATAGCTTTATCGCTCAGGGCTAAGAATTCAAGAATAGAAGTAATCAAGTCAAGTGATACTTCTAAAGTTGATAATTGCATTTTGCTATGAAGAGTGACGTTTCCTTCTTTAGTGATATCCTCCATGGTAGTATTCTTAGTTGGAGTAGAATTAGATAACTTGATGTTATATGCAAGGTCTTGTAAGTTAATTCTTGACAAGATTTGATAAATGTTTGTAAGGATTTGTTCACCAAAAAGATAACCATTAGCATCGCCCAGGTTAAATTTGAGACCCTCCAAATAAATAAGAGTAAGCTCATTGTACTGGTTGGGGTTGGAATCAACATGTTCTAACAAGGGTGCTAATTGGAATTGAAATTCATTAGTAAGTTTTGCGATAAACTCATCTGATTCGGTAGAAAACTCGTAGATAAATTCGAGCAATGAATTGAAAAGTTTGGTGGTGACTCTTAATGGAGATGATGAATTTAACTGGTTGCCAATGAGGTCCATTACTAATCTTAAAATTGGATTGATCTGGTTGAAAATTGAGTCGTAAAGCTCGTTAGATCCACCAGCTAAAACCATCACAAGTGAGAGAATATTCTCGGTGAAGTCATACAAAAGTTGCACTTTAGACTTGTCCTTGCCTTTTCCATTCTCAATCAAAAATTTATAGGAGGTTTCAATCTTCAACAATCCTTTGGAAATCATTTTCCAAATATCTAATCTCCAAATATGCTTCAATACTTCCAATCCCTCTTCAATTCCAAGATTACGAACTAATCCAAAGGATTCCACCACAATTTCGTCATTATCACTGCTCAAGCAGTTTTCGAAGAGGGTAACAATAAGCTTCTCCTTCAAAAGCATTTTTCTCATTCTTTCATCATCACACATGACTGTAATTGCTCCTAAAGCCATTGACTGTTCATTTTGAGGCGATGACTTTAGTTTATTGATAAGTGGAATTATTTTAGTTTGAAGAGTATTTTCATCTTTTTTGATATCTTTTGGGGCTGTAGATGATCCTTCTGGACGGTAAAGAGGGTTAACCCTAGCCTTCTTGTTCTTACTTCTCTTTAATTTACCCATAGTAAGAGTTTTTAGCTCATCGAAACCATGATGCGAGTGATAATTTAGGAAGAGAAGATGACATTGTACACGACCTTTGACTTTGATTAGGAAAGGGGGTTCTAAAGAATAATCTTAATATAAAGTAGGCCCTTGGCTGTCATATTAAGCTCCAAAGATTGTTTGAATTTTTTTAAATAGTGAAAGGCACCGTGTTTCTAGTATTTTCTCCTCTTTCATGCTCTCGTAAACTTCCTTGCTCATCGAACTATCACAATAAAAGAAAGAACAGCATTTGTAGTTTATTGAAGTATTTTGGAAACTCAGTTTAGTACATGGTAAAACCTACTTTTGATAATTGACAAAATTAGCAGTAAGTTTTTACAAAGCTCAATCTTGAATCCAACCTCAGGACACTCAGGAATGTATAGAATTGGAAATATCTGTTGATTTGGGATCTATTTACACTTTAATGGATAGGGAGATGAATAAATATCGTTCATTCAAAATATTGCTGGGATCATCGGATAATATTCAGCGGGTCGTTCAACACATTACTTTTTATCAACTTCATTAACTGGAATCTCAGGATTAGCAGCGGAAGCAGCCTTCCAAGAATCCTTAACCTTCTCTCTCAAATCGTCCCATGACTTAGGTTGTTCCAGATCATCGTATTCGATTTCGATATCCGTTCTCAATCGATCCTCCTTCTTTAATTGTTCACTATCCGTTAGTATCAAAAAGATGAGATTTAGCAAAAAAAAACGTACATTACAATCGGCTTCCAGAACTTGATTCCGGTATACCAACTCAATACCGAAACAAACACTATAGTTAAAGCTTTCGCTCCTACTCCAGGACCTGCCATTGATGTTAAAACTACCAGTAAAATTATTGAGATACATTATGTGTCACGTGATTGATTAATTACATTTCAGACTATATAAAGTTATTCCACATCTGAAGCAAATGTACTGCTTGCAGCGTCACTATTTTCATCATCACTATAGCCGGCATCGTCACCACTGCTCTGCCCTTCGTCACTATCATACGCATTAGCAGTGCCCTTCTCTGGTGAAACACCAACAACACCCCATTGAATACCAGTAACTTCTTTCAATCTTACCAAAATTTCACTCATTGGAGTGTATAATCCAAACTGTTTGAATTCACCATCGTATGAGTGCAACATTCCCACAACACCTAAACCCTTAGAGTTAGTTTGAATATCTTCAAGCTTGGTTAAAATCCATGATCCACTATCACCGCCAGCAGCGAAAGCAGAATTGTTTTCAACCGAATTGACAATAAATTCGGACGAATGAATAGCACCATCCAACCAATAAACTAACTTTATGCCGTTCAAATTTCCTTTGGTGAATTTTGTTGTGGAACCGTATTTGAATACAGGTAATCCATTATAAGTTTCAGCACTAGCATCATCAGAAAATTCAGAGTCTACTTCATCGACATTCAAATCCATCTGCTTGGGGGTATGTCTCTTCAAGTCAACAACCTTCCTAACATAAAGATTATCAAACATTAAGGCTGGATCGAATTCATTAAATGGAATGTCATCACCCAAAAAGTTTTGATCACACATTAAATTCTTATTCACCTTGATAATAGCCAAATCCGATAATTTCTTTTCTGCGTCCTTTGAATCATTGTCCTTTTTCAGGTTGACTAAAGTTCTTTCACCCCAAATAATTTGGCCAAATCTAGTCTTTGGTAAGTTTCTCAATTCATAACTTTCTTGCTTGGTCTTGGGATCTATCACTTTAACTCTCTTTAATGGAAACATTTCTTCCACTTGCTTCAAAACGGATCCATATGCTGCTTTGGACTCGGCGATGACGATATCATCAGTTCCTGTAGTCTTGTTTACCACCTTTTGATACTGGGCCATCAATGCTTGTTTATACAAATAAATCAAAACAGACAGCGGAGCTGAAACGTGAGGATACTCTGTTGCAGTAGTACCAGTGGTTCCATCAAGACAGACATGTCCGCATGAGATGGCGAACTTGGAATTGGTGTACGATTCCAAATGTGGCTGCTTCTTCAAATCAATGATGGGATAAATATAACCACCCATTGTTCCAGAAGTACGGATAGAATTTTCCACAGATAAAGAAAGTGACATTGGAGGTCTTTGGTTGTCGGTGGGTATTCTAAATGGTAATTTAAATTTCTGAGGAGAGCTAAGTTGGACAAACCCAGAGTTCGTAGTCGAACTGACATTTTGTGGACCAGACTGATAAGATTTCAAGTGTGCAAATTTCGAAACTGGAGTATCCAGGTTTAATTCTTGATTAAGAGTAGAAGCTAAATCGATCTGGTTCTTCATGACCATGATATGAATGTCATCATACAAACCATGTAAACTTTGAGTTAATTTGACATGGTAATCGGTAGGGGCAGGGAAACCAAAGTAAAGGCAAAGAATGTTCAAATCTTTACCAATACCCCTTGCAATAGGAGCGATGAAGGAACCGTTCTGCTCTTTCAAAGAAATGAAAGTTTTGGAGATCCTATCTATTATACGAGAAAGCACGTCTTCGTTTGGAAGTGATAAGCCTTCATTAATACCTATGGCAAAGTTTTGGGGTTTAATGATGGATTGATTGGCCTGGTGGTCAATGACCGAAGTGTTCAAGGATTTTGAGAAATCATTGAAATTCTTTACAAGTAATAATTTCAACTTGATGAACACTTCGTCCTTCAATAAATTATCATAGAAATGAAGGAATATTTTCATGATTTTTCTTAAACTTGAGTTATTATAGGTGGTAAAATGCCATGTAGGATTAATGGAATTAATTTTGAGGTTTTCTGCAAAAGTGATGACCTTTTTGAAGCATTCAATCGAGTTGATTACGGCAGTGGTCAAATTAATCACTGAATTGTGAAATTGATGCAAGATGAAAGCCAAATCGTCATACAATTCTTGTAACTTGTCGGAGATGCATTCCACGGGAGTTTTATGCTTGGATTCTTCGGTGGCATCCTCAGCGCCCATGCTGATAATCTGCAACGGTTGGCTATAGCTGAACTTGTTGGAGGAGTCATTTTTGCCCGAACCCAGGGTGGCCGACCCTCCAAACGAAGATTGCTTTGTAGAAAAGGTCTTTCTACTTTTGGAGAAAATAGACTTGGCCATGTAATCAGAATCCTTGGTGAACAAGGAGGAGGGCTTGCTGCTCAGTATGGAAGGGTTGGTGAGCTTGGGATCATTGTTGAACTTGAACCTCAGGCCATGGGTTGCCATGGGGTCCTTGGCATCTGAAGACGTGCCTTCGAATATGGGAGTCATTTCGGTTATGGAATCACGGGATTCCTGGGTGCTCCCACTGTTTATAGGAGCCACTTCTTGATCAACTTGGGTGGTTGATCCAGAACCGTCCTTGGACTTGGACTTGTCCTTGTCCTTGTCCTTTTCTCTGTCATCCTTGTTTCCTCTAGATAAAAACCGTTTCATCGACATGGCTAGACATCAACTGTTTGGAGTTCCAAGTGTATCACGACTGTCAGGGAAGATTCCCCTGGATACCCACACCTGAAAGATAGGAACATCCTGGTTCGCGCACGTACAGAAAATCACAGAACCGGCAAAACGGTGAAACGGCACTTTGACTAAACCTGCAAAAAGACCAAAAAGGCAAAAGGGCAAAAGGGCAAAAGTGCCAAATAAGCCAAATAAGCCAAAAGGCACAAAAGCAAAAAAAACGGCACTTTTGGAACTCGCGCACGTGACCTTGACGAGGCGCTCTATGGGCTATTCCCACAACGGCAAAACACGATTTTCGAGTCACAAAGCCTCCCACAATAGAACCCAACGTTTAACATGGGTAACGTGGTGTTTTGGGTTGGTCATGTGCACAAACAGGGCGGTTCTGGTGGGAATCGGCCCACCAGTGGATTTATGGGTGCCACGCTCGCTGGCGAGGTTTTGGGTCTGCCACGACCGCGGGGTGGTGGGGGAAGTGGGGCAGTTTGTGTCACGTGGTTGTTTTGTCGCGTGACCTTTTTTCTCCTCGGTGCACGACTTCGGCGACAGGCCACTACTATGACATGCTAACCCCGTTTGCCAGTGTATCATAGCCTTACTTGCCACTTGTACTCTCCGTGTCATTCCGAGATTGATTACATGCTCAACAGTACTGCAGTAGTGTGAATACCGCATTTGTGCTTGAAATCTGCCACCTCGTTATCCAAATTCCAAAGCCTCTAGGTTCCACTTCATTCCCCACCAATTTCAAGAACAGCAACATTTATCATGCCAGTGTACTCAATCTCACACGTTGAGAACGTCAGAGTATGCGTTGTTATGGTCGGACTCCCTGCCAGAGGCAAATCCTTGATAGCGCAGAAAATTGTCCGGTATCTTTCGTGGCTCTCCATCAAATCGAAATGTTTCAACGTTGGTAACTACCGCCGTGAAATTGTCAGAGATGAAAACTTGAATGCGGACTTTTTCGACCCCAACAACCCCGAAGGGTTGAAGTCCCGTAAAGAAGCGGTTGACAAGGCCACTACCGACATGATGAAATGGTTCCTGGAAGAAAATGGTGTGGTTGGTATATTGGATGCCACGAATTCCACTCGTTCAAGAAGAGATCAAATCTTAAAGTTATGCAGAGAGAATCTGATCGAACCAATGTTTTTAGAAAGTTCGTGTTCAGATCAGGATTTGATTTTACAGAATATTTTGGACGTCAAGACCACTTCCCCAGATTACGTCGATAAAGACAACGAGTTCGCTACTCGTGACTTTCTTCAAAGAATCAGTTACTATGAGCAAACATACGAAACTATGGACCAAGGTAATGACTCGGAACTCACGTTTATCAAGCTCATCAATGTCAATTCTCAAATCATCCTCAACAAGATCGAAAGTTATTTGGAAAGTCGTATCGTATACTATGTTATGAACTTGCATATCAAACCAAGGTGCATCTGGTTATCCAGACACGGTGAGTCTGAGTTCAACTTAACTGGTCAAATTGGAGGTGATGCCAATCTTTCTGAAAGAGGCTGGAGATACGCCAAAAAGTTGCCGGAATTGGTATTGAAATCGTTAGGAGAAGAAAACCAACACACAAACTTGACTGTCTGGACATCTACCTTAAAAAGAACACAACAAACTGCCTCATTTTTGCCATATAAGAAGAAACTTCAATGGAAAGCATTGGATGAGTTAGATGCCGGTGAATGTGATGGTATGACTTATGAAGAGATAGAACAAAGATTCCCTGAAGATTTCAAGGCTAGGGATGATGACAAGTACGAATACAGATACAAAGGAGGTGAGTCATATCGTGATATTGTCATTAGATTGGAACCTATCATTATGGAATTGGAAAGACAAGAAAACATCTTGATTATTACCCATCAAGCTGTTTTAAGATGTTTGTATGCATACTTCATGAACGTTCCACAAGAAGAAAGTCCTTGGATGTCGATTCCTTTGCACACTTTAATAAAATTGGAGCCAAGAGCATACCTGACGCTTGTCAGCAGAATTAAAGCTGATATTCCTGCTGTGAGCACTTATAAAGAAAAGGGAACTTCCCAACTAGGTGAGTTGCAATCGGGAGATAGTATTAGTAAGAGCAGAGATTTAATTAAGGACAGTGAGGGTACTGTGTCTTTAAATAATTCATAGTCCTTAACAAAATTATGAAAAGTGATCCGATCTCTAATGTGTTCACTTGTTAAATAGCAAAATGCATAGCTTCTACATATCTGATTCTTGTTGTATTATTACAGGTAAATTACATGAATTGAATGTATGACAGTAAAGCAAGTTGCCAGGAAAGGTTGTCGGGACGCATGATAATTAGTTTAACCTGCCGAAGCATATTTTTTAGATTGCTCTTTTACCTTCTTTTCGTACAATTGCTTGTCTTTACTAAATGCCTTCCATGCGGGTTCTTGAGCTGGCGAGTCTGGATTTGGAGTGTCTAACAACTCTTGTATACCCAAAACAATCTGCTTCAAGGTGATCGCAGGTCTCCAATCTTGTTCTTCATTGAGAATAGAAAGACATACGGTACCACTAGGGTAAACATTTGGATGGTAAAATCCAGCGGGGAACCGCACTTTGGGTGGCTTGGAAGGATAGTCTTCTGGAAATATTATGGTGATAGGATAGACGGCCTCTTGCCAGAGAGTACCTTGTTTACCAGGAATACCTGCAGTCCATTGTGTCAAGTCCAAAGATCCGTCGGAGCCTTTTGAAGGTTTAGCATAAAATCCAAAAGGATGGTCCTTTCTCCATTGCTTTCTCTCCTCTTGTAATCTAATTTTGCAAAGAGACATAATGATGGTATTTATTTGTAAGGTGATCAGATTTGCTTTCATATCTAAGTGGTGCGCGCACGAATTTTTCGACACTTCAGATATTGTAATTACAAGATGAAAATATTGCATTTAATCATACTTTGACCCACTTATACCAGAATCATTACTTATATGCCTCAATAGTTTAATTTTTCATATTTATCAATAAAAGTTTTGTAAATGTAATGATTTTCTGTTTTTTTTGAATTAATGCTAAATCATCCGACAAATAAAATCATTCCTTTTCAATTATGACTTAAAGAATAAATGTCAGCTTTAATATATTCTGTTTAATAGGGCGTGAAGTTTTTGTATATAACCCTACATTTCAACTAATAATCAACCATTCTTGTATACCAAGAAAGGTAGTGCACCAACCAATACATACCTAGTTTAGCAGAGAATAGAGTATATCCAGGTATTCATGCTGGTCATTACAAAAGAAATTCTAGATCCGTCTAATGAGCTTACTTGGGATTTATTGGACTTGGTCCATGAGGATCCCTCAGTAAACAAGCTCAAAATCTATGAAAGCTTGTTGAATACGCCTTCAGCCATCGGTAGAACCTCCATCCGATTTAAAAGATCAGGGTTAGCTGGTGATATTACAGGATATAAGGAGGAATTGAGACTTGATGATGTAGATAATGCAAATTCTGCAAATTCATTATCGATTAATAGAAAGTATTCCTCAAAGGGTGAATCACTCAAGGGTAAGACGAGCTTTTTACCATTTCAACCAGGAGGATTGTTGGATCACTCGCTGAAAGCAAACCCTCCAAAAGATGACACAATATATCTCCATAAGAACGAATTCGGATTGTTCGATATACCAAATGGACTCTCTAGGGGCTTGAACATCCCTGTACAATCAGAGACAGATAATTCCGATAATATTGTTCAACTAGGACAAGAACCCAAAGAGGGACAAAATGAGGAACAAGAAGGTGAAAATGAAAATCACACTGATATGAACGAAGATATGGATGAGATTAATGCGTCATTGGATGCTCCATTCGACGTCAATGAGATCGATGGCATTGTTCCTGTGGATTATTCATCCTTACGTAGAACCATGAAGAATTCAAACCAAGCAAAGAGAAATTGGGCTCATGTTGTCGATTTGGATCACAAGCTAGAAAATTTCCATGAGCTAGTGCCTAACATGGCAAGGGAATGGCCATTCGAGCTCGATACCTTCCAAAAGGAAGCTGTTTATCATTTAGAAAAAGGTGACTCTGTTTTCGTTGCTGCACATACATCCGCCGGAAAGACGGTGGTTGCAGAATATGCAATTGCAATGGCTGCTAGAAATATGACGAAAACGATCTATACGTCCCCCATAAAAGCTTTATCAAATCAAAAATTCAGAGATTTTAAAGAAACATTCAAAGATGTTGATATAGGTTTAATTACTGGTGATGTGCAAATCAACCCAGAAGCAAACTGCTTAATTATGACCACTGAAATCTTAAGGTCGATGTTGTATAGGGGAGCAGATCTTATCAGAGATGTCGAGTTCGTGATTTTCGATGAAGTCCACTACGTTAATGATGTTGAACGTGGTGTCGTATGGGAAGAAGTCATCATTATGCTTCCAGACCATGTGAAATATATCTTATTATCAGCTACAGTTCCTAATACATTTGAGTTTGCAAACTGGGTTGGAAGAACAAAACAAAAGGATATTTATGTTATCTCGACTCCAAAGAGACCAGTGCCCTTGGAAATATTCATTTCGGCAAAAAACGAGCTCTTCAAGGTAGTTGATGCTCAAAGGCGTTTTAATGATGGGGAGTTTAAAAAGCACAAGGATTTGCTCGAATATGGCAAAGCTGGCCCTCCCAAAGCGTCAATGGGAAGTGGTAGTCGTGGTGGACCGGGGGGTAGCGCAAGAGGTGGTAATAGAGGAAATGCCAGAGGTGGAAGAGGGGGTGCAACAACCAGAGGAAAATTTCTGGGATCTCATGGCGGAAGGTTTAATCAAGATGGCCCTAACAAAAACACTTGGATCAGTTTAGTTCAATACTTAAAGAATCATACCTTACTCCCAGCAGTCATTTTTGTATTTTCCAAGAAAAAATGTGAGGATTACGCTGATACGTTGAGCAGTGTTGATTTCTGTAATGCAAGAGAGAAATCAGAAATTCATATGTTTATCGATAGGGCCGTTTCTAGATTGAAGAAGGAAGATCGTGAATTGCCTCAAATCATGAAGATAAGAGACATGTTGAGCAGAGGTATTGCAGTTCATCATGGTGGTTTGTTACCAATTGTTAAGGAATGTATTGAAATTTTGTTTGCAAAAACATTAGTCAAGGTATTGTTTGCGACTGAAACTTTTGCCATGGGATTAAATTTGCCTACTAGAACTGTTGTGTTCAGTTCCACAAGAAAGCATGACGGAAGGGGCTTCCGGAATTTATTACCAGGAGAGTTCACCCAAATGTCTGGAAGAGCAGGTAGAAGAGGTTTGGATGATACTGGAACTGTGATTGTGATGGCGTATAATCAACCATTGTCTCAGCTTGATTTCAAAGATGTGACATTGGGTACCCCCACTAAATTGCTGTCTCAATTTAGATTGACATACAATATGATTTTGAATCTTTTACGTATTGAGGCATTGAAAGTTGAAGAGATGATAAAGCATTCTTTCAGTGAAAATTCAACCCAAGTTTTAATGCCAGAAAACCAAAAACGTGTTGAAGAGCTCACTTTGCAATTATCTAAAATGAAACTCGTTACCTCAGCCAATTCTAACGAGTTGCGTGATGCATTCAAGTTGGAAGTAGAATATGAGAATGTATACCAGGAGATTATCAAAGTGATCCAAGATCTGCCTATAATTAGAAACAATGTTTTCCGAATTGGTCGGATGATCTGTTATCGAGACAAAACCGAAGTAACTAAGGTTGGTTTCATTTTGAAACAAAATAACTCAGATGGCTTGTTAGTGGTAACTTTTGATCACGGTAAGAACTATAATACATTTAGTGAAAAATTCCAACTTCCCTTCTTGCCATTGGCTGAGTACTTGAAGTGTCAATTTGTACCAATTGAGTTCAAAGGTGGTATGAAAGTTGAATCTGTTGAATTTTCTAGCATTCATTTTATTTGTCGTTACACTCTTGCAGCTCCATTAATCAAGGTGTTGAACAATAATGCAGCTGCTATTGCAGATGCTCAAGATATGATCAGAACAGTATTGAAATTCCAAAATAAATGGGAGGAAGTCAATTTGCTTTATCTGTCTCAAATTACATTATATGAACTTTGCTCAAAGAAGGACGAAATAATGAGCAAAATTGCAAATACCCCAAGTATTATAAGCACGGAGTTCAAAGATCAATACAAGTTAATCAGATCGGAAGAGCTCATTGAACGAGAGATTCAAGATCTTAATAGAGCATTGTCGGATGAAAACTTGGATTTATTGCCTGATTATGAGCAAAGATTAGAGGTGTTGCTGACTTTAGGTTTTATTGATGAATTCCAAAATGTGGCATTAAAAGGAAGAGTGGCATGTGAAGTGAATTCTGGCTGGGAGTTGGTTATAACTGAATTAGTGCTAGATAATTTCCTCGCGGACTTTGAAGCAGAAGAAATTGTAGCATTGCTCTCATGCTTTGTTTATGAAGGTAAAACCAATGATGATGAACCACCATGTTTAACTCCAAGACTAGAAAAGGGTAAGCAAAGAATTTTGGAAATTACAGGGAAGTTGCTTAACGTTTACTCAGACAAGCAAGTTCTTTTTACATCTGAAGAAGAAGAATTCTTGGTAAGAAAACGTTTTGCGTTGATGAATGTTGTCTACGAATGGGCTAGAGGCCTATCTTTTAATGAAATTATGCAAATTAGTGTGGAGGCCGAAGGGACTATTGTCAGAGTCATCACTAGATTGGATGAAATTTGTCGTGAAGTTAAAAATGCTGCCTTGATCGTAGGTGACACTACTTTACATGCCAAGATGAGTGAAGCACAAGAAAAGATCAAGAGAGATATTGTTTTCTGCGCTTCACTTTACTTATAGGAATAATCTACAAGACTTATAGCAATTAAAAAAAAACTTTTTACACTTAATATCCATAATCTATTATCCTCTAGTTTCTGCTTCAACCCTTATGTTTACTAAACCATTTGAACCATTAATAATTTTATTGATGATAACCTTTTCCAAAATTGTAGCTTTAAACTTAACATGAAGCAAACCGATTAACGTATAAAAGCTACCAATTGAAGTTGCATCCTTGATCGACAATTTTCTCGAAGTATAATAATGCTGTGAATGAATCGGGCCATATTTCATGGCTCCTTCAAACGGTACTACATTATTGTAAATCAAATTTTTTCTCATAAAATCTAAGATCATGAATTTCTCAGCATCTTCGAAAAATTCAACTTGGCTTTTCACTTCACCTCCAGATAGAGATAGATATTGTTCATCTGTGAATATTGTCTGTAGGCTTAAATGGAGATTTATTAACTTTTTTCCAATGTGTCTGAATTTGGAAGTCTCGTATACAACTTGTGAGATTGAACCATTTTCTTCTTCTTTGTTGAAACTCAATCGTATATTACTCAAGCCACATAAAATGCATAATCTTTCTCTCAATGTAAGGTGAAATTCATCACCTACAAGTTTCTGTAAAGACTTTGTTCTGGCTTCAACATCACTTTCAAAATCTTTGTCTTGTTCAAGATGCTCTATTATGGCCATACCACCATCTTCTTGGCCCGTATAGGCAGACTTAAAGTCATATGATGCTCTGGTATAGAAGTTGGGTTTGTAGTCGTCATAAGGTATTTTCTTAGAAAACATAAGTTTATCATTACTTAGACATCGATCTTTATTCAGTATGACCTCTGGCACATCGTAGTGATGGCTTAATAACCTTATTTGATTTGAAATAAGTACTGGAACTTGATCTCTCTTGTGTGTTATTATCCGAAGTATCACACTCTGGCCTCGTATGTTCGGATTTAGCATGTAAGGAATAGGATTAGTTTAATCAATTCTCGAATAATTGCAACTATGAGTTTTCTATATGCAGTACTGGAAATTGATTTCAACAAAAGAAGGATTTGACAATAGTGGCAATGGAATGAAAAACTAAGAGAGTGATTGCCGACCTAATGAAACCAGTTGGAGTAAACTGAAATTCTGATAAATTATGAAACGTTGTAACACCAAATCATAAAGTGTCAATGCAAATTAAAGTCAATTCAATCTATGAATTGGATATAAAGTTAGTAAGTTATCTGCAAAATTTCATCCATAAATTCTCTTTTTTTTTGAAATATCCTATCCAGGTTTATGTTGTATTGGAGTGATTTGGTCTGACAATTTCGAAGATGGTCATCGATTAGTAACATATTACGTAACACTAACTTAAAATCAAACCTCATCTTGATCATTTCAATAATACTACTTATGTCCTCTAAATCTACCCTGAAGAAGAAGTCCACCTCAACAGTTGGGCCAGCCTCGCCCAATGATGCCCCAGTCAAGAAAATCAAGCTTCCCAAATCTTATATTGTGCGTCCCTCATCGAATTCATCAAATAAGTCGATTATGAAGATGCAAGTTAACCCTGAAGTTTTGAATGGCATGGAGATGAAAGATGGACAAATTGTATTCGTGAATAAAGCAGATAGTGGTCTACCAGGAATATTATTGACTATCAGTGCATCTACTGATCTAAATGATATTAATGTAATCACATTATCTTCAAATGCTCGTAGCTTAAGCGGTCTTTTGCTAGGAGATAGAGTGAGCATCATTAAGCATTTGAATCAACCAGAATATGCAAAAAATGTATCTGTTAATATTGATGAGGGTATTGAGCTTAACGACAAGATTTCAGCTGTAATCAACAAGTCATTGGTCGATATAGGAATTATATATCCTTCATTAAGATTCAACTTTTATTATGAAGATAAAATAGTTTCGGCTCAGATCATTGATGTAAATGAGGACAATTTGGTCAAAAGCTTTGATGAATTGAGTTTGAAAGATGGGGAGGAGAAGTTCCAAACTACAACAATTTCCCCCTCTTATATATTTCACCCTACCAAAACTGACATTCAAAAAAGTTCCTTATCAGTCTCATTTCATTCAAAGTACCCACAATTACCACAATTATTATCGTATAATCAAATTGGAGGACTCCAAAAGCAAATTGAGACACTTCAATCGACTATAGAACTTCCGCTACACAACCCAACATTGTTCTCAAATTTTGGAATTTCACCACCAAGAGGTATACTTTTGCATGGTCCACCAGGAACAGGTAAGACAATGCTATTGAGATGTGTAGCTAACCAAACAAATGCACATATACTTACAATTAATGGGCCCTCGATTGTGTCTAAATATCTTGGTGAAACCGAAAATGCAATCAGAGATATTTTCATAGAGGCCAGAAAATTCCAACCTTCGATTATATTCATGGATGAAGTAGACTCTTTAGTGCCTAATAGAAATTCTGATGGTAGTGGTGAGTCTGAATCTAGGGTAGTGGCAACCTTATTGACAATGATGGACAGTATTGGCGATTCCAGCAAAATAGTTATTGTGGGTGCAACAAATAGACCAAATACAATTGACCCTGCCTTAAGACGCCCGGGTAGATTTGATCGAGAGGTAGAGATTGGAATTCCTGATGTTGATGCTAGAGGTGAAATTTTACAGAAATTATTTGATAAGATGAACCAATCGAAACATATGCTCAATAGTGAGGACATAACATCAATAGCATCCAAAACTCATGGTTACGTGGGTGCTGATTTGACTGCATTATGTCGTGAATCAGTTATGAAAGCTATCGCAAAAGGAATTAAGCACGGTGTTAGCCAAGATGATATCGTTTTGAAGTTAGATGATGTTCTTTCGGCTTTACCAGATATCAGACCTTCTGCAATGAGAGAAATTTTCTTGGAGATGCCTAGAGTTCACTGGTCTGATATAGGTGGACAAGAAGAGTTGAAACAGAAGCTCGTGGAAGTAGTTCAGTTGCCGTTAGAAGCATCTGATGCCTTCAAGAACTTGGGTGTGCTGGCTCCTAAAGGTGTCCTCCTTTATGGTCCTCCAGGATGTTCAAAGACATTAACTGCAAAAGCATTAGCCACTGAATCTGGCTTGAACTTCTTGGCAGTGAAAGGTCCTGAAATTTTTAATAAGTACGTTGGTGAATCTGAACGTACAATTAGAGAAATTTTCAGAAAGGCCAGAGCAGCTTCACCTTCAATTATATTTTTTGATGAGATAGATGCAATCTCCGGTGATCGTGAAAGCGGTGGTACTTCGGCCTCTCAACATGTTTTGACATCTTTGTTGAATGAAATTGATGGTGTTGAAGAGTTAAAAGGCGTTGTGATCGTTGCTGCAACTAATAGACCAACAGAAATCGATCCTGCTTTGTTGAGACCTGGAAGATTGGATAGACATATTTACGTTTCACCACCAGATTTTGAGGCAAGATTACAGATATTAAAAAATGGTAGCAAGAATTTCAACTTTGATGCCAACGAAATAGATTTATTGAAGTTAGCATCGACGACAGAAGGATGTTCAGGAGCAGAAGTTGTTTTGTTGTGTCAAGAAGCAGGTTTGGCTGCAATTATGGAGGATAAGACTACCACCAAGGTTGAGAAGAGACACTTCGAACATGCCTTGAAGGGAATTTCAAGGGGAATTACTGAAGAAATGATCGAATATTATCAAGAATTTTCCAAGAGGAGTGGTTTAAGTATTTAACTTAGTTAATGCAACTTCAAGAATTTATTGTACGGTTAAATATTTACTGCTGCTTACAACCTTCCTCTAATTCCTTTTCAAGGTCTTTGGGGAGGTCTTTATCGTTGAAGTCTAGATCTCCATTTTTACCATCCAAGCCAAAACCACCTAAGCCTGGAATTTCTCCGGTTTCACCAATGATTTCAGTTGGTGGCTGACCCAATTCTTGCAAGGATTCTAACAATGAATTGATTTGATCTCTTTGAGCTTTGCTTTCATCATTGTAATCAGAGGAGTCAAAGATAGCCAATATATCATTAGTTATTTCGTATTGAGCATTATAGTTTTTATATTGATGCTCACTCAAGGTTTCTTTGTGCTCCTTCAAGTATTCAGGAAACTTGGTGTTGAGATCTTTTATTGGTTCATATAATACTTCCTTCGAAGACAATTGTTCCAACATATCCACCAATAACTTTGACATATCCATATTACCATCCATTCCTGAGCCTGCACCCCCTAATCCGGCAAGCAATTCAGTAAGCATGTCTTCAGGGTTACCTCCAGTTGGGTCATTTTTGAGTTTCTCATCAATGTCATCTCCAGATTTTTTCAATCTTTCCATGGTCTCCTTCATAACGTATTCAAAATTGTAGGGTTTCTTAGCCTCTGTTTCGGCTTCTTCACGATGGTTCAATTCGAATTGCTTAATCAAATTTTCCACTTGATCCTTGGTGTCAGGATCCTCGATATTCAAATCCTTGATGAGGTCTCCAATGTTCGCCTTGAAGTCATCAGGAAGACCCTCTTCAGCAACAGATTTGTTATCAATGGTAGATCCTGGTGGTTTAGCAAGTATGTCATCTGCAAAATCATCAAGAAGATCATCTAAATCGTCAAGGTTATCACCTCCCGAAGCTGATAGAGCCTTTTCGTCTTTGAATGGAACTTCTACCTTTTCAGTGGAGGGAACATTACTTTCTGTTAATTTGGAATCAGAAATGGTATTGACTGACTGTTCTACCTGTTCGCTAGACATTACTGATTTAATATACTGGCCGTCCATTTTATAACTTTGCAATGTGGGGCATTGGTGGGACCGCACACGACTCCGAATTTAAGCTCGGATGAATGTGATAATCAATGGTAACCATTGGAACCTTGCAACAATTAAATAAATGCAAAAATTTTACCTGATTGTTACTAAAGGTCCTTGATATATTTACTGAATTTTATCTATTTATCACATATACTGTATTTGGAAGGATCCAATTTCGTGAATATAACTTATTGCAAAGTGGTATTTGACTGGAGAAAAGCGCTTAAACCCTTCACATCTAAAATCATGGACGGGTCTTGCCTTTAAAGCTTTGGCTTTGTACTTAAACCTCCGCCTGTAGCATCTTGATTTATTTCTAGCTTACCATTTTCGTTTTCTCCCTTAGCATCTTCTCCAAAAAATACAACAGTCACAGTCAAGTCATCTCGATATCTTCTGGAAACAGGATTTGGAATTGAAATTAACATAGACGTTTGTTCTCTAGATCCCCCATTAGATAATGCATTTCTGATGATATGCGTTGACACATTCTTATCTTCTAATAAAAATGCACCAACGCTAGTTTGTTTTCTTCTAATTGGTTTTTTAGAGGTCTTATCATTTGTGACATCCGAAACTTCAGGTAACTTGTTTTCGGTAGATGCAAAAGCGTTCCAGAAAGACTTTTTGGGCTTTATCATTTTTTCTTTCTCCATCCACTTCACTACTAAACCAACAATTTCTTCATTGGTCAACATCTCGTACAAACCGTCAGACGCCATAACCAAAAAGTCGTTGTTTTCAGGGTTGATTTTAGTTGTGGTGATCACTGGCTCTGCGGTTACATACGGTGGAGACTTCAAATGGTTTGGTAATCTCCTACCAAAAAATTGCTTGTAGATTCTTTCCTGAATTGATGCTGGTAATTTGTATCTGCAATCTCCAAATGCTCTGGTTGGCTCAAGGTTTCCCAAAACTCTACCATTTCTAATCACATTAGGCTCATCTGGATGTTCACTAATGATTCTAGCAACTTCTGTAGGATTAGATCCAGTTTGATCAATACTTAATTGTCTTACTGTCCATTGGTTATCCTTGAAAGACCCAAGGATAGCTCTAGAATCCCCTGTCACGGCAACTTTTAACAATTTCGAATTAGTGTCATAAAATGAGAGTAATGCACAAGAGCCAGATAAGGCAGGCATCAACAATTCTGCTGCTTTAGCCTTATTGTTATCATTCAAGAGCTTTTCGATGTTCTTGTTGACAATTTCATGATCCAACTTCAAAAATCCATTTTTGATAGCTTGATCAATGGTAGCACTGTTTGGTACATATCTCAAATTCTCTTCATTAGCAGGCTTGAAAATAGTACCTAATTCGTGAATAATGTAGCTGATTAATTGATCCCTCAATTTACTACCAGTAGTCCAACCACCGTGCCCATCGAAGATTCCAAAAAACATCCAGTCGGTGGAAGTCTTAATGTTATTATCTTGTAAAATAGGCACTTGTACAATCTCTTCTGCTCTGTCATCTTCTATGGGAGAATTGGAAGGCAACTGACAAATGTCATAACGGGTAACTCCCTTTCCTCTATTGACAGTATAACTCTCCTCGAACTGCCTTAATTTGGTGCTCACTTGCTCTTCATTTAGAAGGAAGACACCTTCCTTATGTTGCTGATGGCTAATACTATTTGCCTGATGAAGTGAAGATGTAGATGTGGAAAAGTATTTCGCATCACCTGGGATGGTTGGAGTAACTCCCGTACCTTTCAAAAGTTTGGGGTTGATACTCAGACCATTACCGTTGTTTGAAGGGATGGTGTCAAGATTGTAGTAATTCGACAGACTGAAGGAGATATATGAGCCCACAATGATGATACCCGAAACCAAGGCAACCTTTTTTCCAAAGAGAGAGTTGTTATCGTCCTGATTTCTTCTCTTTTTGTTTACATTGGCGGGTGTAGTGGCACCAGGAATTGACGACTGGATGCATCTTTTGACGGATGATGATAACATCCGTTTGCTTAGTGCATTGATCTGTGTTTGTGTGAGGTAAAGCAACCTGGGCTTCGCCGTCATTACCATTCCCATGATGTAAGGTTGGGAAAGATGATGGTGGGAGGTAAATTGTTAAGGGAGCAAGTCAAGTTATTAAGGTGCGATAAGGCCTATTATGCACTACTGTGGTTGAATCAGGTTATTAGCGGTAGTTGCACAGAAAGAAATTCACAGTGCGAACAAGTAATACACAGGTCAATTATCAATACTTACTGTGATTGGATATGGAACCATGCTATGGCTATTCTACAATAATCCGTATTAAAACCGTGACATGTATTATACAGAGGGCAACACAATGGTTTATTATACCAAATCCTGATAGCAACACCACAACGTCAGTGCATTACCTAAAATGCACGGTACGCCTAGAGCACTTGGATACAATGTTCCCGGCACCTCTTCCACACACCGTAAAGTCCGCGTAGCGTTGGTGACGGTGTAGTTAGCAAATTTAAGCAGCAATGGTGACTTCAACATCCACTCCTGGTTCGATGGTGATTTGAGTGATTCTCTTGACAGTAGAAGCTGGGGCTTGCAAGTCAATGACACGCTTGTGGATTCTCATCTCGTAGGTGTCCCAGGTCTTAGAACCCTCACCGTTAGGGGTCTTTCTGGTGGTGATCTTCAAGACCTTGGTTGGCATTCTGACAGGACCCTTCTTGACCAAGTTGTGGTTCTCAGCATTCTTGATGATGTTAGCAGAGACGTTTTCCAACTGCTTGACCTTGGTGGAAGTCAAGGTGATTCTGATCTTGTGGATCTTTTCTTCTTCTTGTTCAACTTTTTCCTTGTTAATTGGAGCAGACATGTTGACGGTTATGGTAGACGTTGTTAAAGATAAAAAAACTTTTGAACTTTTTCACCAGGCATGGTACCAGAAGATTTTTCGCGTACTGCACAGGGATAAAATTAGGGCCACAACCCTAAAGGTATCACATTCACGTGATAGTTCAAAATTAGTGTATGAGTTGTGTTTGAATATGGGGCACCTACAGTAGGTTCCATCCAAGACAACTAAACTCGATTGATGATAAGTTTAATTCAAGCTCATATTCGTGTGAATTGATCTGGATTTTTTTGTAGAAATAACAAGGAATGTTTTAAGGTATTCTGGTAATATTGCAAAATTTATTATTCTACATTCTTCAGTACTCTATTTCAATGCTAAGGGAAGGGTAAACTTAGTTAGATACTAATGTTGAATAGAATTCCTTTATTTAGGAGCATGTACTTGATCAGGAAACTCGATGGTTTATAAAAATCGATGTAAGTTTCTCTTTTTGCCAAGTAGTACGTATAACAGGCAGTATTCAGCAGAATATCTTATTTGATAATAAAACTGTGGAACTCCAAAATCGAGTTTGCAGCAAAATTCAGAAATATTACGTTTTGAAGTAGTTACGTCTCCAATCTTTATGATTCTCATGCAATCATCAACATTTTCAAGATCTTAGTCGGATACGGATTATTTTCATCACAATGGCCATTAAATGTGAATACGTTTTTAAAGGTATCAAGTTTGTTTCATGGAACTCATGTATAATATCAAATGGTTTTGCATTAGACATAGATTCAGAAATACACTTCTACTTGCACCTAGCAGATAAATTATGAACCATACTGTGAATTATTGTGAAATCAAAAATCGATTCAGGGGTAGATAAAGTCGAGCACTTCTCTATTGTACTCGATTTATTTGAATTTCAACAAATCATCACAATTTCGTGCACTATATTCCAAATCGCTCCTACTAGGAATATTTATCTGTCAAGACGACATTATGCTGTGTCTAGACTCAGTAACGAAAGCCTTCATTGTTAGTAACAATCAATCAAAATTGCCTATCAGTAATCAATTAAATTGTTTTCTCCAGTATAGAAGTTTGGATTGTCAGAGAGATTCCCAATTGAAAAGTTCATCACCTTGGCTGAATTGTACTTACATTCAAATTTGCGTAATTTCCTAGATGCGAATTCGAGCCTTATATAGAGTATTACTATAATCCGGGTAATTTTCAAGTGTGCAATGTTACACCTAATAGCACTTGATTATTCGACACGCATAAAGAGGCTGTTGAGCAGATACTATTCCAGTAAATCAAATTTCAAATTGAGTTATCAATAATGAACTTTTGAATCGTTCATTCGTAAGCTATATACATGATACATGAAAAATTCAACTGGTCAATTCTTTTTCTAATCCTCGAACACACTTCCAGAACAATTCTAATTCTTCTTCGTCAGCATATCCACTTGTTGCCCATCTTATCTTTCCCTCTCCATCCAACAAATAAATATATCCCGAGCACATATTGTCGCAAAATAATTTCTCTCTTATGTCGTAGCCAAAAGTGTGATCTGGAAGTATAAAATAATTATCCTGTCTTTCTAACGGAATCTGTTTCTTAATATTATTTTTGGAAAGACCGATGAGGAAGCCCTTCATCCAATTTTGAGGAATATTTATATCGATTATTTGAGAATGTGGATAGCTTGTTATGAAATCATCATAGTTAGCACCGGCAAGATCTTTTCCATCCACATCAAAGTAAGTTTCCACACATTTTTCTCCAGAAACAGTCAGGTAAATTCTGACGATACTAATGTTTCCCTCGAGTTTTTCCCCCAAACTACTCGATTTAGAATTTAAGGTGGTGGAGATAAAATCTGGGAAATACTTAGATTTATCAGCTTTAAAGTAAGAAATAGGTGGGGTGAATATCTTTCCTTTGGTGTTTTGAAATGACTTGGATTCATAAAATGGGGAATGTACAATGTCATGATCTAAACGCTTTTGACGTAATTCTTTTGCTTCTGGACTGAAAAAGTAATCTCTTGCGTTGGATAAAGAATAAGATTGACCCTTATGATTAAGTAATATAGGCTTGTCAAACCCAAACGGTCTTTTTATTTCAATGGACTTGGTTAATGCAGGTTTTGCTACTTCCTTGATAGTCTTAGCGAATCTGGGCGCAAAAGTTCGGGAAGCAGTAGAAAAAGGATGGCCAAAGGATTTCATTTCAAGATAGAAGATTGAATATTTGAGAAGGAGGTATTCAAAAACCGAAGACAGCAGTCTTTACAAGCAACTGACTAAATCTAATCAGGTTTATCAAAGTAGACCTCACCTTCTTCTGATGATAGAATTCGCACTGATACTGTAATGTAATGGATCATGATTTCACTTACCCGGACACTACTTTCATCGACGTACCAACCTACAACACTAAACAACAGACATATACTAAATCCATCAATTTGAAGTGAAAGTAAAGAAGAGAGAATGTCTATCCAGTTACGTGATGGGCTTCTGGGCCAAAATGTTGATTTGGTTTTAGAAGATTTGTTGGTCCGTTTTTTGATCAATGTCCCTGATGAAGACTTACTGTCTATTGAGAGAGTGTTCTTTCAAGTAGAAGAAGCACAATGGTTTTACACAGATTATGTTAGACAGATCAATCCATATCTTTCAGGTATGAAGATGAAAAGCTTTGCCCCAAAATTCTTAGAAAAATGCCCTTTGATATGGAAATGGGGAAATCCTTCGGATGCTATTCAAAGATTCGGCAAGTACAAATCCATAATCCCAGTTCGTG
This sequence comes from Suhomyces wounanorum, assembly GCA_030568695.1. Lineage (NCBI taxonomy): Eukaryota > Fungi > Ascomycota > Pichiomycetes > Serinales > Debaryomycetaceae > Suhomyces > Suhomyces wounanorum. The sequence continues at coordinate 188,650 of JAJMGL010000018.1, forward strand.
GTGTTGCTTTATTTAATCAAGATTTAACTAAAGTTGTGTTGGTTCAGGGAACTGAGCTGAACACCTGGTCTTTCCCCAGAGGAAAAATATCAAAGGACGAATCTGACATCAATTGTGCTGCTAGAGAAGTATTTGAAGAAACTGGCTTTGATGCTAAACACTTGATAAATGAAAATGATGTTCTAGAAAGAACCATTAGAGGCAAGAATTATAAAATATACCTAGTGAAAAATGTGCCAGAAGATTTTGCCTTTCAACCTGCAAAGAATGAAATTGCGAAGATAGAATGGTTTGACTTGAAAGCTTTGCAAAAGAGAAACCGGACTAATCCTAGTAGTCTTTTCATTGTTGGGACTGTGTTGAAGCCAATGATGAAATGGGTAAATAAGGGTGCTCTTACAGAGGAAGAGATTATGTGGAATGCAGAAATTAAATTGAAGAAGCTTTTGGGAGTTAACAATAATTCCAATGAAAATGTTGATGCTGGAAGAGAATTATTAAATATATTGCAGAAGGTTACCACCTCAGATGGTCCTGTTTCAGTCCAGAATTATAATGTCCCTCAGAACTTATTACATCATCAAATGGGAATTTACAATCCGCCACCTACCTTGATGCAACCATTTTTTCCAGCTCAACCAATTCATCCTGTTTTCCATGCTACTCCAATACCTAGTAACCAACATATTGCATACCATCCATCACCTGAACAATATGGAGATTTTACTCGACAACAGCCAAATCCTCAGTCCTTAGCAAAACCGATGATAAGAAACTCAGTTGACTCTAAGGAATTTTTATCAATTCTTCATCAACCAAAAAAGAAAAATGACGAGGACAGATCACTTATTGCTCAACACGATCAAGCAAACCGTGCCAGGGCACAACAACTTTTAAGCTTGATTGGTAAAAAAGAAGAATCCAAAAGTGAGAATCCAGCACAAACACTTTTGAGTATTTTAAACCAAAAAAAGGAAGCATCAACATCGGAGAAGACATCTCAAAATTTAATGAACATGTTGAATCAGACACCAACATCAAATAAAATTGTTAACCAAGACTCACAGGCATTATTAAATCTCTTGAATTCCAAAAAAGATCTGCATAAAACAAATGAATACCAATCCAATTCAAATATATTATTAAACGCTTTGAATAAAGAGAAATCTTACGAGCCAGCGCATCAACCTTCAAATGAATTGGAAGGAAATATTAGATTGAATGATGCGAGAAACGTCAACAATGTTAGTGAACCTGGTAAAAAGCTTACTCTTTTGAAAAGAACTGATACCAACAAAGCAGGTTCAAATTCAGAAACTCCCAAGATAGGTCATGCGTCATCTAAAGAGCTCATGTCATTATTGAAGGGATCAAAATCTCTTGATACTGTTTCAAAACCGCAGGAGAGTACAAGAGTCGATAGACCTGTTTCTCATTCCAATCCATCACAAGACTTATTGGGACTTTTGAAAAGAAATCCTGAAATTAATGCAGAAGTCATTGAGACTGAGAAACCTGATGATAAATTTAAAAGCCAAGACATTCAAGAAGAATTTGATGATTTTGAAAACTTTGAGGACTTTGAGGATTTCAATGGTCACGGAAATGTATTTCAAGGAAGGTCAGTGTATCGTAATTTCGACATCGAAAGTGATGAAGAAGATGTTGATCATTTGATTGAAGATTTTGGTTCTTCCTTTGTTAATACTGATTCGATTTTATCACCACAAAAGGACGAATTGCATCTTTATAATCCACATGAGCAAAATAAACACCGTCAAAATCAAAATCATCAATTCCAATCTGAATACCAACAACAATTTGAACATCAGCAAGGACCACCAAATTCAAATTTATTACCTATGAACGAACCCAAGAAGAATAAGATTAGATTACTCAAGCCTGGTGAGACATTGGAAGGCTTGAACCACAATCTGGTACAGGGTGTTCCAAATACAAACAATGATGGTCAAAACTTATTAGCCATGTTGAACGGTAACAAAAATGGTACATCGCGGGAACAAAACCCTGTCAATGGCAACTATCAATCTATTTATGGAGCGGTCCCTCAGGATTCTACTTCAGTTCCATTGAATCATGTGCCAGGCCCACATCCAAATTCAGCTGAAGTATTGAAAGATTTACTCTGGAAAAGAAATACGTAATGTAGATCTTGAATGCATAATTTCTTATACATTAAAAAATTTGTTCACATTAGTATTGATACTCTTTGCTTTTAACTTTCTTTTGCTTTTAGGTGCATCTTCACCATAAAAGGGTAAAACGTAATCAGTATTCATAATGTAAACATGAGTTAGTCTACTTACCTGGTTTCGCAAGTTTATACGTGTACGCCAACCTGAATCTAATAAAATAATTTTGGAATCAAATTCAAAATCATCAGAAAAACGGCAATCAAGCATCAATACATCTAGAATAGGCCCTATTTTATTCAAGTTGGCCAAACTTTTAGTGAATCGATTTAACATGTATAGTTTTAACCCTATTGGTACTGTTGAGAGAATTTTTGAACTTTGCGCATCTTTTTGCAAAGCATACCATTTGGTTCCATCAACATACCATTTACCATCTATTTCGCTTTTGGTGGTTGGTAGCTTGTGGTCACTTTCGACATATCGAAGGGAATTGAAATCCTCTTTGAATCTTTGAAGAAATGAGTGAAATGCAGTTGAAGTAGTGTTCGGACAATTTGAAATCTTCAAAACCACCAAGTTATGTAATTTTCCGTCACTTATTATAGCAGAAGACAAGTTTTTCAAGAAGCTATCATCAACAACATTGTTTGAAGACACATCCAAAGCGAGTAATTTGGGGATATTAAAAAGAATGTAAAAGTCATCCTTGGGAATATTTTTGGCCGCCAATGACAAATTCAAGACATATGAAAGCGATTTCAGGGAATTGAATCTTTTCGCCACCTCTTTCAATAAAACATTTGAGAATATATTTTCCAAGCGATAATTATTTCTAACAGAAGGCGTAGATAATTCAATTGCTTTGCTCCTTAATATTCGAAGCTCCTTGGTTGTCAGTATTCGCTGTACTATGTGCAAGGAGTCATCATATGGAACTATTTCGTGTGCTTTAAAACCTCGAAATGTACCAAATTTCGAAGCAAATGTTTGATAAATCCTAATAGAGTCTTTACCTAAATGCAATATTTTTCTCCATACCAACGACCAGCATGACCACGGGGCATAATCTAGGTAATCTTGTTCTAATTTTTCAGCATTTTTAGCCAACATTGCTGCACATAAGCTCTTCAATGATGGGACTTGGTATCTTGATTGCTCTGGTGGTGGAAGCTCCTCAACCATGGGTAGTAATTTGTACCATGAGTACCAGCTCATTGGTTTCAGATCATTGTGTACGAGGCTCTTGCCGATTTTGTTTACTTCACCATCATGATATGTAGTGGATCTTTTGATTACCTTGTGCACTTTCCATAACTTCTTCCGATGTTTCCTCATATATTCATTTCATTAGTCGCGATCCATCCACATCACTTCCATGGAAATAATACGCGATGCGATACATAAAAAAAATCCAATATTGAACTACACCACTATTAACCATGAAGTTAGACACGGCACATATGAGGTATTTAACCTCAGATGACTGGAAAGTTCTCCAGGCAGTCGAAATTGGTTCTAGAAACCACGAGTTGGTTCCTACAGATATGATCCATTCCCTTGGTGGAATGAAGTCTCCAACAGGTACCAACAGGCTGATCGGAGACTTGGCCAAATTAAAGCTTTTATCCAGACTTCGGAATGCTAAGTATGATGGTTTCCGTTTGACATATTCGGGATACGATTTTTTGGCATTGAAATCCATGTTGAATAGAGAATCCCTTTATTCTGTAGGATCCATGATTGGTGTGGGTAAGGAATCCGATATTTATTCAGTTAGTGACCCTCGTGGTAGGCAAAAGGTGTTGAAAATTCATCGACTTGGTAGAACTTCCTTCAAAACTGTCAAAAATAATAGAGATTACTTAAAGAATAAGCAAACCTCGAATTGGATGTATTTATCTAGGTTAGCTGCAAACAAGGAGTACGAATTCATGGTGATATTATTCAATAATGGCTTCAATGTCCCAATACCTTATGATTATTCACGTCACTGTGTTATGATGGAATGGATTAGAGGTATTCCTATGAAACATTTGCGTAAACATGACAACTACAGAAAACTTTATTCTGATCTTATGAATTTTGTTGTGAAGCTTGGAAATCATGGATTAATTCACTGTGACTTCAACGAATTTAATATTATTATACGTGACAAAGAAGACGCTAAGAACCACGAATATGACTTCGTAGTAATTGATTTCCCACAGTGTGTTTCCATTGACCATCAAGATGCTGCTGAGTACTTCGCTAGAGATGTTGAAGGTATCAGAGCATTTTTTGAGAAAAAATTCAGATATAAACCTGAGCATGATCCAACCATGTTTGACACCGAAGGATATGGTGATGGTTACAAGTATGCTTACCCAGACTTCAAGAGAGATGTGAAAAGAATCAAAAGTTTGGATGTTGACGTCAAGGCTTCAGGATATGCTAAGAAGAGAACTGGTGAAGACAGTGATTTGGAAAAGGCAGTCCAAAATATGAGACTTCATGATGACAAAAATGACGAGGAAGTTAGTGAAGAAGATGGTGACGATGAAGAAGAAGATGATGATGATGATGAAGATGATGAGGATAGCGATGAATACGATATAGAAGATTATGATAAAGAACCTGAGGACCTTGAGGAACAAAATGAACAGATCATCAAGGCATTGTCGGAGGGAAAAGATTTAAAAATGGATAAATTAGGTAATTATATTTTAGAATAGAAATACAGAAGCATTCTTTGAATTTAGTTTATAATTTATGAGATTAATTATCATGTGCTAGTTATAGCGGCTGCGGTATACACTTGTCTACAAATATATTCATATAACGAGATTTATTGGATACCCATGAGAATAATAAACAAAGTGAAAGATTTTATACAACAGATTAGTCATTTAATTTCCTAACGGGTGGACATACCTCTGGTGACAGCTCTCTTCAAAGCCAATTCAGCCTTTCTGTAGTCATCAGCAGAAGATTCTTCGATTTCCAAAGTTTGCAAAGCGTCAGACAAAGCAGCTTCAATCTTGTCCTTAGCAGACTTCTTCAACTTAGCAGACAAGACTGGGTCGGTGACAGTAGATTCGACAGAAGCAACGTAAGCTTCCAACTTTTGCTTTTGTTCGTGTCTCTTGGCGAAAGCATCGTCAGAGGACTTGAACTTTTCAGCATCGTCAATCATCTTCTCGATTTCCTCAGAAGACAATCTACCGATGGAGTTAGAGATGGTAATGTTAGCGGATCTACCTGTGGACTTCTCGACGGCAGTAACCTTCAAGATACCGTTAGCGTCAACTTCAAAGATAGCCTCCAAGACTGGTTCACCAGCTGGCATTGGTGGAATGTTCTTCAAGTCGAACTCACCCAACAAGGTGTTTTCGGAACAGTTGACACGTTCACCTTGGTATACTGGGAATTGAACGGTGGTTTGGTGGTCAGCAACAGTGGTGAAAGTTCTTCTCTTGATGGTTGGAACAGTGGTGTTTCTTGGGACAACTGGAGCAAAGACGTTACCTTGCATAGCAACACCCAAAGACAATGGGATGACATCCAACAACAACAAATCCTTGGTGTCATCGGAGGTAGATTGACCGGTCAAGATGGCACCTTGAACAGCAGCACCGTAAGCAACGGCTTCATCTGGGTTGATGGACTTTTCCAATTGCTTACCATCGAAGAAGTCAGACAACAACTTTTGGACCTTTGGAATTCTGGTAGAACCACCGACCAAGACAACTTCGTCAACTTGGGACTTGGCGATCTTAGCATCCTTCAAGACTTGCTCAACTGGCTCCAAGGTAGACTTGAACAAAGCAGAGTTGATGTCTTCGAATCTGGCTCTGGTAATGTTGGCGGAGAAGTCTTCACCATCGAACAAGGAGTCGATTTCAACGGTGGTTTGAGTACCAGAAGACAAAGATCTCTTAGCACGCTCACAAGCAGTTCTCAATCTTCTCAAAGCTCTGGCGTCACCGGAGATGTCAGCACCAGTCTTCTTTTGGAACTCCTTCTTGAAGTGCTCCAACAAGTTGGTGTCGAAATCTTGACCACCCAAGTGGGTGTCACCAGCGGTGGCCTTGACGGTGAAAACACCACCAGTGATGTTCAACAAAGAAACATCGAAAGTACCACCACCCAAGTCGAAAATCAAAACGTGTCTTTCCTTCTCGGACTTACCAGCACCTAAACCGTAAGCAATGGCGGCGGCAGTTGGCTCGTTGATGATACGCAAAACGTTCAAACCAGCAATGGCACCAGCATCCTTTGTAGCTTGTCTTTGAGCGTCGTTGAAGTAAGCTGGGACGGTAACGACGGCCTTTTCAACCTTCTTACCAATCTTAGCTTCGGCAATCTCCTTCATCTTGGTCAAGACCATGGAGGAAATTTCTTGTGGGGAGAAAGACTTGACTTCGTCCAAGTATTCGACTTCAATTTGTGGGTTACCGTTGGAGTCGACGACCTTGAATGGCCAGGACTTGATGTCCTTTTGAACGGATTCATCTTCAAAAGCACGACCAATCAAACGCTTGGCATCGAAGACAGTGTTCTTTGGGTTCAAAGCAGCTTGGTTCTTAGCAGCATCACCAATCAATCTTTCTTCACTGGTGAAAGCGACGAAAGATGGAGTAACTCTGTTACCTTGCTCGTTGGCAATGATTTCAACAGCACTGTCGTAAGTAGCAACACAAGAGTAGGTGGTACCTAAATCGATACCGATAGCACCTGGGAAAACACCGTCAGCCATTTTGTCTTAATTAATGAATAAAGAAAACTTTTGGGGAATGAGGAAAAATTATTCAATATATAGAATCAAAAAAATTTTCACTCTATGGGTCTGCGATGAATTTTTCACCCCAATTTCTTTTTTAGGCACTAATGTTCCGTAGTGCACACCATAGTTAACGGACTGGTCTCACATATGTGCTAGGACAGGTTTTACTCGTACATTGACCACTTACCCGGCCGTCAATTTTGCAGCTATCAAGTAGTGTGCATCGTAGAAGCATCAGGAACGAAGCCATTGCAACCAGCTTGTTGGCAATGCGACGTCGACAATTGAATTGAACGAATTTCAATTGCCATCATGATGTGATACTTCAGCACAAACATCCTGGAAACTAATTGGCCATCAATTGGGGGCCAATGGATCTCAATTGATCTAATAGATTCTGCATGTAAGTACTGTGTTGTGGCTTTTGTAGATCTCTTTACTATCTGAGACTATCCTCATTATCGAGAAATATTTAGCAAGGATTCTATATTACTACATATGTTCGCGGTACTACCATGGGAGGATAAGTTTCTTTAGAAAGAACTACACTGATTCGATTACCATTTAAGAGAATGGAGTTGGGTTGAATGAAAAGTTAATTAATTAAGCGTAGTACATCGTCTACAAACGTCTCCATATACATGATCTAACCACAGATTATTGACTTTCACAATTAACAATTATTCACTTTCAACTCTCCAAACAATGCCTAAACCCATTTAAGATTGAATTCTTGGTTGTATCTGCATTAACTTCAATAATAGATGTGAGAACCTGTTTTCAGCTTTACTCAATGCTCAACTTCGAATATGAATTGGTGCGATAAGACCGACACTTATAAGAATTGAACTCGACAGAATGATTTCCGAGATTTCAAAGTCAAATACTTCAATTCCATGCTAATGCTTTTCATTGACATTGCTTGTCAAACGGCATAATTTACAGGGGCGTTGGTGCGCAGTTTCGCAGCCATCGAACTTTATCACAAATAGATGAGTTTATTAAATATTAAGCTATTAACGATCTAATGTATTAATTTAGTGGAATCTCTCACAAATACTGTCATTAATCTTTTTGGATTATAGAAATATACTAGCATTTGTTCACAAATGAATTTTACTGCTTGGAGTAACCTAGCAAAAACCGAGCAGAATCGTAAAGAAAATTATATTGATACACGGTTTGAACCATCATCATCCTATCTCTTCTCAATTGAGATACTGTATCGAAAATGGGGTCTTGGTTTGGGTCATATTCTTTCTTCCGACAAGAAAGGGAGGTGAGGTGGTTGAGATCATGAAACAAGTGGTCAATTGCAATGAAGGTTCCGGTTCTACCCACACCAGCAGAACAATGAACTATAGGAACCGGCCTTTTGGTACCGCCAGCAGCACCCACGGTAGCACGCACATCCTCTGATAATCTCACCAATGGAACAATCGAGGGGGGAACCTTTGCGTCCGCCCACTTGAAGTAGTAGAAATGATACACCTCTTTCTTTTTGTTGCCTGCTGTCAATTCGAGCTTCGTTAACAAGTAGTCCCCTTCATCGTTGTAATCTTCTCCAATGTACTCGATGGATAACAGCGTGAGGTCAATACCATCCTGTTGAACACGTTTTGTGTGGTCTATTATGGGATGTTCTGGATCAGGCCAGTATTTATCACACTTGATGACATTGCTTTCAATTAATGGGGTGACCATGACTATGACAATAGTGTCGGTGCCTTGCAATTCGGCTTCGTTGAATGCCATGGACCAGAAATGATGGCCGGTGGATTTCAACGGACCCTGGCAGGCAATGTAGTCATCTTTCTGACCACTGGAATCTTGAAGGTGGATGTGAGACGCGTTGATGTAGTCGGAGCTGCCCTGTTTCACTGGGAGAGATACCCGAGTTTTGTTCCAGGGAAACACATTGGAGTATCTGTTTCTGGAGGAGTTGGGGGACTGGAGGGCGCTGGATACTGACCAGGAGTCGTTAGAGCCATCACTGTCGGATTCTGGGGCGCCCTTGGAAGGGATAGCGCTGAAGCCAGCAGAGATTCTTCTGTTCTCCACTGCATTCAACAGGCCAAAATTGTCCCTCTGCATGAACATAGATGCTCTAAGAAACAGAGGCATAGTAGGCATTCGTTTAAATATGGCGGAAAATTGGAGTTTGGGAATGTTAGGAAGCACCTCTCTGAAGAACAGTGGGTCTTGCAAGCTCGACCTAGCCATAGTTTACCTGAGGACACGACTAGCTATGGCGCAGGTATGGTGGACGTGTAACCAGGGGATTATAAGTAAAAGCCCAGGATCATACCACTGTGCCGGGGATCCGGGTTGATAACCATGTATTTAGTCGGTATCAGTTGCACAATGTCAATTTCACCAAGGCTGAACATTCAGCAAGCCTACTGTGGGGCCATGGGAACTGCCGGAACATCCCTATTGGGTGGTCACGTGCCCGTCTCGGGCCCATTCGGAGGCATTAGTTTGCTCCTCTAAACCTCTTGCTCCAACCACTCCACTCAACACGGTGCCAGTCGTATGTTTTCAGCCAGAAGTCCATCCCTGTAAGTGGAATCTGTGGAAGCTGCGGTGAGAATGAGTTCCGGGCGAGTTCCGAGCGTATTCCGAACATATCCCATAGCCGGAGGTGTAACTGAAACATACATGCGTAGAAACAACTTTTCCGTCAAGCAAAGTCGCTTACATGACGGGTATAGTGGAAACTATAATCTCGGGGATCATCTGCATGTATGTGGGCATCACCCATTTGTAGAAGCGTTCCTAGCCGAACCACCAGCTCATAGGCCCAGGTCGTGCGCGGGCGTCATGGGGGCAATCAGGGGAGAGTGTGACTTAAAATCTACACGACAGTCCACCACAAATAGATCAAATCATGAGTTTTCCGAATCCAGCTACCTCGGTGAAGTTGGTGTTGTTAGGCGAAGCGGCCGTGGGGAAATCGTCCTTAGTTTTACGATTCGTCAGCAACGATTTCCAGGAGAATAAAGAACCAACTATCGGTGCTGCGTTTCTTACCCAGAAATGTACCATTGGTGAAAGAACCATAAAATACGAAATTTGGGACACCGCAGGCCAAGAGCGGTTTGCTCTGTTGGCCCCTATGTATTACCGGAATGCCCAGGCTGCATTGGTGGTGTACGATATCACCAAACCAGCCTCATTTATCAAGGCCAGGCACTGGGTCAAAGAGCTCCATGAGCAGGCCTCCAAGGATATCACCATTGCGTTGGTAGGAAACAAATACGACTTGGTCGAAGGTGAGGAAGAAGATGGCTTGAGGAAGGTCAGTGTGGAAGAAGGTAAGAGCTTGGCAGAAGAAGAGAACCTTTTATTTTTCGAAACCAGCGCCAAAACATCCTACAACGTCAATGAAGTGTTTATCGGTATAGGAAGCAAAATCCCCGACACCACTGCCTCACAGCCAGAAACTGTCCGTGAGAACAACCAAGGAAGAATTGACTTGACCTCCAATAATCCTGCAAATTCTAATGGTGGATCGGGTGATTGTGCATGCTAGATCTCTACACCATCATCTCCTACACATTAAGCATCTACAGTTTAGTTCTTTCATAATATTATGGCTTTTTCAACCCTTATAAATGTCTCACGTCTAACGTCAAATCTACTCTACGTAAGCCAAACTGGTGTAGATCCGATTGTCCTGCAGCTTGCGCCCAATTTATCAGCCACAACGGACTATCGTTTTCACTTCCAACACTTTCGTAATGTCCCTTAGAGTTGCCTACATCCCCGAACATTTTTCTACTCCGTTGTTCTTCGCAATTCGCCACAAATTCTTTGGCTTTGATGTTGAATTAACCCCAGTCATTGAAGGTTCTGGTAGACTTATCAATCTTTTGAACAATAATGAGGTTGATATTGCCATTGGATTGACCGAAGCCTTCGTCGCCGATATTGCTAAGGGAAACAGTCCCACCTATAAACTTATCGACACATATGTTGAATCCCCATTGTGCTGGGCAGTTAGCACTGGGTTCAATCGTCAAGAATTCACTGATGTGTCTCAATTGGAGGGAAAGACAATCGGTGTGTCCAGAATTGGTTCTGGTTCCTACGTTATGAGTTTCGTTTTGGCTCTTCAATTGAAATTTAAGCAACCATTCTCTGACTATCCCATCCTTTCCAACTTCAAGAACTTGAGAGATTCTGTGAATTTGAAGTATGAAGAAGACCCAAACTTGAATAGTGATGCATTCATGTGGGAACATTTCACCTCTAAAAGATATTATGACAACAAAGAAATCAAGAAAATTGGTGAAATCTACACTCCTTGGCCATCTTGGGTCATTAATGGTAATGCCAAGTTGATTGAATCAAAGCCTGATTTGATTAAACAATTTTTGGCTGGTTTGAATAAGGGTATTGAGTACTTCAACCAAAATCATGATGAAGCCATCAAGTTTATTAGTGAAAATCTTGATTATTCATCTGAAGATGCTACTGAGTGGATTAAGACTGTTACATTTAACACAAAAGTGGGTCAAGTTGGCCTTGATTGGGATAAAGTTGCCACCAAAACTAGCGAGATCTTAAAACTTGCCGGTGTCTTACAAGATTCGGATGAGATAATTCAGCAAAGATTAAAGGAGAACATTATTCAAAAGTTCGAGTAATTTTATTGATAAAATTATAAATTGTATAGTAACAGCTAAATACCTTCATGTTTTAGTCTACCTTTTTACAAACCCAATATTCACATTTGTACACAAATGCTCCCAAAGATTTAATATCACCACTGTAACCACTTTCGATACCAGAATCTCTCTTTTCGAAAACAAACCCCATCTTTTGGACAAGATCGATAAGATCTTCTCTTGAGAGCTCCAAACCTGTCATAATAGACGGAACTTTTTGGTAAGAGTCGCCCACTCTCTTCTGAACGTACAGCATGTTGTGGTCATCTTCGAAATGCCAAAGCAATGGTCCAAAATTTATCCAAGTACCCCCAGATTTCAAACAATAATGAATCGTCTTAAGATAATCTATAATGTTGCTAGCAGTATCCAAAAAAAATGCAGTGACCAATACATCAAATGATTCCTTATTAGAAGCCCTGAAGTCATTTGCAATAGGATCGGTAGTATAAGTCTCTGATTCAGTCAAATTATCAGGTCCGTATAAATCCACAAAGGAGCCAGCCGTCATAGACATTAAATCTTCGTACTCGATATTCGGGTTTTCTTTGGCTAATTCGTGGATCTCATTAGGATTACAATCAGGGATTGTAATTGGACGTATCTGATTTTGCCTTTTTATCAAATGTGATGCTTTGTGAAGATATGGAAAAATAGAGTAGTTGTGTGCAAAACTGCAATGATTAAGAATAAAATTCGAAGCTAACAACATATGATAACTAAATTCATTTCCTTGACACCAGAACCCTTTCTTCACTAATTCCAAAACCATTCTTCCTAATCCACAACCTGGATTCAATATTTTGACCTTTTGTCTTGATTCAACATCTGGATAAATTTGTTCAAGTTCCTCAATTATCTTTTTGTAGCTCGTTTCCATCTCAACCTTCCCATCCGAACTCCATTCCCTAGAAAACTGTAACAAGGTAGATCTGACCTTATCAAACTCATTATGTGACGCTGGTTCCCATACCTTGGGGTCTGATGGAACGCCCCAGTCTTTAGAAATTGATAATGCCAACTTTTGAGTGAATTCTTGGTTAATTCCTATACATTGCTTAATATCTTCAACGTGGCGTAGATACCATGGAAGCAACTCTTGCTCCTCAGAGTTCAAAGAATTGTACTTAATGGTACGAGGTTTGATAAGTTGTTCATGCTCCCATTTATGATAATCATAAAATGCCAGAAGGGTAGAAGTTAAAGCTTTATACTCTTCAATATCTTGGCTCATGTGGAGTAAATAACAGAAATACTACACTTTTACATCACTCAGTCACAAGTAATTGGTCGTGTACGTCATGCGTATCAAGATTGTCGCAGATGTTGTATTGATATCATTTCGCAAACAATCTGAAACATAAAAGTTGCAACTAAGTAATTCTTCACTATGCAAAAATAATGATACGAACAAAATGGAACACATTTATTTATGCTAATAAATAATTTTAGAGTGAATTTGAAATGATTATATTTTATCCAGGGTGAGATGTCTGCATATTTAATTCTAAACGTTTTCAGTCGTCTTGAAAACTTCCCAGGCTTCGTTCAATGTTATGAACACAGCTTTACAAATCAATTCGGACTCCTTATTGTTTTTGCACTGTGATGCAAGCTTATCTGGGTGAATAGAACTAATTACCTTCATGTATTGGATCTTGACTTGTTTAGGAAGCATTAACTCGTTTGTCGTCAATGTTCTCAATGCAGGCTTCATTGTAATATTAGGAGGAATAATCTCATCCAAGTTTGTCAAAAGCGATCTCAAATTACCTTGTTTCTTGTTAGACCAGCTTTTTACTTTTTCATTTATTTTATCTTGCACCAAAGTATCCACTTCATCAACTTGAACTTTTTTAATAGGAGCAGAAGACTTTGAAGTTATATTTCCAGTTGGTCTTGGAGGATTAGGCTTTGGTGCAGCCTTAACTTTATAATTATCTGGGTTAACAATCTTGTCGACTCTTCTTTTTCCATCCATAACTTTTTTGTCAACAACTCCTAAATCTTTGATCAAAATTGAGTAATTGAAAAGACTTTCTTCATACTTTTCCTGAAGTTCTAAAACTTCGGCTTTGATTGTTACCAACTTAGTGTACCAATACTTCACTGGCTTCTGAGCAATTAGAATAGCACTGTTTTGGATCTCTTCCTTTTCGATCATTACAAGACCACTGTCCACATTTTCAATACTTTGCTTTAAATGACCAACTTGCTTGTTCACTGTACCTAAGTTTGAGAAGATAATTACCCTTAACTCATGCTTTGGTGGAAGCTTGGTCAAGCAACTAGAATAATCTTCAAGTGCTTTGGTATAATTACCTGTCCTATATGCTTCCAGTGCGTTGCTTTTCAAGGTTTGATAATCTGTTTCCTCAAATTGATTCAAAGGTGATGAATTTCTGATATTTGAGTTGACAGTGGAAGGACCCGCCGATGAAAGGCCTAGCAAATCTACCACCGGTTCTGGATTTCTTGTTGGTGGTTTAGGGGAAGGAGTAGATCTTACTTCTGCAGGGGGTTTGGGAAGTTTGGGAGAAGTGTTCATGTTTTTAACATCATTTTCTGCAACTTTAGATATTGGACGTTGAATGCGTGAATCTACATTTCTGGTATTCAAATCGAGATTCTCGAATTGATTCCAGGTTATTTCATGGTTCTGGTCAAATGATCTACCTCTTTCAGCACTAGGACGTTGAGGAAGTTTAGGTTGTGGGCCAGTAATTTTATTGAAGGTTGCCTTTTTTATGTTCTCATATCTTTGCTTAGATCTCTCCTTATCTTTTTCTTTCTGCAATCTCATGAATCGCTCAATTTCACTGTGGTCAAAATTTTCTGAATCAGAACCATAGTCTAAGTTTGCTTCGCTATATTTCTTTTCGACAGCATCCGCTTTATATTTTTCTTGATTTTTCATCCACTCAGGCAAATTTGAAGATCCTCTTGAGTTTGGAGTTTGGAATTGCTCTAGATTTTTCATAACCGTTTTTTTGGATTTGTTAAACAAGCTACTAGCAGATTTGAAAAGATCCTGTCCTAGATCATTGAAGTTAAGACCATCTGTGGGTCTTGATGGTCTAGAATATTTTGGTCTGGAAGATGAATTATGCTGGTCTGAATTTTTATTCATAATGAAATTCACACACTCTTGAAGGTTGGTTCCCTTTCTGGAAATTGCATCGTTTGCATCTTCTATAGAGAAGCCAATGTCCACCAATTCTGCAACAACCTGGTCATGTTTTGATGATGTCTCCATTTTATTTGTAGAGATCCTCGATTGAGATGATTGAGACGATTGATATTTGGGCTCATTTCCCTGTTTAGAAGGTGGAGGTACAGTTTCAATTGCAGGAGGAGAATCGATTTGTTTTGGAAATAAATCAGTAAAGACATCATCTAATAGCGAAATGCTTGAGTTTTTAGCATTGCTAGACACTTGAGGAGTTCTTAATGTGTTTCCTGAAGTCGAGTTAGTTTTGTCGAAGATTGCAAATGGGTCATTATCATTTGCTAATGAGCCAGCAGATGACATTGCGGATGGATTCCGCGAAAGATTTGAGTTATTTGGTGTCAATAAATCATTTGAATATTGTTTTGACGGAGTGGAGATACCTGGTGAAGGGTTAGAAAGCATGGCTAGTTGTGACCAACTATCAGAATTTGGATTTTGTAACAGCTGCAACTGAGAAGAAGCTTGGTATTGCTTTTGCCTCTCTGCCATTGACATGTTATTCAGCTTACGATTGGTATTCGCTGACAGGAAAAGGTCAGCGAAAGCATCTTTCTTAGGAGGCATCTTGAATTGAAGCTATTCTAGGTGTGGTGAGAACAAGTTTATCAAAATCCAAATCGGGGTATCCTGCACACAACTTGAATCGCGAGTGTATCGAGAGAATACTACATAAAGAAGTGGATTTTTAATTTGAATGTTCCTTAATGGTTAGACTTCTATGTTTAGCTTTATCTAAGCTTCATATGCGTCTAAATGGTCTTAAAAAATTTGTTTTGGTGTCTTTCCGTTTTCTGAAATAATTTACAAAAAAATGAATTTTTTCAGGACACCAATTGTCTCCCAGTAATATAAAATCATCGCTTTAACAATTTAATCCATGACATAGGGCTTTAGCAAATTCGTGGACACCAATGTACTTGAAAATTCTTTCCAAGCTTATCTTAGGGGGTATTCCAAGGATATAGATTCAAACTAGAAAAATTATATTCTCATTTCCAAATGATTATTTTTACATTTTGGGAAGTATATTTACATCAAAGATTGAATTTGATATCTGATTCTAAGTAACAAGCGATTAATGATTTGATGTACAGATAAATAAGGTGGGGTCATATAGAAGGTATGATAAGTACATGAAATATTTCGCAGTAAAAAGGTCGTGCCCCAACCGCCCATCGGATAAAAATTTATACATCTAAGGAAGCATTCATTAACTACACATTAACTTCAAGATGCATTTAATGTACACCTTAGGTCCAGACGGCAAGAGAGTTTACACCTTGAAAAAGGTTAACGAAGACGGTGAAATTACCAAGTCTGCTCACCCAGCCCGTTTCTCTCCAGATGACAAGTACTCCAGACAAAGAGTCACTTTGAAGAAGCGTTTCGGCTTGTTGCCAACTCAAAACTAAGAAGTTACAAGAATAAATTAATGAAGAAGTGACTGTTCATGAGTGTGAATTCACGATAATACAAACATATCCTATTTTGAAGCACTCTGTTGAGAGTTGAAGTGAGAAGAATTTGTTTATCCAAACTTTTCGAGTTATGTACTATAAAATCGTTTTAAGAATCATAAATATATGCCAATAGAATGAAGTTGTAAAATTGAATGAGTTTACTACTATCAACACAAATGTAAAATTAAATGATAGTTCGATATGAAGTTGTGAAATAAACGATTGAGAATTAAACAAATAGAATTAGGGGTGATTAAGTCTCAAGTCTAATTTGTTCATTGTACCCTATTACTTTGAAGCTCAGGGGCATTCATTTCTTCGAGACTTACTCTCGGAAGACTTTGAAGAGCAAGACCATATCTTGCTTCAAATGCAAAAGAGGTCATTTAAAAAGCCCAATTGCCAGTGAATTGGGTAGAGCCAGGGAAGAAAATACAAATAATACTAGATTATGCATGAAATACTGACACTGGCAAAGTCTGGAAGGGAAAGTTTGATTTTTTGATAAAATGGAATGGTATGTAATCGGTTTTGTGTGAAACAAGTATCATGGGGTTGACTATAATGGGTCTTTCTTTTGACCAGTTGCTTCCAAATTGAATTCTGCATTTCTTAAGTAGCTTTCCCACATCTGAGCTAATACTTCGGTATCTAAATTATGCCTTGCAACTTCTTGCAAACATTTGTTGACAGTAACCACAGACTCGTTCAAATTTTCCTAGTTGTTAGAGGCAACTCAGGTCAAAAAATAATTAAACATACCATATTGCTTATTATTCTAGAAAGCAATGCATTTTGGGCCTGTTCATGTGGATTCTCCATGGTTGTAGTGATAAACAGTCGCGTTACTATATACTTAGTAGGTTATAATAGTTTCACTTCTGCGATTGACCCATGCACTACCAGACCCCGAACGCACTAGAATAGATGGCTTGGTGGCCCTCGACAGATCAAGTCCTAATCAGTCTTTTGGATTTACAAAGAAAATTCTATTTGTCTAGGCTTTTCCAAGAACAGAATTTAGTGATGGATTTTGTTCAGAAGTTGCTTTTAACCATCTTAGTGGCGTTGTTGCTAGGTGCGGCCTCTTTTGCATTCCAAAATGGTAAGATTAAGGTCTCCAACAAAGCATCTTCTCCATACAATAAACCCAGTTTTTTGGTGTTGGGTAATAACGGTGCAGGTAAAACAGCGCTTTACTATAAGTTAATACAAGATTCCGAAGGCGAGAATGGTCAACCTATCACTAGTACCGTCTCATCCATCGAACCCAACTTTGCAGAAGTGACCCTCCCATTTTCTATTGCAGGTATTAGCAAGAAGTTCCAATTGGTTGACTATCCTGGCCATCTCAAATACTTCCAGCTCCTCAACAAGTTGATCTTGGAAGACATTACCTTGGGAAAGATCCGCGGAATCATCTATGTGATTGACTCATCGTCCGCACAATTCAGTGCCAATGTGGAGATTATTTCCAAGTTTTTGTTCAATTTGTTCTCCACCACCGAAAGAACCCCCAACGGAATTGATGTTTTGTTTGCTGTAAACAAGACCGATTTGTTTGATTCCATCCCTGTTCATCGTATTAGATCCACCTTAGAGACGGAAATAAATAAGTTGGTGCAAAACGAATTGAATTCGGTGGATAAAAACTCTGGAATTGACAAGGAAGAAGAAGAAGACGAACAAGGCGTGGGCCATGAAACGTTAAGAGAATTCTGGTTGAGTGTAGTTTCTTCCACCAACCAAAGCTTTACATTTGACAAATTGGAAGGAAACACCGATTTTATTGGGGGCAGTGTGTTGAAGAGTAAAATCGAGGCATGGGAAAACTGGGCGGATGAAAAAGTTGTCAATTGAGAGTGCCTAGTTCGACCAATGGCTGTTTAAGAGGGATTGTACCAACACTACAAAAATCATTAAATAGGTTTGATGTATCATGTATCTAAGAGAACCTGCTCAATAGAATCAACCGATTTTATTAGTGGGCACAGAAGGGAATAAAGTAGGATCCAGTTGGATTTTCTGTGTACGTGCTCTATTGTACTTGATTTTGTTGAAGTTCTGCACTCGCGAAATGTAGATCTTTTTATCCAACTCGAACTTCTTGAAGGAGTACGTCGATATGCTGGATGCGGTTGTGGCAAGCTCGACCGTGAGATCGTTGAGTTCCTTGGACAATCTTTTGTATTTTGCATCGTTGGATTCATTTTTCACCTCCTTTTCTTTACCGTCCGACAAGTCGTCTGGACTTTTTGAACCCCAGTAATCGCCCATCAACGAGGTTATTTTGTAAGGCTTGACCTTTTCTGCCTGTTCCTTGATGGACTTGACCTTTTCCTCGAGCTGTTCCTTATTAGCAACCAATTCCTTGTAATCGTTGGCCTTCACTCCGGTTGCAAATTGTTCATCCTTGAGATGGGGCTCACACACGTAGAAGAAATCGATGCTGTTCTCGGAGAGAAGAACGGTCGTTGTGGCCTTGAAGCAGATGAAGCACGACTTTGAGTCTGCAGCAGCCACACGCTTAACAACATACTTGTTGGGGAAGGGCGCTGTGGGCTGAATGGGACCACTCATGTCGGTTGTTGGTACTCTGAAAGACCACCACCAAAATGATTGATTAGATCACGTGACGTACAGATCACGTGACACCATTTACTAGTTCGTTCGAGGCGCAGCCACCTCCTCGCCACCACACCAGTTCCCCCACCGCCAACCTCGGCACCCATAGAGCTGTTTGTGTTTGTGTTTGTGTTTGTGAAGGTGGCGACCATATGCAGGCCAACACACTACCAGAGTTACTAACCGGGTGACAGTGGTCCGGCCCTATTTCCCCAGAAGTGCCCATTCACCCACCGTTTGTAGCACCATACCCACCACCACACACTATGCAGTGCATATGGCACTACATGCGCAGTGCTTCTATTGCATAAATCTCATTCCACCCCTTCCACACCTCAACCGAAACATCCTATTGGGCAGAGAGGCTTGTGCCACAAAATGGTCATCCATACGAGTGGCAATCTTCGCACGGTTCAGGCACTGGCATTCATCGGTCCAGTGGTATCCCAGCGGTTGCAATGGCCAATGGTGCCATGACGCACCCCAGTAACAAGATAGCAGAGACAACCCCACCTAGCAGAAGATAATTCGGATTGTAGTGACATCAGGCGGTTCCACCCCTCTTCCGGTCTAGCCCCCGAGCGGCGTGCGCGCAACAAAAAAATTTTCCTTCCTCAACCTGAAAACTCATTTGTTGTTTTACAACCCTTCGTAAACGTAAGTCTCCATCAGGAAGTCAGGACAAGGAGATTCATCAATCCCTCGCCCTTTCACAGTTTCAACGTCCTAACAAGCATAGTCCAGTGAATAACTGTGCCCCCAGTCTTCTACCACCAACCTCGGACACCCCCTACTGACCCTTGTTAGTAATTGTTCACATCCCCTACGACGAGTATCCTCCTCATCCTCACTTCGCTTTGCACAGTACTCGGACATCCTCCCCTAGTTCCAGCACTGATTGATTGTCCAGGTGAAATCTCTGTTGTCACACTGTTACCTCCCCGTTGACCACCCTGATTCTTACCTTTCCCACGCCACTTTCTCAACTACCCACACGCCATAGTCACTGCATAACATGTCCACAGAACACCAAGAAGCTGACATCGACTCGATAGTCGACAGATTGTTGGAGGTCAGAGGTTCCAGACCCGGAAAGCAAGTTACTCTCTTGGAGCACGAAATCCGTTACCTCTGTACCAAAGCAAGAGAAATCTTCATCCAACAACCAATTCTCTTGGAATTGGAGGCCCCAATCAAGATCTGTGGTGACATCCACGGTCAATATTACGACTTATTACGACTCTTTGAATACGGTGGTTTCCCACCTGAAGCTAACTACTTGTTCCTTGGTGATTACGTCGACAGAGGTAAGCAATCTTTAGAAACAATCTGTTTGTTATTGGCTTACAAGATCAAGTACCCAGAAAACTTTTTCATCTTAAGAGGTAACCACGAGTGTGCTTCTATTAACAGAATCTACGGTTTCTACGATGAATGTAAGAGAAGATACAACATCAAGTTGTGGAAGACTTTCACCGATTGTTTCAATTGTTTACCAATTGCTGCCATCATCGATGAAAAGATCTTCACCATGCATGGTGGTTTGTCTCCAGACTTGAACTCCATGGAACAAATCAGAAGAGTCATGAGACCAACTGACATCCCTGATGTTGGTTTGTTATGTGACTTGTTATGGTCTGACCCAGACAAGGATATTACTGGTTGGTCCGAGAATGACAGAGGTGTGTCTTTCACCTTCGGTCCTGATGTTGTGTCTAGATTTTTACAGAAACATGATATGGACCTTATTTGCAGAGCCCATCAAGTGGTGGAAGATGGTTATGAATTCTTCTCCAAAAGACAACTCGTTACTCTCTTCTCTGCTCCAAACTATTGTGGTGAGTTCGACAATGCCGGGGCAATGATGAGTGTTGACGAAAGCTTGTTATGTTCTTTCCAAATATTGAAACCTGCTGATAAGAAGCCAAGGTTCCCAACTTCCAATGTCGCTAATAACAGACCAGTGTCGACTCCAAGAAAGCCAAAGAAGACTGGAAAGTAATCGAATTTTAAAATTACTTGTCCGAGTTGATCTTTTTTTACCAGTTTGTTTTTTTATTTCATTTTTACTCCTAGCATGTTTTTCAAATCTTTTCATATGATTTGCTTGCTGCTACAAGTCCATCTATCATTGATAGAACCCTCATCAACCATTCACTAATTAATCCATCAACACCAGACACAGCCAACATCAATAAAGTTCGAAATAATTAATATTCCAATGGCAGAGTTCCTGTTTGTTTTTCATAGTCCTATGATTCATCATTACCAATCATTTACCAAACAAAAATTGCAATCATTGTACATACAAAGAATGCTGGAGGATTGAAGACTATATAGACATACTTGAGACCTTTTCTGATTTCCTCAAATAGAATTATTTATACGTATGCGCAAGGACAGTCAGATTTACAAGGTCTGCAGAGAATAAGAACTTCGTTGAGGTTATATAGAAATAACCACACTGATCTCTTTTGTATAGTCTCCTCTACTTTCTTCTATAAACTTTTATTTCTTGACTCTATTATTAGTTAATTATTTAGTCTTTTATAATTATCTTCAGAAGATGCAAAAAATAGCCCCACTGATTGCTGATCAGACACCATTCATGAATGGAGCTATTGCTGCTAATCTGACGATTTTAGTTGTTGGTGTTGGTTTAAATATATTAGTGAATTTTTACTAGTTGCGAAATGACTTGCTGCGAAGCCATGAAATGTGAGCGGAATCTAAATTCTTTCAATGTTGCTAACATTAAATACTTTATATATGATTTAATTACTATAACGATACATCTTCAATAATTAACATTGTTGAACGATAAATTTCTCGTTATATCCTTGTTTTGACCAACTAAATTGCAATATATATTTTCAAAGTTATTACGTAGATAATTAGTAAAAGAAACAGATACTTTGGAAATGTCATTGAAGCTTAGTTTTCAATACCAACTTTCGTATGCACAATTCATGCAAACTAAACTTAGTATTAATTCTATTTAAACGTACAGACTGTTAAATAACAAACTATAATTATTGGCATAAATCTATTATCGCATCTAGCAACATACATCCCATTTCTACTAATCAGTTAGATGGAATTGCCAGGATGTTAATTTTCAATCCCTTAGATAAGATTTTAGATCTAAGTCTTCATCTTGGCTGTTATCATAAGTAGGTACTTGCTACTTCCAAAATTGGCAGGCAATTGACAGTCACGTCACGCGAGAAATCACAAGGTCACGCTCGAGCCCTAGATGTTGAGCTCGTGAAAAAATCCTGCAGGTAGAGATACAGCTTGCAGGCGACTTCCACTGCGCAAAGAAGTATATGAAAAAATTTACAAGCTTGAGTAGTTACCAAGACAGTATCTTCATAAGACAGACAACATGGTATGTTCGACAACAAATAGCTATAGCAAGACATAAATACGGCAATGAACTGAATCACATCATAACAAACTTGACTCAAATTAGAAAGAATTTAATAATCAACTCTAGTGACTTGTCACCAACAATAAGGTTGACCCTACAGGTATTTCAGAGTGGGTATATCAAACAGCAAATGAGGATAGAACTAGTCGAAGCTACCTTACAAGATCGAAATCCATATCATTGAACATACATGGAATATTCATATTTTCAGCATGTTGACAATCGTTGTCCAACGACCAGCTCAGCAATTCGTTCCGTAATCAAAGTCTGTGTGAATCAAAAACATCGAATACTAACATATTTAGGTTTTAGTTCAAGATTTATTGCACCCATCTCCAGCTTCTGAAGCTCAAAAGCACAAGTTGAAGACCTTGGTCCAAGCCCCAAGATCCTACTTCATGGATGTTAAGTGTCAAGGTTGTTTGACCATCACCACCATCTTCTCCCACGCTCAAAGTGCTGTTACCTGTGAATCTTGTTCCCAAGTCTTGTGTACTCCAGCTGGTGGTAAGGCTAAGTTGACCGAAGGTTGTTCTTTCAGAAGAAAGTAAATCTGAGGACTGCATCACTTTACAAACATAAAAGTACATTCACCAGTGGTCAATGACCGCTGTACGACCATTCCCTACAGTAATCACTAAAACCTCGTTATATATTACCAATATATACAAGTAATTGTTCAATTGTAGAATTAACCAGTTTGTAATCATCAAAACCTTGTTTCAACATCTTGATGGAACACTGAAGTAATCAAAATTGATGTGGGGTTGGTTAAGCGTGAAAATTTACCATTCAAAAATTATCCATATTAGCTTGTAGTATATTTGAAAATCTATAAATTACAATTTAGGTTTAGTACAGAATCTCACGACTTCATCGATAGCCTTGGCGACCTTGTTGATGTTACCGTCATTCAAACCGGCCACGGAGGCACGTCCACTTGAGACCAAGTAGACACCGTGTTTCTCTTCTAATCTTGCAACCATTTCTGGGGACAAACCGGTGAAGGAGAACATACCGGTTTGGGACACGATGTGGTCCCAGTTTCCAGGAGTTTTGAGCTGGTTTGTCAACAAGTCGCGTAAAGCGTGTCTCATCTTATTAATTCTGGAACTCATGGTGGTCAAGTCCTTTTGCCATTGGGCCATTAATTGGTCATCACTCAAGATGGCAGCAACCACCTTAGCACCGTAAGCTGGAGGGTTGGAGATTTCGGATCTAATAATCTTGTTCAATTGGGACTTGATGGCTCTGAGTAAAGGAGCAGCAGCCTCACCGGTGGTTTCAGGTGGAGTAACAACGTGCACAGCACCGACTCTTTCACCGTACATACCACAGTTCTTAGCGAACGATTGACATATCACTACTGGGGAGGTGATGAGCTTGTCATCGATGGCGTGTCTGATGGCGAAGTTGTCTTGTTCCAAACTTCCACTGGCAAAACCTTGGTAAGCAGAGTCGAACAATGCCAAGTGGTTTTTGTTGTTCAATTCTTGCAAGATTGTGGTCCATTGTGACTTGGTAGGGTCCAATCCAGTTGGGTTGTGGGCACAGGCGTGTAACAAGAAGATGGAGCCGTTTGGAGCGGATCTGATAGTGTTGAGGTAGCCATCCAAGTCCAAGGATTTTGTTTCGTTGTTCCAGTATGGGTAGGTTTCCACCTTGAAGCCAATGCTGGAGAAGATCTGATTGTGGTTAGCCCAGGTAGGCTTGGACAAGTAGATGGTGTGTTCCCCGGAGTAGAAGGACTTCAAGAAGAGACCGGCCAAGTGCAAAGCACCGGTGCCTGACAATGTCTGTTGGCTGACCAATCTTTGTTCCTTGATGGCGAGGGATTCCCTGCCCAAGATGATCTTGGCGCTTTCCTTGACGAAAGGCTCGAATCCACTGATGGACAAGTACTCGTGGTTGTAGGAGGGCGAGGCCACCAACTTGGCCTCGGCTTGTCTGACAGCAGGCAAAATCCATGGCTTACCGTTTTCATCTCTGTAGGCACCAATGCCTAAGTCGACTTTGTCGGAGCGGGAGTCTGCGTTGTATCTGGCCTTCAAGCCAAACAAGGGATCTGGAGGTAATTCTTTGATACCGGGGAAAAACGAAGCCATTGTACAAAAATTGGATAATTGGCAACCCTCGAACTGTCTGGCTTATATACAGCGAAACCAAACCGCTAGAATCAGCCGAGGATTTGGCGGTAGGCGCACGACGCGGGAGCTGGCCATAGTGAGGCCCACAGTTGGGGGTCAAAAGGGGCAACCGCAGGGTATTGCGGGTGGCAGGAGATCATCGGAGAAAATCCGTCGCCGATGCACACCTTCCTTTGATGCGGGTTGCGGGAGGGGAAGCCCATGTGACACAAAACTCCACCGACACACGTGACCTCGGTCTTATTATTCCCCAGGTGGAGTATGGTGGGGAAACGGGAAACGAGAAACGGGAAACGGGGAAATGGGGAAACGGAGAAACTCGGGGGATATTGGGGTAGCGCGAGTAATGGCGGCCATTTGCGGAGTAGTGTTGGAGTAGTTGGGTAGAATGACAGGAGAATGAGTGAATTGTCAACAGTGTGAATTGTCTACTGAGTGAAATGAGTGGCATTGAGGGTATCGGCATCTACGGATATGGCTAAGAAAAGGGAGAGGCAGAGGCAGAGACAAAGAAAAAGAGGCAAGAGGCAAGAGGCAAGAGGAAAGAAACGACAGGGCTAGCCAGAGAAGTGAAGTACTACGCTGACATCGCAATGTTCCAGAAAGAGTATGTTGAATGATCGTGGTCCAATGTGGTAGAACTTCCGTGGACATATCGGAGCTAGTGGGTGTAGTGGGTGTAGTGGGTGTAGTGTAGGCTATTGTTCTCGTTCACGGCGCGGATGTGCTCGTGGTACCAGTGGAAATGATGTAGTGAGTGGTGTTTTGGAGTGGTGGTCAGTGATGCTCTAACTAGAATGGTTTGTGGCTGCGGTGATGCTTGTGACTGCAGTGATGCCTGTGGCTGCGGTGTAGTGGGGATGTGAGAGGTTGATGGTAGCGAGGACGCCGGGCTAGCGTGTGTGGTAGCCAACAATAGCCATGGACTTGGTCCATGTGCTTGTGGCAGTTCCAGCGACACTACCGAGGCATTAACTGTCGCGGCACTGGTGGAACGATTTTCGTGGCCGTGGGGCTTGGTGGTGGCATGGATGATATCGGGTCCAAGGCACCGGGGTTAAAGGAAATCAAGGTCTGGCTGGAACAGCCACATAATCCCCGAAACGAAACCCAGTACAGGGTCTGGGCATTGGTGTGTCGCCTTACACTTCCTCCACTATCCTCACACAGTAAGTGCTCGTGCGCCTACCGCGAGGCATCTTGAACACCGCGCGGGAAACATAAACCCCGCGCAGTTGGGCCCTGCCAGAGTGACAGTGCTCCGGTTAGGTGTAGCCTGTCAACGGTGTTAAGACGTCGGAATTTGGTGGCAGCCTGGAGATTGGCTTTTGGGCCTCTGGCTTTTCTTGGACTTCTGTATTTGGTTTCTTGCATGTTTCCGCTTATGGGGTATTGGTATTGGGTATTGGGTACCTAAAATACCAATATCACATTCATTATCATGATCATTATCACTGAGGCTTTTCCCCGAATGCCTCCAAAATTCACCTCTTCATCATTGCCGATTCTCACAATAATACACAGACACACAGGTGTTTGAAATCCACCTCTTCAGTAGTGCCAATTCTCACCATGATATACACAGCTTTTTAAAATTCTCCGTACAACGATGATGGGTGTGTCTCATTTGTGGAGGTTTCTCTACGGCCATCTTGGTGTTCCATTCACTCCACATCTGGCATGCGAGAAAACAGTACTGTTTTCAACCATGTGTATGAAATGTGAGTATGTTGTTAGGGGTTGAGAATTGATGGCCACGATGCTCGAGGTCGAACTCGACCTATTTTGTACGATCTATCTGGAGAAAACGATCTAGGAACCAAAACCCCGAATTAGCCATTGGAATTGGTCTTGTATCAGAAATGCAAGTTTTCATTACACTGCTTCCAGGCCATCCTATATGATAATGCTTCCCTACGTGCAAAAACACTCGAATCAACCATCTATCGAGTGAAAGCATCTAAAGTCTACGATGGAAAGTTCTAGGTTCGAAGAGGATATGCTTTTATTACCTACTGTACATAGGGCTCAATCAAACCACAGACTTGACTTCAAAGAATCTCTTCAAGTAGTAGATTTGGAAAATGGAGTTGGCAGCAACAACGAGGATTTGGAAGAACGACCACCACTTGACTCTGGAGTTGGTGGATTCCGCGGTGTTTCTGTGGGTTCTTTCACGGATCACCAAGTAACTTTGTTCGGCCTTGACATCGTTGGTGGCCTCACCCAATCTTTGGATGGCGTAGTCCAATGTGTCAGCCTTTGGATCGTTGACATCAACGTAAACCACACCATGCACATTGAAAGAAACATCCAAATCAACTCTTCCTGTCTTCTCGTTAGAAAAACAGTACTCATGTCTACCGTCACTTTCGGCATGAATTCTGGCATCTCCATGGTCCAGGTTTTCTTGCTTGAAGACAACTTGTCCAGATGGTGTGTTGATGAAGAAATCAACGGTGTATTGCTCTGCGTTGGTTGGGTTTCTAGAACCGGCTTGGTAACTGATGGCCAATTCATCGTTTCTCTTCAATGTTTCGTAGAAACATTGCTTGGAGTATGGAGGAAGCAACACGTTGTGTGCAGCCACCACTTGTAAAAGGGCAGCAATGAAGAAAAACACGCTGGTTCTCATGATGGCAGATTCAACTGTGTGTTTGTTCAGTTCGATCTTTCAAACTCTTTGCTGTCCCGTCGCGTCCAAAAAAAGCCATGCACGACCATGCACGTGAACCTTCTAGTTGTTCGCGTTACAATATGTTCACTGTGAAATGTAATGGTTACGTGCCTCAGAAGGTGAATCTTTGAGTTTCAATTGCCCCAAAATCAAATGGAGGTTTGTTTCAGGTGCTTTATGAGACTTGGAATCCTCGGTGGAATTCTTATTGGCTGATGATTTAGGGATCCTTTTGCTGTTGATCCGTCTTCTCAAGATTGCTCTCCAGTGTATAAACCAGCCTGGGGTGATATAGTTAGGATTGGGAATCCATTTTTCAGGGGTGTTCGTCAATGTGATGCTTCCATTGCATTTCAAGGTGAAAAACTGTGGTATGTTTGGTGTTTGATAACTCTTGCTGTAGATTAGTTTATCGGTTCTTCGCCTGATGAACTGTAGTAGCATTCTCAACCAGTTTTCCAATACCCTCGGTGTAATCGACAAAACACTACCTTTTCTCTGATGCTCTGGAAACCTTGCATCAATGACATCCACCCTTTCTAGCATATATGATGGACTTCTCTTAGCAATTACCAACTTCTTTGTGCCCGCCAAGTAACATTGGAGTTTTGCTTGGTTGAGCTTGGTGGAGTTTTGTAAGTTCCATGCCTTGAGTTCCACATAATTCTCCAAAATACTGTGGCTATCAAAAAGATCGAAGTTTTCGTTTTCAACTGCATCTATTTCGCAAGATAAGAGCAAATCACACCCTTTCAACAGTTCGTACTTGTGTAGCATAACACTGTTAAATTTGACCTTATTATCAGTAGATGGATATTCTGCTTCAGTAGCATAATTCTCGAAGTTATACCCACACATTGCTGCTTGATCAACTTTTTGGCCATCCGTTTTTGTAGTTTCTATGAAGATTTGTCCGTCAAACACCACTATTTGTACCATAGATTTAGTCTTCTTAAACGGGATCTCCATCAACTCTAAGATGCTTCTTCGGGATGCTATAATATTGGCTGGAATCTTCTTGTTGTGTTCGCGTTCCCACTCACGAATAGCTAAAAGTTTGCTTGCCTGTACGCCTGGAATGTCTCGATTTGCAACTTTACTATACCCATGAAATGTACCATATCCTAGTGAAAGATCCACACCTGGTACTATATTCTCTGATAACTTTCTAGAGGATTTGTTGGAGTTTGTGATATTCAAAGAACCATCACGGGAGTAATGTAATATCTCCTTCGGCGCACTTTTCTTTGCCGTTTCTTGCTCTGATTTTAGCTTTTCTATGAATCTTGAACTCTTCAAGAACAGCTCAGGAATACATCCATGTGTTACGTATTGATTCCACTCCTTTGCCCAAGCTTGATCATTCTCCATTCTTCAATTTAAAGGTAACACGAATTGGTTGCGAGCTATCAGCTCACAGATCCTTTTGAAAATTTAGGGCATGTGCAGGTATGACAGGGCAGTGGGATATATGTAGATTTGAACCACAAAATACTCTAAACGAACTTCGTCTTGACTATTTTGCATTGGAAATCAAAATAATATCAGACTTTCGATATCTTATTGGTAGGCATTATCCTTTAGTACATCCAACTCTCAATGTAATGAACAGCAATTGGTAACACATGTGCCAAAGATTTTTTTTGGCTTTGCCTGGTACGTTTGGAATGTACCTTAATAATACTTGTTTCCCGAAATAATAGTAGTTTGTCAATTTTGAGACTGCATAACTGCAAAGTAAAAAAGACAACCATCATTGGATTTGATTATTGTTCATTCTTCGGTTCATAAAGAGGTGACAATGAACTACAGTAATCCATCCAGTTAAATAAATCCACAAAAGCGCTTTTGCTGTGCTGACCACTCATAAGACACTGGATTTGCTTGAGCGATGATATCATTTACCGTTTGATGTTATACATAATTTCGGATTATTGATTTATAATTCTCTAAAAACTCATTAAAGACCCACTCTTCTCTCATCTAATTACCTACAATGATTCTGCCAGCATCTCTAGCCTTTTGGATAAGAAGTTGGTCCACTAATACCAATGCAGTCATGGCTTCAACAATTGGAACTGCTCTTGGAGTGACACTTGGGTCGTGTCTACCTCTGGCAGCTAAAATACCAGCTTTACCGTCATAGGTTGTGGTTTCTTGTTCTTGGGAAATGGTAGCAGCAGATTTGAATGCAACGGAAAAGTAGATGTTTTCACCGTTAGAAATACCACCTTGAATACCACCGGAGTTGTTGGTCTTTGTTCTCAAGGATTTGGTACTTTCATCAAAGATGAACATATCATTGTGCTTGGATCCTGGAATTTGGGTTCCAAAGAAACCAGAACCAAATTCGAAACCTTTGGTGGCTGGTAAAGACAACATAGCATGGGCCAATGTAGCTTCTAACTTATCGAAACATGGTTCACCCAAACCAATAGGACAGTTTCTCACCACACAAGTGACAACACCACCGATCGAATCCTTAGCATCTCTATACTTTTCAATGACCTTGACCATTTCGTCTCTAACAGTGGCGTCAGGGCATCTGATTGGGCCTGTAGCATCGACTTCCTCTCTGGTAATGGTGTTCAACAAGGTTTGGAATTCAGGCTTGTTTGGAGTTCTGTCCATGGAAATTTCACCAATGCTGGACACAAATGCAACAATTTCAACGTTGTTGGCCTTTTGCAAAATCTTTTCAGCAATGGCACCAGCTGCAACTCTACCAATAGTTTCTCTGGCAGAAGATCTACCACCACCTGAGGATGACTTAGTACCGTACTTTTGTATGTAAGTCCAATCCGCGTGAGATGGTCTTGGGTATAAGTCAGTTTCAGAGTAGTCGTTTGGACGATGGTCTTCATTTTGAACTAACATGGCAATTGGGGATCCTAATGTCAATCCATTTTCAGTACCAGATTGAATGTGCACCTGGTCCTTTTCATTTCTTGGAGTTGACAACTTACTTTGGCCAGGCCTTCTTCTGCTTAACTGTGGTTGCACATCAGCTTCAGTTAATTCCAAGCCTGGAGGACAGCCGTCAACTATACACCCCACAGACTTACAGTGAGACTCGCCGTATGTGCTGACACGAAAAAGAGTACCGAAACTAGACATTTTGAAGTATTGGTAGTTATGTAGTTGGTAAAAAATTATACTGGGTACCCTGTGAGTAATATCTCATGATAAGTTGATCACGTAAGCAGACTGCATATTACTAAAACAATAAACGAGTAATGTCATGTGTCACGTCTACTGAAACAGTATTTAGGTGTACATAGAAGTTGAGTTCCAATTTCGATCTTGAAATAATCAATGGAATTGGCCACGAAAAATAACTATTCAGAATTTCATAAGAGTATCTACTTTTTTTTTTTTTGAATTTATCAAGCACTCACTCCATCAAATGAAAAGTTTTATAAACTACTTCGATACACATTGGGCAATGTCTTATATATGATAATCTCAATAGATCTATTGCTGGTGCTTGGATTGATATGTATTGAGACCTAAATATCTACAACTTGGAGTTGTCTTTTGAAGTGGAAGAAGCTCCTTCGATTGCTTGATCAGCCAATCCCGCCAATGGTATGTAAAGTTTTGCAAATCCGGTAGCATTTCCTGAAGCACTACCTTTCTTAACTCTCATTGCAATACCTTGACTGATAACGCAAAGTCTCAACAAACCAAACACGTATCCCACTGTGCTAAGCTCCAATGCATTGTTTGATAAGTCTTTAGGATCCCAAGATGGCGCACCGTATGCCTCTATGTACTGCTTCAATCTAGTCTTTAACTCAACTTGAGATTCAGGTTGTTCCATTCCGATTTCTGTCTCTTGTGGATGATACAACAATCTGTTCAAAGCATTAGGAAATTGGAAAACTTGGAGGAAGTTTGACAAGTCAAACATTGGATGACCAAAGGTACAAAGTTCCCAGTCTAAAACTGCCATGACCTTCTTAGTTTTTGGACTGAATAAGACATTATCGATTTTGAAATCACCATGAATCAAGGTCAACTTAGATGGGTCTTTTGGAGAGTTATCAAGAGTCCACTTGCAGATGCCATCGAAGTTTGGAACAGGTTCAACAGTTTCACTTTGTAACTTTTGTACCCCAGACAATGTTCTGATTTGACGTTGGAAGTAACTTCTCAGAGTAAGCTTGGCCAAGTCGTGGAATTGTGGGAAATGATGCTTTGGGAGCTCTTGGATGAGTTTGTGACCATCCAATAAATGAATAGCACTCAAGGTATCCATAACACTCTTCCAATGAATTTCCTTATCTTCCGCACTAACTCCTGGCATCTCTGGGTTCTTGATTTGCTCTCCTTCTATGTATTCCATAAGATAGAAAACGTATCCAATAACAGATTCATCTTCACACAATGCATAGACTTCCGGAACCGGTACTTGACGGGTTGAACCTTGATTTAAGACGTTGATACCACGCAAAATAAAGAACTCACGCTCAATTGCATGGGCAGATCTGGAAACCAACTTGCTGTTTGGTGAAGGCTTTCTTCTCAATACAAAGGATCTAGTTCCATCTTTTAATAAATAAGTAGGATTGGATTGTCCGAAAGAAAACTGTTGGACGTCCAAGTTACTGGTGTTGAAGCTGGGAACATGTACTCCTTTGGTGGTGCCTGATGGGGTACTTTGCTTGAGTTCTCCCAAATACTTCTTCAAGTTGGCGATATCTATTGGATGTCTAACTGCAGTGACTTCAGGTGGTGCCATGATGAATTGGAATATAGTTAACGATCTTTCGGGCTACTTTCGAATCCTTTATATGCGATGGGGCCCATTTCAGGCATATAGTAGAAGGTGGGGTAATGAACCTCGGGTGAGAATTTGTGCCCGTTCCTTTACGAAAAAGAAGAGAACAAGATGGGAAAAAGATGCGGGCATCATGTTGAAATTCATGCGCCAAAGGGATATTAATTATAGCTAGGATACAGTTGAGATGATCAGTAAAAATTCCATCCCCTACCTGAAAATGAGTAAATATTGAAATTTGTGGAGTATTAGCTTAGTTTGTGGTCATGTAAAGGTCTCTCTTTCTCTCTTTCTAACCCCAGCTATTTTTTCACAAGTGAACTCCGATTTATCACAAGAAGTGCGCACACAAAAGTTAGGCGACTGCGGATTGTAATCAATCCAAATAGCACAACCGGATTCAATGGGACAATTGAACGATTCCGAAATCCCGTGTTGTTGGGTAAGGTAAAAGTATGATCTCTGGTAATACACCCATATGCACATTAGTCCTCTTGAACTAAAATACGGATTTCAGAATCAGTTTCAATTCCCGATTCATGTGGCAACTGGATCTCGGAGTAGAGGAAGGTTGTTACATAAGCACATTCACGGTTACATAAGCGCAAGTGTCACCCTGCACGACTGAGAATTGCAAATATTTACCTCTGAGGTTAGGAATTGTTGGTATATATATATTTGTAAATTCTTAACGATCGTGAAGTAGTCTTTCACCACTATTGGTACAGCAATGCACCTAACTGGAAAATATCTATAGAGCTGATTCCAAATCACTTAAGCAAAGGCCTTATCGAAATCAGTCAAAACAAATCTATATTGCACGTCACCCTTGTCTAACCTGGTCAAAGCCTTGGAAACATTTTCTTCACTGATTGGAATTTCCTCGATCCATGGCCTGATATCCTTCTCAGCGGCCAACTGCAACATTTGGATAGCTTCAAGCTTGTTACCAAGAGAGGAGGAACCGAAAGAACCACCCGACTTCAAGAAGGAGAATGGACTGACCTCAAACTTGTCAGAGATTGGTGGTAAACCAGCAGAGATGAAATCACCTTGAACCTTCAACACACTCAAGTAGTCATTAAGATTCAAGCCGTCAACACCAGACGCACAATTCAACACCAAGTCAAAGGTGTCGTGGTATTTTTTGCTCCATTCTTTGTCTTCTCCAGTGGCAATGAATTCGTGGGCACCCATTACTTCAGCATGTTCCTTCTTGGAAGAAGATCTGGAGAATGCAAAAACCTTAGCACCCATGGCATTAGCGAATTGAAGGGCCAAATGTCCCAAACCACCGATACCAATGATACCAACAGTCTTTCCCTTGGCGTCAATACCCAAGGATCTGACCAATGGTGAGAAAACAGTCAAACCGGCACACATCAAAGGTGCAGCAACTACAGACTCAAGCAGTTCTGGGATGCCGAAAACAAACTGTTCGTCGGCAATGGCGTGGGAGGCATAACCACCTTGGGTGACATATCCATGGGAACGAATATCTGGGGTGTTGTAAGTGGATGCACGGACTTTGCAGTATTGTTCGTTGTTCTCGCTACAACGACTGCAAGATCTGCAGGCACTGTTGGCAGCACCAATACCGACCCTGTCACCGATGTTGAAGTTTTCCACTTGGTCACCCACGGCAATAACTTTACCGATGATCTCGTGGCCAACCACCAAATCCTTTCTGTTCAATGGACCCCAAGAACCGTTGATGGTGAAGAGATCACTACCGCAAATACCACATGCTTCGGTTTTGATCACCACGTCGTGGCCATTGATCTGCTTGTGCTCGTATTCCACCAACTTTGGCTTGCTCCAGTTCTCGAAGCTATCAAAACCGAATCCTTTGAATGTTTTTGGCACCTCAGAAGTAGACATGATTATCCTATTGGTCTGTTGAAACTGAAACAGGATACTTTGCTTCTTATATACTGCCATTACTATAGCCCCGATCACGTGACTGCGCTAGTTTAACCCAAAGCAGTTCGGAAATGGCTTCCGAGCTTACTAAACATCAGGCGCCGTAAGCGCAAACTAATACGTCGTTATCTACGGCCATGCTCCCTAAAATGTTTTTCCCTGTTGGTAGGGAAAAATTTGTCACCATTCCCCTATCGGTATCGTTTGCACCCAAAGTGTTGTATTGATGCTTCACTTTTTGGTACAACCCCAGATTTGCGGAACCTAATGCTTGGCTAGTTCACTAATGTTTCGGGGTGGTGTATGCAGGTCACCATACTTGGTTTGGTGCACAGAACCAACACCTTTAGAGTTGCTGTTGATACACATTGAACAACCAATTGTTCAGCATTTGATGTCCATGTCCAGCAATTGGTAATCATTTGATATTTTGTAATGTTGATCGGAGTTGCGTCAACTTCACATCCTCTATTGCCAAAAAGGTGTATTTGTGTGAATGTGCTCGCTGCAGTATCGGTATTTAGCACTATGCACCGGTGATCCATTAGAATACTGCTTATCTGGATATGCCTAAGAATAATTCATCGAGTCTAATATTCGTCATCGTGCGAACCATGCTATAGTTATTCTATATCCAGGTATGGCTTCAACCCCTGATTGACTATGGCGCAATTCTGCCACATTCTATTCCTACTATGGCTGCACATTTCACCATTGATACCATAAACCGAAGTCACATAATTCTGGATAGCGAACTCTGTTGGGATACTGAAACGGTGATTCTCCAAATCAATTGAGTTCTTCCTCAAAACTTACTGTGATTAAGCTCAAGGCATAACAAGACATCAACCAACCGGACCCCAAGGGAATGAAATCCGTGGCTCAAAAGTGGCTCAATCACAAAATATATGGCATCTCATTCCTAATATTACCACACCAGTGCTACAAAGTATTGAGAAACGCTATGGCTTTTGAACGTCATTTTGTAGCACATATCACGGAATTGCTAGCAGATTTGAGTAATGAATTAATGGAATCATCAAATATCTGATAACAAATGATTTCCATAGTAATTGGCTTTGAGGTGTCAATCTTGTGATATTTTAGGGGTTCTTACCCAACTATAAATGTAATTCATTTGCTCTTCGAGTTATTATCATCATTCACCAACAAAAATGTCATTCAGACCACTTGCCGCAGAACTTACCGATCCATACTACATTAATCAACTTTCAAGTAGAAACTTGACTTCTGCCTTGGTTGCAAATAAAGATGTCGCTTCATTTCAAAAAATCATCAAGTATCCGGAATATCTTGGTGCTTTCAAGACCGACGATGAAGGAAAGTACAACAACTTTAAAAATATTGAAGGTGCTAAAAACGATAAAGGCCATCTTGGCGATAGCTCCTTCAAGAATTTATTCAAAGGTAAATACAAGACAGAGGATTTGTCCCCAAATTTTGGAACAGAAATTACTGGTATTCAATTGAGTGAATTAGATGATGCTGGTAAGAATGATTTGGCCTTGTATCTTGAAACCAGAGGATTGGTAATCTTCAGAGACCAAGATTTCAGAGATAAGGGTCCTGATTTTGCTAAGAAGTATGGTGAGTATTTTGGTCCTTTACATATCCATCCTGTTTCTTTCGCTTCTGAAAATCACCCAGAACTTTTGGTGACCTTCAGACCTGGCGGGGACAGCTCTAGATATGAGAACACTTTTGGGTCAAGAACTGGTAGCTTTGGCTGGCACTCAGATATCAGTTTCGAGGAGTATCCAGCCTCCTTTTCCTTTTTCGTTGCCTTAGAAGCCCCCGAAAGTGGAGGTGACACTGTCTTTATCGATTTAAGAGAGGCATACAAGAGATTATCTGCTCCTGTTCAGAAGTTCTTTGAATCATTAACAGTGATTCATACTAATTACTACCAGAATAAAGCTGCTGCTCTCACCGGCAATCCAGCCAGAGTTAAAGGTGACTATTTCACAGAGCATCCCTTAGTTAGAACTCATCCAGTTACTGGTGAAAAGAGTTTATTCTTCTCAAGAGCTTTTACTCATAGTATTAAAGGTCTCAAACATGAAGAATCAAATGCAATTTTGCTTTTCCTTGAGAAACATGTTACCTCTAATCCTGAAATCCAGGTAAGAGCTCAACACAAGGGTACTGATTCAAGAACTGTGATTGTGTGGGACAACAGATTGGTCTTGCACAGTGCCGTTGCAGATTTCTTACAGCACACAACTGGTCCAAGACACCATTTCAGAATTACAGTTATTGGAGAAAGACCCTACTTCAATTCCGAGGAGTCAGAGAAAAAATCCAATACTTCTAATGGCTCAGGTCAAGTATCCAATGTATCTGATGTTAACGGTAATGGACTGTCCAATGCAGATAAAAGTCCTATCAAGAATGGCGTTGAAGACGACTCACTGAACCCTATCGCAGAAACAAATTAAGCAGTTCTCAAGTAACATGGATGGTACTTCTTGTTTTTTTTATAGTCTGAACAATGAAACTACAAAATTTTATTAATATGCTTTAAATTTTTGTATATGATTGTAAAGTAATCACTTTATGTTAAGTGAGTAGTAGTTGTAGATTCCGCGCTGCGAAAACTCCAGTGGCCAAACATCTTCATTATATCTTTTACTTTTTCCTGTTGTAGACCCGAGTTTTTTCGAATTTTGTAAGTTATAATATCCGACGGAGCAATTAACTTTCCTGGAAGCAAATTTCAAAAAACTTGGCTTCTTAACCTTGCTCACAATTTTATTACCTGTTTCCAAATCGTAGTAGACCAAATTTGAAGTCATTGTAGAATTACCGCGGCCTGAAGTTGAATTTGTGGAATTGACTATGGATGAAAAATCTGGATCTGTTTCATCAATCTTATAAATCCAAGCTCTTCTTCCCTCATTATCATAGAATTTCCAAACTTGAGGAGTGTGAACGGAGTCGATGAATGATTGTTGAATGGGGGTGATTTTTATATGTTGCCCTTTGCTAGTAAGATCGAATAATACCTTGTAATCAAACTCAACTGCGATCAAAGAACCATGGAATACAGCCTTGAGCAACAGACTAATATTCCAACGTGTTAAGCTCTTGATGGAAGAAAGGTCCAAATATTTTATATTTTCATTATCCTTGAGAAAGTTGAGAATGTCTTCTAATGAGACATTTGCATGCGCAATGGATAAGCTTTCTAATGCAGTAAATTTGCTTTTGATTACAGTTAGGCATTTTGCATTAACAGGTAAACCTCCTAAGTTGAGATACTTTAAGTTCGAAGCTTTCAAATGACGGAGGGAATAAAGAAGGTAAACGTCAGTAAGTGGCGAAACAACATTACTATCAATTTGGAGATTGAGCCAGCAAAGTGAATTCTCAGAAACGGCTGGGTGTTGAGTCAAAAAGTTTATTAAGTCTTTTGTAGTCAACTTAGAACAACGAGCAAGTGATAAGTGTGTCAACCTAACACCATGCTGCAAATTATTCAATAGAATGGTTGATGTTATTGAGGTATGGTTAAGATCAAGTCTTGTAAGACTAGTTAAGCTTGGAAATAAATTGGCGAAGGTATCTGGTGTGAGACTGGAGCAATCATGGAAGGAAATCTTCAATAAATTATCAAGGGAGTTGGATGTCGGTTCAGGAATTGGAGCAGGAGCTGGTAATGGAGGTGGGCTGTTTAATTCATCCATTTCGAAATCCTCTTGTTCATTTGATTGCACCGTTTTCAATTGTAATTGACTCAGATAATCTTGTGAACCCTTGACTACTAGTTGTTGAAATGCTTTGACGAATGAATCTGAAGAAGCACCACAAAAATCAAGAGCTTGGATTTTTGTTAGGTGATTAAACAATAAATCAAGAACATGAACATCCATATCATCCTGGATATTTTCAGATGCCATAAACTCGATTAAATTAGGAGTCATCTCCAATGCTTTTGCGATGGTTGCACTTGTGACCATTTGAATTTCCTGATTCATTCTGCCTGTCCTTCCTAATCCGATTGATGTAAACTGTTGGAAATCCATGTACTCGACGTAGTTTCCGATGGTTGGGTTGTTGATCAAGTTCGAGAGGAACTTGTCAAATGCATGTGGCCTGTTGAAAATGGCATACTTGTATAGGAAACAGAGGGAAAGTTGGTGAATCTTTTTCAGTAGTAAAGGGATTGTGTTTGAGAATTTTTCCAAATTTGAGTTGATGCTTATGGAGTTTTCATCATAGTAGACTATTTCTATGATGGTGTACAATATCTCTAGTGGAAGGGATAGAAGAGGAGAAAAGGGCTCTTCAGGGTCTATTTCCATTCTGTCGGTGTCAGGGCAGGGATGGAGGGAAGTAAGGTCATGATGGCTGCGGTGTAAAGGAAGATCGTAGTATTCTGATTTTGAATCATTAAGTTCGATTTGGGTAGGAGGAACCTCTTGTATGTAATCGGCCTTTTCATCAAGCAGGGACTGGAAGTCGGAGGTTTGGTCTTCATGGGAGGTGATGGGGGAAAGGAAGAAGGTGGAAGGAATCAGGTATTTGGCATGGGGCAGATGCAGCCGCTTACGAGATCTAGACAGTCTTCGTTCTTTGTCTTGGGATTTGGATCGGGGATGTCTTTGGTCTGTATTTAATGAAACGGCCTCGTGCAGAAGGCTGGAGTCCAAAGCTAGGTTGGGACGAGAGATACGGCGGAATCCAAGGCTGGAGGGGCTTTCCAGTCTTTCCAGCCTCAAGTCCCAGCCTCTGGGAGTCTGATCTCTGGAAGATACCTGACCCATGGAAAACAAATCTGGTGTGCTGTAAGGAACCCTTAACAAATGACCCTGTTTGAGATCGGTCATCGGAGAAAAACGTTTGAAGGTAAGTGTGCACACTATGTTGACTTGGCCGAATAGCTACACCGGTGGCAACAAGTGGGAGACGTTTGATAAAATGGTGTTATTCGTCTATATATTTACGGCTATGGCTTCCCAAGCACCGTGACCCGCTCCCGGTCCTGGTACCTAGCGGCTATTGTACCCCTCCGAACTCGCATTATATTCCTCCGCACCACTCGGAAACTAACCGCGAGATGGTGTTGATAGACTCCTGCAGGCTACCTGCAAGCGAGCAAACTCATGCTGGGGGAAGCCAAGACTAATTTGGCTTGGCTTGTTTTCCACCGTGGTTACCTCTACGGGGTGTGTTGTGGTACTTTTAACACTCCGAACCTGCCACTTGCTGGTGTGGTGGATTCCAAACTTTCCATGGTGGTGGAGATGTCGCCGTTAAGGGTCCTAACAGAAGTAGCTAACAGTTGCTGATCACCCCACAAAAACAATTTGTGGAGCGTTGGCGGACCTGGATGATTAATTGCCGTGGAGCCGTCTGTGATGAGCGGAGTTGCGTGGAGTTGTTGGGAGAACACGCGTAGTGTGTTACCACATACAACATTGGGCTGCTAGGCACTTAAACCAATGCCGTATGGTGGAGTGCATAGTTGGCCATGTGGAGAACCCTGCAGATTAGCTAATTGTGCCACAATGCAACGGAGAATGTTACCAGCTGACAGGAAAGTTCGTTGCGATGAAAAATACTGCTTTGGGCAATGGCGCCATGGGGGTTATCCCAGACTACTTATTTGACCGATTCTTCCACCATCACCAATTGCATGAAACTAGCTGCAAAGTTCAGCCCCCACCGGCACATATGGAACCCTAGCTCCAGTGCCTCTGCTCGCACACCGGATGAGATCGGCTTACGTAACTGCCCTACGGATGCTTGCGGAATTATTCATCTACCACCGCATATATGAATCATCCTCCGGAGATTATCAAGGATTGAGATTCTTTGCTTCCTTTCCCTTCAATTGAAAATGAGTGCACCCATAGAACACACCCCTCCTCCAATGAATGCTTCCGTCGATTCAGATAATGAATCGTTGCTGGAATTCGAAAGACTCGAATCCACGTTGCCTGACTCATTAAAGCGTTCTGCTACCTCGTTGTTGGAGTTGATGAGTGTATCTGCGCAAAGTCCGCATATTCATGCCAATCACAATCTTGGACATACCGTGAGTTCCTCTGGTACCTCTGGTACCAATTCGCCTTATCTGAGTAGTTTAAGAGATCTGGGCTTTCCATCGTCCAGAACCCCCAAACCTGACGGTCATGGTAGACCTACTTTACATTCTCATTTGGTACAAAAGTTATCTGAATCCAGCCAAGGAAGAGATCACTCACCAGTACCATTGCCTAAACCTAAGTTCAATGCCGATATCCCCAAGCCTGCTATGAACACCAAACAATCTTCTACCGGTGTCCTTTGGGTTACTGAACGTGCCACCGAATATGGGTATAATTCCGAAAACAATGTCGATTGGGCCAATTTGGGACAAGGTGCTCCTGAACACGGTGACAGTATTCCTGGATCGTTCAAGAGACCAACTTCAATTCCTGTCACTGATCAATCCAAGGAATATGCCCCAACCGCAGGTGTAAAGCCTTTACGTGAAGCAGTTGCCAATTTGTACAATGAAAACTACAGAAAAAACAAACATTCCAAGTATACCTACAAGAATGTTTGTATAGTACC
Organism: Suhomyces wounanorum; assembly: GCA_030568695.1. Classification (NCBI taxonomy): domain Eukaryota; kingdom Fungi; phylum Ascomycota; class Pichiomycetes; order Serinales; family Debaryomycetaceae; genus Suhomyces; species Suhomyces wounanorum. The sequence goes on from JAJMGL010000018.1 coordinate 229,103, forward strand.
AGGTGGAAGGGCCGGATTAACCAGAATTGCTTCGATCATTAGTGATTGTTATTTGTCGTTTTTCCTTCCTGATTACACTGCTTATGCTGAAATGCTTTCTCTTTTTAAGAATTTCTCTCCCATCCCTGTTCCATTGAGTGAATCTGACAATTATGAAGTTCATCTCAATGTGATCAAACAAGAGCTTGTGAGAGGTGTCAGTGCTTTACTTACATCGAATCCTAGAAATCCAACTGGTAGATGTATGACCCCAAATCAATTGAAAAGATTACACAATTTATGTCGTCAAAGTTGTTTATTAATCATGGATGAATTTTATTCTCACTACTACTATGATGATGGATGTACTGGCTCATCCATATCTTCTGCAGAGTGCGTGGATGATGTTAATAAAGACCCAGTGCTTATTCTTAATGGTCTTACCAAAGAATTCAGATTGCCTGGATGGCGTGTTTGTTGGATTTTAGGTCCAGAAGAATATATCAATGCGTTAAGCTCTGCTGGTTCCTTCTTGGATGGAGGTTCAAATGCACCATTCCAATATGCCGCAGTGGACTTCTTGCTGCATCCTTTAAAAGTAAGGCAAGAAATGAAGGCCCTTCAGATTCATTTCAAGATGAAAAGAGACTACATCTTGGGCCGTTTATCCAAGATGGGTTTTAAATTTGATGAGAAAAATACACCCAACTCAACTTTTTATCTCTGGTTAAATCTCTCCCATTTACCTGGAAAATTGTCAAACTGTCTCGGATTTTTCCATGAATGTTTACATGAAAAAGTAATTGTTGTACCAGGGTTTTTCTTCCTTATTAATCCTCAAAACTTATCAAGATTGGAAGACGTAATTTGGTACAATTATGTCAGAATCAGTTATGGTCCTGAACTTCATCAATTAGAAAAGGGTATGGACGGTATAGAACGAATTTTGTTTAGATTCGGATGCTTACCATATGATATTTAAGTTATGAACCCATGTGGTATTATGGTGTGTATTTATGGTGCAGTATTTAGGACACTTAAATTGTATGCAGTGTATCATATTGTTGTAGTCTTGCACATGCAAAGTATGACGATGTCGCGAAATGTCGTCTATTTAAGTGGTTTACTACACAACTAATAAACAGAATTCAAGACCCCATCAAAAGGCAATGTCGCCAGACAACCCTATTAATGAAGCCGAAGGAAAATTCAGCTCTGAATATCTTCGAAGTTATCACTCATCTGAAGGAATTGATAGTTTTGTTGAAGTTAATTCATCTCAATCCTCAATTGTGGTAAGATTCGTCCTGCTTTGGTTCAGCCTATTTAGCAACTTCATGAATTGGATATTACTCAGGGTCCCATCCTATGTCATGAGTATGCTTAGTAAAAACTATCAAATATCTTTATCATTGTCATCGATTCTAATCTATTTGGTCATCGTGACCGGGTTTTGTTTCTTAATTGTCAGGTACAAATATTTAACGAGATACTCAAAAAACACGTCAGAGCCTACCCACAAGAAAAAGAACCTCGACCAAGGCATAGGAATTGTGGACTCATTAAATTCTAAGAAGAAGAAAAAGTCATCAAGTTCAAATTATCTAGATGAATTTTTAAGCGCAATTAAAGTCTTTGGCTATCTAGAGAGACCCGTTTTCCACGAATTGACTAAGAGCATGACCACCCAGAAAATTTCTAAAGATGAAATATTATATCCTAATGAAAAATTAGGATTTTCAATTGTTGTTGAAGGCGTACTTCAGGTTTATACAAAGGTGGAAAAGAAAAGCTTTGATTTAGATTCTACATTAGATGTCCTACCTGATGATGAAAATGAATTGAATTTTGAAAAGGGTGACACTTTGATTATTGGTGATCAAAAGTATCAATTATTAAACGAAGTCAAAAGTGGAGCTCCGTTGAGCTCTTTGGTTAGCACATTAGATTTATTTAAATCTCCAGAAGAACCTTCCATACCTTCAACTCTAGCAGCGTTTACATTAAACAATGATCCCATGAATAGAGAGAATACTGTATCACCATTTAAGGACTTATTGAGAGAGAATTCAATCACATCTTCTATGGGTTCAGGTCGCCTTTCTCCATCAGATGAAACTAACTTCAACTCCCAACAGGGAAGAATTGTATATCCCCATATTGTTGTTCGACCAAAAATAGTCGAATCTGAGGATAGGCACAGTTATGGAGCTACAATAGCGATAATTCCTCGAGAGGCATTCCAACGTGTTCAAGCAAAATACCCCAAAGCAACTTCACATATAGTAACTATGGTTTTAACAAGACTATATAAAGTTACGTTTAATACCATCCATAATTATTTAGGTTTGACTAAAGAAATTCTTGATACCGAAGTCTTGCTTAACTCCATGAATGATGACAACAATGAGGGTTTAAATGTTCCTAGGTATTTGTACGAAGGAATTATTGAAAAGGTACAAAAAGAAGATTTAATGCATAAGGAGGTTGAGAAACACTCATCTAATGTTGTTAGTCAAAAAAGTCACATCAACATGAACACGGGTGGAAATATTCAAAAAAAGTCGGATTTGAAAACTTCATCCTCTCGCTATGTGATGTTGAATTCAAGGTCCAAATCCTCGCATCCGGGAGATTTGTTATCTTCTGTCCCTCTCTCTAGAAGAACAGATTACTATCAGAATCATACCCATCCTCCTTTACCTTCACATTTTGTACTGGAAGCTAATTTTAATAATAGGAAGCCAGAAAAGAATTCAGTCAAGACCTACGGATCACCAAACTTGAATGAACCGAAGAGCTCATCACTGAATGTTGAAAATATTCGACATAGGACATTTTCAGATGAGAGAGAAGAGACAGAAGAAACATCTTTGAGAATAGCGATAGTGGAGAACATATTTAAATTGCTTGGTATTAAAGAAGATGCTGGCCTTTTGAATTACTTACAATCAACTTCATCAAATTCTTCAGTGAGCTCATCGATGGTAGGTTTATCGAGTCTAATGGACGAGAAAGACCAAAGAAGGTTTGCAAATAGTCAGTATGATTCAAGAACTGGAAATGTTAGATTTGATTCAATCGGTCTGGTTCCTGTTTTGAAAAATTCTAATAAAGTAAAGTTTTTCAGTACCATTAATCAATCAGAGGCCCATCCAAATCATTTGAATTTTGAAGAATCAGAAAAAATCAATCAAAGGGCGATTCACAAGAATTCTGGAAACTTTTCCATGCAATATGAGTTCAATAGTGTCAAGAATGAATTTGCTTGCTCTTTGGATATTAAGTACTATGAACCAGGGTCAATTTTGGTTGAGCAAGGAACTTTTAATTCCGGTTTGTTTTTTGTATTGGATGGATATCTAGAGGTATTGAATCATCCAACAGAAAAGCAAAACAATGCATACAATAGCCAAAAGTCTACAAAGCGATTCTATACAATCAACCCTGGTGGATTAAGTGGATACCTTACATCAATTATTGGAATGCGCTCTTTAGTTACTGTCAGAGCCCCTAAAGAAAGAGGGGTTGTTGTTGCACACTTACCAAAAAGTGCATACACAAGGTTGATGGATAACTTTCACTTTTTATTGTTACCTGTTGCTTCAAAATTGAAGAGTCTTTTATCTAGGCAAATTTTAACGATCGATTTTGCTTTGGAATGGTGTCATATTCCTGCTGGTAATGTTTTATGTTCACAAGGAGATTGGGCTAATGGTTTCCATATTGTTTTAAGTGGAAGATTTAGACTGGTTCGTAATAATAATCTAAAGAAGAAGGCAGATGGAGGTCAAATAAATCATGAGAATGAAAAGGTATACTCAGATTTGATTGATGAATCTTACAGTCCAAAGCATTTGAGACAAAAGAAAACAGATGGGGTTGAGATTTTGGGTGAATATGGACATGGTGAATCAATTGGAGAAGTTGAAGTACTCACTGCTTCCAGAAGGACGAACTCATTAATCGCTGTTAGAGATTCAGAAACAACTAGAATACCAAGAACACTTTTTGAAATGTTGTCACTTCAAAATCCATCAATTATGGTCAAAGTTTCCAGAATTGTTGCTAACAAGGTAGCAGGTAAGGTGAATTCAGTTGAAGGTATCTCAAACTCAAGTACGTTGATTTCCTCATCAACAACTCCTTATATTTCTAATGACTATAAAACGATTACAATATTACCAACAGTTTCTGGATTGCCAGTTCGTGAATTTGCCGATAAGCTTGTGCAAGCTTTGAAAGTTATTGGTCGTAATGTCATAGCATTAGATCAAGCATCTACATTATCCCATCTAGGAAGACATGCATTCGATGAAAGGTTGTCCCAGTTGAAATTATCAGGGTATTTTGCCTATTTGGAAGAAAGATACGAGACAATTGTTTACATTTGTGATACACAATTAAAATCAAATTGGACTTCCGCTTGCATTTCTCAGGGTGATTGTATTTTACTATTGGCTGATGCTGATGATGATGCAGTTGCAACGGGGATTGGGGAGTACGAGCGATTGTTGGTTCAGTTAAAAACTACTGCTAGAACAGATTTATGTTTAATTCATCAGGATAAGTATGTTATGCCTGGTTCGACTAGTATTTGGTTGAAAAATAGATTATGGGTTCATGGCCATCATCACGTACAAATGGAAATTCCAAGAGCATCTCAGGAACACACGAAGAAAAAATCCAGTTTAATAAGTGAGTTGGCTGCAAAGTTAAGTGGGAAAACCAATCCAAACATCAAGCTTAGTCTTGAAAGTGTGAAAAGTAAAGCAATGGCATCATTACTTAAGTTGAATAACAAAATCAATAGAAGTGAAAGTGATCACTTTAAGTCACCTCAGTCCCATAAAAGTGACTTTTTGAGGTTAGCAAGAATTCTTTCAAATGAAGCAGTTGGTTTAGTCCTTGGAGGCGGTGGCTCAAGGGGAATTTCACATGTTGGCGTCGTTCATGCATTAGAAAGACATGGAATCCCAGTAGACTTAATCGGTGGGACTTCTATTGGCTCTTTTGTTGGAGGTCTTTATGCCAAAGATTATAATCTGGTCTCCATTTACGGAAGAGCTAAGAAGTTCTCCAGAAGAGTTGCATCATTGTGGAGATCTATTTTAGATTTAACCTACCCCGTCACATCGTACATAACGGGTTACGAATTCAATAGAGGAATCTGGAAGATTTTTGGATCAACTGAAATAGAAGATTTTTGGATTAGATACTTTTGCAATTCAACCAACATCACAAATTCAACAATGGACATACATGAAAATGGATATCTGTGGAGGTTTATTCGAGCTTCGATGTCATTAGCGGGTCTTTTGCCACCAATAACCTTCAATGGGTGTATGTTACTTGATGGTGGATATTTGGACAATTTACCTGTATTGGAAATGAAGAAAAAAGGTGCAAAGTACATTATTGCAGTGGATGTGGGTTCTGCTGATGATAGGACACCAATGAATTATGGAGATACACTATCTGGCTTCTGGGTTTTATTTAATAGATACAACCCTTTTTCCAAGCACCCAGATGTGCCTAATATGATGGATATTCAAATGCGTCTAGCTTACGTCGCAAGTGTGAACGCTCTTGAATTGGCGAAGAAAACACCAGGGGTTATTTATCTAAGGCCACCAATTGATAATTATGCAACGTTGGATTTTGCTAAATTTGATGAAATTTATCATGTGGGCTTAGATTATGCTAATTCCATTCTAAATACTTGGGAAAAAGAAGGAAAATTACCAGCTATATCAGGAATGGTAGATAAATCTCGGAGTCTTGAAGAAAGAAAGCTGCTTTATCGTAGAAACTCAATTTAAGTTGTGTATTCTATGTATTCAACATGTATTGTCACTAGAGTATTAAGTATATTTGGGTAGTGCATGACTAACTTGTTTGCAACCATCGCCTAGTAAAATTTAGAGATGCGCATAGATCGCAATGAGGTTAGTGGTAAAGATATGATGCAACATGTGTTTAGGCGAAACCCTCCACTTATCATAATGGGTACTCCGAAACGATGGCTCAAAAGATCGGTACACACAAAGCTCAAATTTGACCCTAGCGATAATGAAGGAGATTTCACATCATTCGGAATTATACCTTTCATTCAGTATAAGTTGAATAAAAAACATACAAGAAATATCAATAAAAAAGTTATACCGGAGCATAACTTGAAACCAACAGAAGATCAAAGAAAGCTTTTATCAATTCTTCAATCTAATCAAAGTGCTATTCTACACGGTGGAACAAGAACTGGAAAAACACTTGCATCAGCAATATTTTCATTAAACTCAACACTTTCCAGAACTCCTAAATATGGTATGGTGAGAAGCAAGCCAACCATAGATAGCCTTATTGTCGTTCCAACCGACGAGTTGGTGGATGTCTATAGAAGCTTTTTTAATTCCTTGACTGACGGAATTTCCATAGACTGTTGTCCCGATAAACTAGAACTTCTGAATTCTGGCTCTGAGTATACTCTTACCAGAAAACCGTTGGTGATTGAGTATCTATACTCAATGCGAGATGGGTGCTTGTTTTCCTCTAACGATTGTTCCTCAACTCCTCAAATTCTTGTGACCACCCTACTGGGATTAGAAGGAGTGATGAATAATAGCAAGAAATGCGAAACAAAATACGAGAACCTTCTTAATTTACAAACTTTGATAGTTGATGACTTCAGCTCCTTTTTGAAAAGTACACATATAAACAATGAAAGTTTGGTATTGAAAGGATCAGAAAGATCAAAGTATGTAACAAAAATTGGTCAATTCATAAAAAGAATTCAGTATGATCACATAAAGTCCTTCGAAAATGATTCATTACAGAGAACTTCTTGGCTCAAAAGAAAATTACAACAATCTTTGACCAACCTTTCAGAAAAAGAACTTGAGAGAAGGATAGTCAAACAAAAGAGAAAGTTTCTCTATAAACCCATACAGTTTTGTTTTTTAGATTCAGATGATACATCATTTCAAGAGACCCTACAATTTAAACTGAATGAGGATAGAACAAGAAAGTTAACTTCAAAATTACAAAAACAACTAGAAATTCATTCTAGGAGACCCGGCTCTAGTGATGAACACCAAAACCTTTACAAAGACTATATCTTGGAAAAATCTAATCAAATTTCTAGTAGACATGAAGATCAATTAACCAAATATATTGAAAAGATGATTAAGTTCAACGACGAACAACGTCTCTTGAAAAGTAATGAGCGGAATATCGTTGTCGCAAGAGGCAAAACTTTTCTGAATATTGCAGCCAATGAGGAAACTATTTCTGTAATTAATGCTTTCTTTTCGGTAGGATCATCACACGGTAAGACTGAATTGGAATTGAAAACCTTGAATGTCGAGAAAAACTATCCCACAAACGAAAAATTGAATGAGTTAATGAATCGACATGTAATGTTATCAAGGAAAAATGTGAAAAATCTCGAGAAGTCTTACTTGAAGGGCAAAATAAATAACTTGGACCTAAACTCGAGCTATAGAAGATATATAGAGTCTTTGGTTGAAGCATTTGAGAAACTGGAACACTATAATAATAGTCCTTTCCTTATTATAATTCCCAATTACATGAATGTGTCAAAAATTATAAAAAAATTGAGCAGCAAATCTAAAACAGAAAAGTTTATCAATTTGAACAAGTTTAAAGGATCTCAAGAAGTTGAGGATAAGCATCTTGTTATCAATTCATCTCAGTTGATTGGTAGTGACATAGTTGGATTTTCAAATATGATTATCTTGGGAATAGAAGCACTACTTCCCCAACTTGCTTTTAATTCTAAGAATAATATAAAAAATTCGATTAACCTAATCTCAGGAATATCAGATCCATTCACAGATTTAGCAATGTTTTACATTGCTAAACTCTCAAGCATGCCAGGTTTTGAAGAAAAAAACATTATTTTTTCTCTTCATACTTGTAAGGATGCTTCAAGTATTCTCCCTTCTAACCTTGATACACAACGCTTTAGTCAAATTGTCATGTACAATAATCTCGTAAAAAAGGTTAATGTTAAGAGGCTATTTGATGACGAGGACGATCTAAAGTATGGTATAGACGAAAGCTACGTTCAACAGATCAAACATAATAACTCGAAAATGAAATAATGATATACCTTGTAAATATTAACTATTATTATTGTAAATAAATCTACTAATACGCCTACCTTAACCTTAAAATCAAAGTCATAACCTTCATGAATATTCAACCAATTTTTAAACAGTTCAAATTAATTCGAATTGGTAGCAAATTTTATTGTTTGCTGTCCCTTTTCTGATCGGAAGCTCTCTTTTACAGATAACAAAGTCTTGTAAAACTCGACTACTTTTGGATGAGAGCGGACTTTATTTTCGTTGAAATTTAAGACCTGTAAACCGTCTCTTGATATAGCTCTTGATAACGCAACGTACGATTGACCAGTTTCAAAAACATTTTTCAAATCAACTTTCACTTTTGGTAATGTTTGACCTTGTGATTTGTGAATTGATAATGACCATGCAAGAATTAGAGGCAATTGAATTCTAGAAACAAGAACTTGCTGCATCTCGTCTTCTACATTCCATTGCTCAGGTTCAACTAGAACTGTTCTGGTATTTATGCCATCGGGAAGTAGAAACTTTACCAATGGATACTTTTTGTTGCTGGAATCATTCCTAGTAGCATCCTTCAAATCTTCTTTCCTTTTCATATTTGCTTCGTGGCTTTGCTCTTCTGATATTTGCAGAGTAGACAGAACTTTGATTCCTGATTCAACACTTATTTCAGCTTGCAAATCTGCAATGCTTACATCTTGCTCCTGCAGGAATATGAAGTCGGGATCATTTTCTTTCTCATCTCCAAATGCCTTCAGATAAGTATCTTTATCCATGAACCCAATCACTTGTCCCAAAGACCCATTAACCAATGTTTCATCGAAATTTTTGATGCACATAACTTGTGCATCCTTTTTCAAGAATAATTGAGGTGGAGCCAAAAAATTAGCCAAAAGAGTTTGTCTTTGTGGTGAAGGTAACGTTCCTGAATCTATTGAATTATAGGCTTGTGCTGGACCAACAATTTTATTTAATCGCCAATTATTTGCTCTATCGACCTCAGATCTAGTGGCAAATAATTCCGTTGGAACAATACCAGTTGGACATTGTAATGGCCTAGATAACCTAGAAAATTCTTGTAAACTTCTCTCCGACACAATGCCATTTCTCATCTCATTCAACATTTGAATGAATACCTGGTCTCCTTTTTGTCTGAAAACTTCTTTCAATATGATTGTTTGCTTTATACATTCTTTCCATGCCTCGCATTCAAAAGAAAATAAAATTTCTTGTGGGTTTGCTAACTCTTTTCCGTCGTATCCAGTTCTTTTAACAACGGGTGGAAGTTGATAAAAGTCACCACATACCACTATTTGAATCCCACCAAAGGGATGTCTATTCTTTCTGATTCGCTTAGCGATTTCGTTCAATTTATCTAACAACTCACCATCCACCATAGAAATCTCGTCAATAATCAACACCTTTGTTGTTAACCATTTATGAACTGCTTTTCTATTCCGCCTCAACTTCTTAAGTAATTGATCCACAGGTTCCTTAGCTAACCCAACTCCAGCAAAGCTATGTAAAGTCACACCTCCAATGTTACAAGCAGCAAGACCGGTTGAAGCTGTTACTGCCACACCTCCTTCTTTGAATCTAGCTCTTAACCCTTTGATGATTGTTTTTAGCAAAACGGATTTTCCTGTTCCAGCTGAACCTGTGTAAAAGAGAGAGGTACCACTTAATACTTGCTTGAGAACAAATTCCTGTTCTTTAGACAAAATAATTGGCTTCACATTCTTGATATGAGATGCGGAAGGTACAAACAGAGCATTTTCGGCTTTTTGAGTTGCTAGTTGAATCGAATGAAAACTATCTGAAGTGTTTCCTTTCTTCCCTCCTGAAGTAACTTTAGTTGATGAGGAAAAGTTTCTAGATTGAGCTGTAGACAGTATGACACTATTAGGGCTAATCAGTGGTTGATTAAAAAGCTGTTGATCTTTAATTAGATTGAAGTTATGAATTATGTTTGATTTTAATTTCCCATCCTTAGATGCCAAGTTTTCGATAGCTTTGGTATGATTTTCAGTTGAGTCCTCGATCTTAGGAACAATTTCACTCGTGGAGCCTAAGGTTTCACAGTCATTCAAATCAATTTTATAAAAACCTAGTATATTAGATGATACTGCCGTAAGTCTCTTATTATTCAAACGTAGAGGGGAGTTTGCTGGTCTTTTTAATCCATCAGATGACTTCTCTTGAATTGCTGCTGCTGCCTGCAATACAAGTTCATCATCATCACTAAATTCACAAAATTCACTATCTGAAGATAAATCGTGAGTACCTTCAAATTGGCTTTTTGATGTAAGATCATTATTGACTTTATTATCTCTCATTAACATAGGTGGATCTCTTTTGATAAATGTTAGACCAGAGGTATCATGATACTTGACTTTTTTAGAGGATAATCCCACATATTCCTGGCTTTCTTCACTAAATGACGAATCGAAATCAACATTCTCCAAGCTCCTCAAAATATTAGGATCTCTTTCCATCCCTCCCATGACAAAACCAAAATTGTTCTCTTCTGTTCTGAAACTTCGCAAATCAAAACGATTGATCCACCTTTGGATATGAATTTTTCTCAAAAGCTCACTCCGAATCATACAACCATAAAATCTGTTCTGTTTCAACTTTTTTCTAGGTGTGTTTGGATAAAAGTATCTACATTATGTACGCAAAAAAACGCGTTAGTTAAATTGACACGTGATTAATATTCATTACTCTATTTCACTGATTTGCACCAATTGCCCAACCTAAGCCAGAAACAAACATTTTTGATAATTTTTCACTTGCATTATTGGTTGTTGCTGTCGCTTCGTTAATTAACTCGTTTGCTATAGCACCAATATTTTCTCTTACTTCATTGGTGATATCGTAGGATCTGAACTTCGTAACTTCCTCAACTTCCAAGTCAGTATGGAATGCCCTCAACTTATTATTTACCTTATTCCACAAGTCCAAGAACGATTTGGTATTAGAAGAAAGATTTAAATGCTCTATGGTTAAAGTGAGAATTTCTTTCTGCTTTGTCAATGTTTCAATTTCATTAGGATCTTCAGGATTGACAAACATACCTAATTGGTAGAATGAAAGCCATATATCATTTAAATCATTCTTATGCTGCAATAATTGAATCGCTTGCTTGTAAGCAAATGAAAAGTTATTATCCACCAAAGCCGACTCGATGCAAGCAGCTTTTAATTTGTTGAACATAGGCTGGCGAATTTTTTTCAACTTGCTTTCATCCATGCTATAATACTCTTCGAAAAAAATGTTTAGCTCGTTCAAGATCTTGTAAAGCTTCTCAAATGCTAAGTATGATTTGTTATTTTGTTCAAGAATCAATGTTATCAATGAAAGAGTTGTACTTTCATCATCAAAATTAAACCTGGTTAATAACAAATTTGGTGTCAATGAAACATTATGATCAAGGATAATATTGAAATTTTTCAACATGAAAATACCCTTTAAAAGATGCTTAATTGCAACAATCTTTTTGTTGTTTTCCAGTGTCATGCTTTCTTGTTGAAGTGTGTCGAATAGCTTTGCACATGCTATACAATCACGAAACTTCCCAACGCTTTCATCCAAGCTGGGTGATGAATTGAACAAATCCCAAAATCTTTCTAGAATAATTTCAAAAAAATTATGAGCAGAAATGTTCAAGTGTTTGCTCAAATCCAATGATTCTTCTAATAATCCAGCAAAAAGAAAACGTTCCGTAATAAAAACATCTATGTTGTAAGACTCCTTAAAATTAATAAAAGTATTTCTAAAAAGTTCAATTGATGCTAAAATAGATTTAGCGTTGCTTTCGTTGAGCCCGCTGGTTAACTTAATAATTTCTTTCTTTGATTCGCTCAAACCAGCACTAGAATTTTGTAAGGTTACATATTGATTTATAGTTAACTTGTTGATCGGATATAACTTTTGGCATGTCTCGATAATTAAACTTAAAGTCTTAATAGAATGACCGTTTGGTTCAATTATTGACTTGAGTGGGTTTGAATTGTCTTCAACAAAATCCATCAAATTTTCATATAGGTGTACTTCTCTAGGCGCTGGAATCTTATCAATTGCATTTTTATCAGTCTTGAAATAAGCCAATGTTGCTGAAATCGTATCATAAATTTTTATAGTTTCCAATGAACTTAATGAGTCACCTTCCTTGAATGCGTAGTAATAGCATGCTGCAATAAAAAATTTCACGACTCTACTATAATTTTCAAAGATAAAGAAATTGGACTCGACTATTGCAGATATTGTTGCATTCCACAAATCGTATTTGAGTGTAGATATACCTTGAAAAACTGAACTAAATTGCCAATCAATAAGTTGCGAAAATCCAAGCCCTTTATAGTTGATAAATGGTAAGATTACATTGCGCATCCAAGATTTCAAATTAGTTTTGCCAAGCTGAATAGTGGATGTGGTTGGTTTAATTAAAATATCGAGGGCGGCACCAGCTTCAAGAGGAGAAAATTCATAGTATGTAAGTGGATCAGTATCAAGGAATTCACAAGATTGATAGAACAAAAAAGGTTCTAATAACCCACTTTTCCATTCTATAAAACCATTGTGATGCTTTACCAACTCGAATATAGGTTCAAAGGTATCGATGTGCAACTGATATGAATATTTGGTATGTTGAAACACTTTCGCCTTGAGGAATTCGAAAATATAATCTTCAGAGCATTCACAATGTAGAAATTGCATCGGGGACTCAGATTTAAGATCTTGAACTAAATCCCCCACCGTGTCCAATATTAGATCGTCCATGACATTATGCTGACGAAATGAGCTCTGAGAAATCTTATCAATCTGTTCCAAGGATATCTTTTTCCCGGAAAAGAGAAGAGTCCTTAAACATTCCAGTAGAATATTTGGATGAGTGGAGGAAGGAAATGTGTATAGCAACAACACATGTAAGAGATTATTGGTGCAGGTAAACTCTAAATCAGAATAAGTTTCGAGAATTGCACCGAACTCAGAAACTGCATCGAAATTTACCTCGTTCGATGTTAAAAATTGCTGTAGAAAGCTCCAAAGGAGCCTAGCGTCATCTACTTTCGTAATATGTTCCATTAGGTTGCCTTAACAATTCTGAACCACTCATGTTTGATCTGTATGGTAGTGCGCATACCCAGAAATTCGGAAGTCATACTCTGTAGGTATTGCATAAATAGCTTACAATACCTCTCAATGCAATGTCATTTGTTAGCAACAAACAACAAAAGCTTATAGAGGAATCAACATATTATGCGGTTAAATTTTATGACAAGATAACAACACAATACCTTAAACTTCGTCAAGATATATACCAAGTCAATGAAACTATATCCAAAGAGCATCTGAATAATAATGTTTCTGAGGATACGAGAATAAAACTTGATCAACTTGAGATAGATTTGGATAGAATGAATGAAATGTATAAAATTCATATTCAAGAAGCGGTCAATATGTTGAATATTAAAGGGACCTTACCAGATAACTCTTCTAATTTAACATCTGGTCTTGAAAGTCTTGAAGCTACCTTAGAAAGATTGAAACTAAACATTAAGGATATCAAAGAAATTCAAAAGCCAATTCTTGATAAAATGAAGATTTTGACCAACAGCTTCAATAATAATTCTGTGCCTAAAACAGCGAAACATTTCAATCCAAACAATTTAAAAACCTATAGTGAACAATCTTCCCAGATAGACTCATTTGCCATGATATTTGATCAAGTTCAATTGGATTCTATCTTTCAAGAGATTGGTGCTCATTTCGAAGGAGATTTGAGTGAAATAATAAAAAATGAAGAAGACCAGATACGAAATATGAAAGTATTAGATAACTTCGCTGAAAAGAAATATTGTATAAAACTCAATAAGTCTCAATTACATGAGATCAATCGATTTACAAGTTTGGACGATTACGATAAAGCAATTGAAAGAACATTCAACGAAATTCACAACCTCTTAGCAGAAGGTGCACTAGCTAAGGATAGATGGTCAGCGAACGCTGGCCGCTTGGAGGTGGTTAAAGAAGCATTACAAAGGTATAGTAATCCGGTAGATATGTAGTATTTTTGCATATTTAGTTGTGAAATTATTGTACATTAATCATTTGAACATTGAGACAGGATAACGATCAATTTGTTTTGTAATGTTTGTGATAAATGTAGTAGGGTAACCCTTAAATTCTGCCAGCAGGTGCTTTATTCTGATGTTGGTGAAATTAAGATTACGGAGTCCCCACGAACAAAAACCATTTCTGATTTTTTCACCACTGGTGCTTCTTCATTTTCACTGAAAATGTATTCTTGAGCTTCACTTAACACCATATTGCAATGTGAGTCGAAACCTTGTAAACGTCCCTTCATTTCTCTTGCTCCTCTAAGCTTTACTAAGACACATTCATCTAATTGAAAGCGAATCAAATCGAGAGGCTCTTGTTGTTGTTGCTGGTCTGTATTTAATGTTGACATATTCGCTTTCTCAGCTATCACCTTAACATTTGATGTTCACATTAGATACTGATGTCGCATGTCGAAAAATGTCGCGCTAAAATTTTTCATTGAATTAACAGTTGCGAGTATGAAATGCAATACGTTGTTTGACAATATGAATATTCAAATATCAAAAAGATTGTTTCTGAATAGCATCTCGTGTCTTACACGGTCTAAATCCTTGAAGTTTGGTGATTTAAAAAGTGTGAAGTTAAGACAGCCCATCGTTCCTAGTCATAAAAACTTTGATGTATCTTCAGACCATCCGTTATGGGCATTTTTTCCTCAAGGAAACAACACAGAATCTGCATTACGTTCTTCGGATCAACTCGATACTGATTCCAGAGTATGGACTATTGCAGAGTTGAGAAGAAAATCTTTTGAGGATTTGCATAAGTTGTGGTATCTCACTTTGAAAGAAAGAAACACATTAGCAAGAGAAGTAAGATTGGCAGAATCTATTAGATATAAAAAGGTGGATCAACATAATGAAATTGATAACAAACTAATGGAAACACAGAAAAGAATCAAGAGAGTCTTGCTAGAAAGACAAACTGCATACGAAAAAGTTCAAACTTTCACATCAGAACAAATAGAGTTTTTGAACGATTTTGAGCAAAGGTATGTCAATTGTTCAGAAGCTGAATTAGGTGATTATAATGAGAAGCTTGTTAGATTGCAGTACGCATTTTTTGGTATCCAACCTCAATTATCCGATTATGATTTGGAAAATGACATCAATGATAAATTTGTTGAAGGCTTACAATACGTTGCAAAACTCAAAGTCCATAGGTACATTGCACAAAACCCTAACTTTAAGTTACCACTCAATGGAGTGGTAGAAGAACTTCCTTTCTTATTGCGTGACACTGAAGATGCAATTGCCGAAGTTGAAGAGTTGCGTAACTCCGAAGAGAATATAACTCTTGACAAGATTGACACTTTGCCATTCTTGAAGAATGCACTCGAAAACTTTGTCAAGGCCAATAATTAATTATATAGCTTAAATCGTCTGTACATATTCAAGACAAGGTATTGTCCCCGTGAGTCGTATGTAATCCAATCATCTTGCGCGCCAACTATTTTGAAAACTGATTTTCGGATTGAACCTAACAACTAAAGTCATGGGAGGAAGAATACACAGTTTCCTAGCAGGGGTGTTATTAACGTCTGTTATCACATATAGTACAGGGCAATACATCAAGAAAAATCAACAGTTCGTATCAGAGAACCTCAGATTAGCCAATAAGTACACTGGTAGAATACTCTCTAATGAACGTAAACAAGATTCAAGCCCTAAAGCTTCACATGTATCCCAGACAAAGAGATTGAGTATTTCTGAAACTTCTAAAGACATATGGAATGATGAAATTATCAAGATGGTTAATTGGGTGTATGGAATTAACTGGTATCAATGGGGTCTCACAGTCGATAAGAAATTGCTTCACATTTCCGACAAGATCGCTACTTCTATTCTCGATAAAAAGTGATTAAAAAGTAACATATTAGTATATAACGATATTTGTATATTTCTCACCTAAATAAACTTTATTTATTGATTATTTTGAGTTATCTTCTTCGTGAACAATTTCCACTTGAATTGAATCTGATTTCCGTGCTTTCTGTTCTTCAGAAATGAAGAACTTATGAATTTCACCATCTTGCATCCAATTAACGATTGGCATGATTATCAGCAATATTAAGCTGAATAAAATTTGAATTACTGACCAATCTCTTGGAAGTTTTCCCAATGTTGATGAGGAAATAAACCATCCGATAGTATCAGTATAAATCGAGTCTTTTCCTTTGTTTAATTGATCAAGAACAATTTCAGCGCATTCTGAAGCTGGAATTGGATAACTGGGTCCTTCGATTGATTTGGTAATTTTTGGCTTGTGTAACTCTTCCTGTTCAAAACCTTCACTCTGGAAGTTTCCTGCAAAGACAACAGAAACTCTGAAATTGTATGGTTTCAACTCTTGTCGTAAAATAAGAGATAAAGAGACAAGTGACGCTTTGGATGGTGCGTACTGAGAGTATCCAATGAAAGGAAAACTACTTACAACCGAGGAAAACAAGATAATTGATCTGGGTTTGAATTCTTTCCGTTCTTTCCCTTCATTGGCCTCTAATATCGACTTAAAACCTGCGTGACAAACATTTAACGCAGTCTTGTAGTTGATATCTAATCCTGACCTAAGATCTTCTTCAGTCAAATCCTTGAACAACTTTACTATTGCTGAACCTGCGCAACAAAAGATGTAGTCAGGGTCTTGTCCTCTTGAGAATATGGTCTTCCACAAAGATAGGGACTCATTATAGTCTGAGACATCTGAACGAACATATGAAATTGTACAGTCTTTCTTCTTTCCACCTTTAGCGAGAATAGACTCAACAGTTGCCTTGAGTTTTGATTCAGTTCTGGCTACTATAATAACCGAACAATTCCGGTGGTATAATTTTAATGCTAATTCAGATCCTGCTCCTTGAGAACCACCAATAATAAGAGCTGTTTTACCCTGAGGTTGAAAGCTAGACTTGAACCACATTTGTTGATAATTGGCTAGTTTCAAGGTTTTTAAACGCGACCTATATTTGTATGCCTGAATAAATAGGGCAACTCGAAGATCTTAATTATTGTTAGGTAATCAATGATTTACATGAAAATCAAAAGCTATTGTAACTTTAAATTCCAGGAAAGAGATCAGCATAATGTTATGGTCACCTTACATTCACATTTGAAGTCGTAGTGAATTACGACTAACTTTTGAGAAATGAAGTAAATTTTCATTTTAGTATGTATTTTTAACATAGATCTTATATCCCTTTGAATGAAACAATTATTTTAAGATATCCACATTTCAATCTCAAACTATTTCAATAATTCTACAAAACCTTCAAAAATGTAATTATTACTCGAATTACGTCTATTTACAAGCTCATTTTAAATACGGGGACTTGGGAATTTCAAAGTTTTCTTTCTCTCTTCTAGAAATTGTCTTGAACTTCTTAGACTTCAACAAAGTTCCCACATATTCTCCCTCGTGATACTCCATGTTTGGTAAATTCTTCAAGTTTTCTTCCATTTGTTTGTCTTTAACTAGTCCATCTACTGGATCATACTTGAAAAACTCTATCTTAGCTACTTCAACTGCACTATTGAAAGCTTGTTCTCCAGCTTTCCTCAGTTTGATCAACTTTTGAACATTATGCTTTGTGAGGTCATCAAGGGGAATGTTCTGGAGCTGCAATCTTGCAACAATCTTGGCTGTATACCAGAATTTTACCTCGTAATCCGAATCTACCAATTCAATCATAGACATAGGCGCTTTATCTTCACCAAGTCTTGGTTCCAATTTGATGATTCTGGTAAATCCAGAAGTTCTGTTGGGATATCTTTCTGCCAACTCGTTGATAATCTTTGAACCTATAACCACTCGGTCAGGAGGTTGTAAAAAGTTCAAGGCGGTGTTTTTTTCAAGCTTAAATTCAAAAGCTTCATTTGAAAACTCCTTATTCTTTCTGATAGCTTCTGCTAAAAACTTTTCAATCTTCGCTTGTGCCCTCTTTGCTTTGGCTCTAGTTGTAACAATATTCTCATGGCGAATTAAGTTGGCACATAAGTTCTTGTCCATCAGTTTGATATGACGTGCCACATTGGCATGGAACTTCTGCAACGATGGCATGCTAGTTTTATTGTTCCTTACGGTGGTGATAATAGAGCACTTTTTTTTTCACTGAACATTTCGCGACATAGTGCGACATTATTAGAATATATATTGTCATATTTTCTATCCTAAACTTGTATTTTAAATATGTACCATCAAATTTAAGCGTTAAGTGGCTTGTCAAATGTAGCTAATGCAGCTTCCTTGAAAGCTTCTGACAATGTTGGGTGAGCGTGACAAGTTCTGGCAATATCTTCAGTGGAAGCACCATACTCTAAAGCCAAACCAGCTTCAGCAATCATTTCACCAGCATTGGCACCAATGATGTGAACACCCAAAACACGTTGAGTTTCAGCATCTGCAAGGAACTTAACGAAACCATCAGTGTCCAAGTTGGTCTTGGCTCTAGAATTGGCAATGAAAGGGAACTTACCAACCTTGTACTTAATACCTTGCTCCTTCAATTGTTGTTCATTGAGACCAACCCAGGCAACCTCAGGATGAGTGTACATGACAGATGGAATGTTGGCATAATTGACATGGCCATGTCCATTCTTAATGTACTCAGCAGCAGCAACACCTTCTTCTTCTGCTTTGTGAGCTAACATTGGTCCAAAAGTAACATCACCAATAACTCTGATATGGTCATGCTTGGTCTTGAATTCCGAGTCGATTACTAATCTTCCTTTGTTGTCAATTTCTAAACCAGCAGCCTCAAAATTCAATCCTTTGGTGTAAGGTCTTCTACCGATAGCAACCAACAAGACATCAGCTTCCAATTCTTCTTTCTTGCCTGACTTGACATCTTCGACTTCAATCTTGACAACGTCACCTTCTCTAACTCCCTTGGTAACCTTGGTGGCCAACTTGAACTTCAATCCTTGCTTGGCCAACAACTTTTGACTTTGCTTTGCGACCTCTGCATCCATACCGGCACCAATAGCGGATTGGAATTCAATGACGGTGACCTCAGTACCTAATCTGGCATATACTGAAGCCATTTCCAACCCAATAATTCCACCACCGATAATGGATAATCTCTTAGGTAATTCCTTTAATGATAAGATACCAGTAGAAGAAACGATTCTTTCCTCGTCGATTTCAATACCAGGGAATGGGGTTGGTTCGGAACCAGTAGCAACAATAATATTGGCAGCTTCAACTTCAAGGTTTTCGGATCCATCATTTGGCTTAACATTGATGCTACGTTCATTGATGAAAGAAGCTTCACCCTTCAAGTAAGTAACACCATTCTTCTTGAATAACAATTCAATACCACTGGTCAAACTAGTTACTGCCTTTTCCTTTGCAGCCATTAATCCACCAAAATTCACGGAGACATCACCTACTTCAATACCACGATGAGCTGAATCATGTTTGATTTGATGATACAAGTGAGTGTTATTTAACAAAGCTTTGGATGGAATACAACCGACATTCAAACAAGTTCCACCTAAACGACCTCTCTTTTCGATACATGCTGTGTTGAAGCCAAGTTGGGCTGCCTTGATGGCGGCAATATAACCTCCAGGACCACCACCAACAACGACAACATCATACTTAGTAGAGGCGAATCTGACAAATTGAAGGGCACTTGCTCTACTAGCAGCGGTAGATTTTACAAATCTGTTTCTCAACATCTTAATGAAATGATTTTGGATATCCAATTGAGTTGACTATTTGAGTATTTGTAAGTTTATCCTCAACAAAATTGCTTCAGTGTTGTCCGTGGTAGATACACGACCTTCCCGGGCATCTCGGGCACACATGTCACAATTGTTAATACATATGTGGGAAATGTCCTGCCGAAATTGATGAATCGAGAAGGTTCAGAGCTTTCAAAATGGCATAGATAATTTTAAATGATTACTGAGTACGTATACTTTCGAACTGATGATTTGATCAAAGCTATTACTGAATAAAAATTAAGTAGAAGTAGCTTTAAGTAACCTTTCGAAATTCATATCATATATTCTTTTAAGTTTGGATTGAATTTCTATAATGTAAATGTAGGTGAATATTTCCAGTCATCGATCATGAACCTCCTCATACTACGCATCATCTTGCAACCAAGTGACCAACTAATTTTCCGATTTTTCCCGGGTTGATAACCAATCAAAATGTCTCTTTACTAAATACCGGACATTTCAATTTCCGGTCACAATTGGTGCAATGCTGCGCGGGGATTTCGATCGGATATTCTTTACCCCCACCCTCGGATATCACATAGGGTTGACCGGTAAAATTTCTTCGAGACGTAACTTATAAAACGCATAGGAATTACAATATAGTTGTAACCAACTTGCAAACCACTGAAAAAATGTTGTCAAGAAATGTTAGAAATTCATTGAAGCGCATGTCTTCGTCTGTCCCAAGGACAGCAAGCTTGAAAGTCAAGACTACTTCGATGAATTCAGTACGTGGATTCCTGAGTATTAAAACTAAGATGCCAGCAACTTCAATGCAAGCAATTCAATTTGTTCGTTTCGCCTCTCAAACCGTCAAGGTACCAGACATGGCTGAATCCATTACTGAAGGTACTTTGTCCGCGTACACCAAGAACGTTGGTGATTACGTGAAGCAAGACGAGACTATTGCCACCATCGAAACTGACAAGATTGATGTCGAAGTCAATGCCCCAGTATCTGGTACTATTACTGAATTTCTTGTTGAAGTTGAAGAAACTGTTGAAGTTGGTCAGGATTTAGCTAAGATTGAGGAAGGTGAAGCTCCAGCAGAATCCGAATCGGCTAAGGAAGCACCAAAGAAAGAAGAATCTAAGAAGGAAGAGATCAAGAAGGAAGAACCTAAGAAAGAAGAACCTAAGAAAAGTGTCAAGAAGGAGGAGCCAAAGAAAGAAACTGCTAAAAGTGACTCGAATGCTTCCAAGGATACCTCTGCTTCTTTTACACATTTCTCCAGAAATGAGGAGAGAGTCAAGATGAACAGAATGAGATTGAGAATCGCTGAACGTCTTAAGGAATCACAAAATACTGCAGCTTCTTTGACTACCTTCAATGAAGTTGATATGAGTAACTTGATGGAAATGAGAAAATTGTATAAGGATGAAATGTTAGATAAGACCGGTGTGAAGTTAGGTTTCATGGGTGCATTTGCTAAGGCTTCGACTTTGGCTGCTAAAGAAATTCCAGCCGTTAACGCTTCTATTGAGAATAATGACACTTTAGTTTTCAGAGACTACACTGATATTTCCATTGCTGTTGCAACTCCAAAGGGTTTGGTCACTCCTATCGTGAGAAATGCTGAATCATTGTCTATTTTGGATATTGAGAAGGAAATCTCTAACTTGGGAAAGAAAGCTAGAGATGGAAAGTTAACATTGGAGGACATGACTGGTGGAACTTTTACCATCTCAAATGGTGGAGTTTTTGGATCCTTGTACGGAACTCCTATCATTAACATGCCACAAACCGCTGTCTTAGGTTTACATGGTGTTAAGGAAAGACCAGTTACTGTGAATGGTCAAGTTGTTTCAAGACCAATGATGTACTTGGCTTTGACTTACGACCATAGAGTCTTAGATGGTAGAGAAGCTGTCACTTTCTTGAAGACTATTAAGGAATTAATTGAAGATCCAAGAAAGATGTTGTTGTTACAATAATAACGATAGATAATATATTTAAGTATAAGACAAGAAAATGGTAACGCTTTGAAAGCAACTTGATATCATAAACGTTGAATGTGTAGAGAAAGTTCAACATCTAAATTTCAATCTATTTTCACGCTCCTTTTGGAGAATGACTATTGTTATAATAGATCATTTAGTATTCTTTATTGCACATAACATGAACTTTAGTATAATAGTCTTTTACAATAGTTTCATGAAGTAAGATTTGTATGTTTTCTACCTAATCAGGAAATACCAACAAGCTACACTTTTGCGAGAAGTCAAGTCAACTGATTCAAGACGAGAAGGGAACTGAATAGTTCACTATTCATAGGAAGGATATAAATGTATTCATTCTACGAAACGATTAAGAGATTAGGGGGTTGGAATTTTCCGTGCAGCAGGTGCTCAGTGTGTTCAAGTTCATGTGTACGTCAAGTATAAACTCGCAGCTAAAGTGCAATGTTTATGTTTTTCCAAATTCGGAAATCATGCTGTTAAAACCTATACCAAATTAATCCATCTCCAAATTTGGATTATAACTAACAAGACCGCAGAAAAATAAGTAGGGGAAAAGAGCTTATAATTATAAGATTTATTTACTTTCAAAAACCCAATTATTGTCAAACTTTCCAAAGAATTATTGCGTTTGAGCAAACCTGTCAAGAAGAATCGCAGCAAAAAGATAGATTCCACCTTACTCAAAGAACATAGTCTCATTTTATAAAGATAAATAGAGGTCAGTCCTTCAGGAATAAAATGGAAGCTTATAGTAACTGGGATACTGCTATGGATAAGAATATCAATCTTGGTGAAGATAATATTGATCAATATCTCAATGACTACAATGAGATTGATAATTTGTTTAATGAAACATTAACTGGATTGCAAGACTTGGATGTTCCATCTGGCTATGCCTCAAAGGATCAAGGTTCTATGCTTTTACAATCAAATCATCAATCCAAGCACAGTCGAAAAATTAGCGGAACAGCAATATTTGGATATTCTGATCACAACAGAGAGCTTTCGATTGGAGGATTTTCAAGCGATCTTTACAAATCTGTGAAGCATTCTATGGATTTTGGGAAGTCTGTTTCACCAGGAGAATTACTTAAATCCTTGACGTCTCAGCATAGCAATCAAAATGATCCAATTTCATTAGAAAATCCACCACTTTTGGATTTTGACTTTCCAAAATCGATTGAGTCACAGCAACCCATTTTACTTATTGAGGAAGAAGAGATAGAGGAAGAAGATGGAAGAAACCAAGATTGTAAGCAAAAAGGAGAGCATCAGGTAATGCCATCAAAACATCCTAAGGAACAAAAGGATTTTATTGTTACAAATGAAAACCCTAAATCTTATAAGTTTCCACCTTCTCCTTTCTCAACACAGTCTAATTCCAACTTAGATAAGACAGAACAACGATCAAATTACCAATCAATAAACAACTACTCTGTTAAGTACTTGCAAAATTTGAGGTCTCCAAATAAAAACCCAGTGAATTATGTTGACGATATTGAACCTTTACTAGAACCTTCTAGTAACGGTGTGTTGAATAACTATAATCAACAAGCCAACATGAAGTACATTCCAATCCCAGTTCAACAACCACGGGTTTTTAGGAAAGATCAATCTAACATGCAATCACAAACTGAAGCAGTTTCACATCCAGGATTGAAAAATAATTTCAACTCTTTCTTACCACCTCCATCACCTCCTGTGTTATCAAATGGATCTCCAGAGTGGCAATCTTCACCAGAGCCACAATCTCCATCACCTTCCAGAACCATTAACCATGATTATTCCCAGAAATTTTCGTCTCCTATCAATCCTCAGTTAAGGGGCAAAGTAAACTTTTACACCCCACAATTTTTTTCAGAGGCAGACAATTTACCAGCAGAAAATTACATCCAAGATCAAGCTTCAATATCAAAACCCTCAAACCAGCTATTTTTTTCTGATCAGCAATCACAGAGCCATGTGAGTCCATTTCAACACCAAATTAGTGCTCATTTACAATCATCTCCTACCAATGGGCAGAGCAAATCTTTGAATTCTTCCCCAATAAAGTATTACACGAGTCCATTGCGCAACATCCAACACAGTCATGATGATACTGTTGATGCAAATGCAACTATTACTCAACTAACACCATTAAAAAACACATTACCAAACACCCCTGCAAGAAATCAGATGACTTTAGAGTGGAGTCCTATTATTTCACCAAATGCAAAAGCCTCAAAAGATTTGAAAAAGCATATCCAACAAACTTCTGTTCGTAGGAGAGTGAAAAAAACGTCTTTGTTGCCTCCTGGTGAGCTCGATAATTATTGGATTGGACCGAACGAAAATAAGATTTATATTTGCACATTTAAAGGATGTGGAAAAGAATTTACTCGCAGATACAATGTCAGATCTCATATTCAGACACATCTTAGTGATCGGCCCTTTGCATGTCCTTCTTGTCCAAAGAGGTTCGTTCGTCAACATGATTTGAACAGACACATAAAAGGCCACATGGAGGCTAGAAATTGCAAGTGTGCATGTGGAAAAGAATTTGCAAGACTTGATGCTTTGAAAAAGCATAGAAATAGGAATATTTGTGTTGGTGGGATTGCCAGCAATTTAAATCACTGTGTGACGAAACCTCAGAAAAGTAAGCACAGTTCTTCAGACTTCCTCGATGATATAACTTCAGAGAGACTAACTGATCAGTTGAGTTCTAGCATAGGTGAAACATATTGATACCACATGCTCGCCTTGTATTATTTAACCTCTTTGAATCAAATTCAATTCTTTTTACATTAATCTTGCTACAATTTCTTCTTGATTTGTTGAAAGCAACAGTTTATTTACTGCTTGAGATTTCTATATAGTTCCCTGTTATTCTTTAATTTTCACAATAAAATAATTAAGATAAAGTGCACGCAAAACTAGAATTTTCTTACTTTCCATTTTTCTTTCAAATGAAAAGCTAATCTAAGGATTCTGTTTTTATTGATTCCATAATAAGTAAAGGTTCCTCTTCCATATCATTCATATGATCTTCTTGTTTATGAGTCTTCAAATGCTGGTTTAAATTATCTGATCTGCTGAATTTCTTATGACAAATAGGGCAATCGTAAGGCTTTTCAAGAGTATGCAATGATCTGAAATGCCTCTTCAAATGCTCTTGTCTCTTAAATCTTCTTGAACAGTAATTACAAAGGTATATCTTTGTCAGATCCAGCAAATCAGCTTCTTTGTTTTCTTTCCGACCCCTGGTTCGACTCTTGTTATTTATCATGGTTGTTGGAAAAATTTGAGTATCTGGAGGAAGATCTAGAGACTCCAAGTCCACTTCAACCTCTACTCCTTTAGATAAAACAGTAGCTGCAGGCAAGGGTACCTGACTGTTCTTTTTCTTTTGATATAGTTTAGATCCTAATATTCGTCTAGATGCATTTGCAATTGTAGAAGCAGTATTTCCGCTTCCTGAGGTGATTTGTGAAGCTTTATTTCGTCCAGATAATGATGAGCTGCTGGAGCTGATGCTTTTGGTTTCGCTGTGTGAACTACCATCATTAGAATGTAACAGGTTGACTGTGAATGGATCATATTCTAATGTGCCCATCATATCATCAGATTCTAACTTGACCTTGGTTTTGTTTCCAATATTCAAAATTTGGTGTTTTTCACTATTTTCGCCCTCGTTCTTTCCTTTAGATTTTGACTTTCTATAATTTGAAGCCCCAACAATGTGCTTTCTTTTTCCTACATTTTCAAATAAGGCGGCATAATCAGGTTCAGGTTGAACTTGCAGGTACGAACCAAGTTGGATGGCAGCCAGATTATTATCCACCACATTATTAGACGTGGTGGAAGTTCGACTTATCGAAGAAGCATTAAGGGAAATATTCCCTATCAAGCTGTTTTCAGAACTATCATTTTCTGTGGACCGCTTTTGAAATATAGTAGCCGACTCGTTACTTATTCGTGATAAATCTTCTTCTGTCGTTTGTTCCGTTTTGATTGGAGTCTTGAACCTTGTGAAGAGACTTCTTTTTGACCTTTTGGCTTTTTTTACTGGCAAATTATCTGTCAGTTCCAATTCCAAATCTTCTTTTGAAGGACTTATTATCATATCTGCTTCATTGGCAGGTGTAAAATTCAATTCATTTGAAGCTTGATTTGACATATTGTTCACTGCTTGATGATTTGATTCATGCTCATTAGCATTGCTTAAAATGGAATTGTTATTATCCAAGGATCCTTTGAAGATACTTCTAATGAGGTGCCTAGATTGTTGATTTGCTTGAGGGGATTGGTTCCCTAACTGTTGGTTTTGGGGAGAAGGAGGTCCGGAAATGGGTGATCGCTGATTCCTATCACCCATGAATGGTAACATATTTGTTATAGAGCTAGTAAAACTCGTATAACGACCCGTACTTGCTGTGCTTCTTTGATGCTGCGATGAATGTTGGCTATCCATTGACGGTCTATTTTTTGAAAAATAGTCCAATGATTGACGATGAAGTGATGCAGGGGGTTGTTCTAGGGAGTTTCTAGTCAAGTATTGATGGGCAGAAAAAAAAGAAGGTTGAGTGGAATGGACCGATCCCACAGATGGTGTAAGAGAGGTTGTCGTTGTCAACGGAGATAAGTCATTGTATAAGTTATGAACTACCCCTAAACTGGCATTCGATAGGGAATGGTTTCTTGTAGCCTGATTATGGCTATGGTGGCCATCATTATGGAAATGGCTATCAATTGATCCCCGATGAAAGTGGCTTTGTGGACGTTCAATTTGATCCGAATGATTATCCATCATAACATGATCATAGTTAACATTAGTATAAGATGACACTCTTGAGCTGTCGTCTAATGGACTGACAGAATTATCAACTTTTTGGATCTTCGATTTAGATTTCGTCTTTTGGAAAAAATCGCTAGCAATTGTTGGTTCGATATACAAGTCCAGCTCGATAGCAAATGGTGGAGACTCATCCAAGTCCATTGTATCACTTTTAAAAGCGCCAGGCATATTAAGTGATACTGTATTTATCATGAAATCCTGTTTCTCCGTTTGGTCCGGAGATTCCAAACCTGCTCTATAAACATCATGATTTGGATTTAAATTACCCTCAAACTGATTAACTCCAAATATGCTCTCATATTCTTGTTGGCTAGATAAGTTTAGCGGCTGTGGTACTGAAGAACTTGGGGTTCGTTGACGTTGAAACCCCGAGAAGAAGTTACTTCCAGAAGACTGTTGATATTGTGGTGGATTATTTTGATAATGAGCCTGATGCGTAAATTGAACATTAACATCATGCTGATCAAAATCCTCAGATATATCATGGTTTTGATTCGATAGTTCAGGTTGATTGGTGATCGGTTGATCTTGGATGTTCCCGTCTGAGTAAGGGTACAATTGGTTAGAACCACCTTGATGTGAGAGCTGCGACTGCTGACCAAAGATGTCAAATTCATCCATCTCTAATAAATCATCAATCAGTAATTCACGGTTTTATAGTAACCTAATTGAAAAGCTTCAAAAGTGGTTTGATGGTTCCTGGTTAAGTAGGCTGATAAAGTAAAATTGTTAGGAAAAAAACTTTGCCGCATTTTGATTTCTCGTGGCGGGGAACACTTAAAGATACTTATCGTATTTTTTACGTCTTTCATAAAAAAATCGACATTAAGATGAATGTTTTTGAGTGACCTCTACAATCCAATGGTTCATATGGTTCATAAGTAATTCTTAGCTTCGAATACAGTGATTGATGTCACATAATTTGAAGGGACCTATTGGTTTATTTTTATTTTTTTAAGTTGAACTTCAGATTTACCCACATTTTCTGATCTACTTCCAGCTACATTATTTATCCCGTATTTTACATGTTTATTCCCTTAGTCATCTAATAGTTTCGAACCTGATGGTATACGTTGTCTAATGTTTCCGATTACATCATCTTGTTTTGATGAGTTTTTATTATCCTCAATGGATCGATTGAGTTCGACATCTGGGTTAACGACCTTTAAAATTGTCCTTCTCTTCAGACTGACTAGAACTTGAACATCCATTCTCTCATCAACAGAAGCCTCTGAATCAGATACTGTATCAACGTCACTCTTCGCGCTTTTTGATAAATCATTAGTGGTATCGTTATAGCTTTTCTCTGAGGAATCTGCAAAAACATTCTCAATTTCATCTTCAATGCCACTCTTATTTCCTATTAAGACTCTGTTAGTCCTAATTTTATTGTTAATCAATTTGTAATCATCTGTAGATTCTAACAGAGGCGTGTTTGGTGAGGACAAGGATTTTTTCAACATTGAAACCGAATTATTGAATTTTATTGAATTATCTTCTTCATGAGATTTACTACTTAGAGTATCATTTGAGGCTAGAAAACTGTTTCTATGGATCCGTGATCTGGACTGATCAAACTCTTCCCTTTTCTTGATCCACGAATCGAAAGATGCAACTTCCAATGTTGAGTTTGTATCATTGTGACCAGCCTCTCTCATCACTTTACTCTTCGTATTTCCCTCTAATTGTTGATATGTGTGCAGTATGTTTGAACCGTATATATTACCATCGTAATATCCAAATTGATAATCAACTTCACTTACGTTGTCTTGCTTTGTATCCTTCGTTCTTCTAAATTTCTTGTAATATAAAACACCAAGTAAACAAATTGTTAATGAAGAAATTGGTAAGACAGTTCCCAAGATCGCTTTTTTTTGGATAGAAGATGTGTAGTCCTTTTTTGACTCGTTCTGAGAAGAAATTGGTTGATTAGATTTCAAATTTGAAATTGGAGATAATGTATCCACATCATAAAGGTTCAATTTATATTGTTTTTCTCCTCTCTTATTTGAAGTTGTGGAAGAATTCACTATAATTAAAGAGTTGAAAATAGTAGCTGCTCCCAAAACTTGGTCAATATTCATCTTCCAATCGAAAGAAGTATTCCAATGCCAATCATTAGTGTTGAGCATCAACTTCGCAAAGATTGGTGTTGCTGCATCTTCCATTAATTCACCAGCTAGTATAATTACTTCTTTAATTCTCAAATCATTTGAAACTGTCTCCAGAGAACCATTTGATAACCTATCAAAAATTGGTAATGCTAATGCGTTTCTTCTGGAATTGACTTTGGAATTATCATTCGAAGAAATTTCCCTATATGACCATCCTGAATTAAAGTCCCAAGTTGCCAATTGATACATACTAAGCCAGCCACTGTTACTTTGCCCACCAATTATTAGTTGTGTTTGCGGAATTGGTGCTTGAAGATTGGCTGCACCGGCGAATGGTTGAGTATTGGTTGTAGTGGTGATATTTGATGTTACCAAACTTGAAATATTTAGCGACAAAAGTCTGTTGGTGAATTGGTGGCTTTTATTACACTCTCCGCCATAGATGTATACTATATCCTCATTTTTAGGACTTGTCATAATAGTGGATAAATCATAAAAGGATGCATCCAGGACACCATCCAAGTTTAACTTTAAATTTTGATCCCAGGATTTGCTGTCTTGATTATATTTAATCAACACAATTTCTCCAGATCCACAAATATCTTTATTCGATGTTGGACCTTTTGTAAACCCGTACAAATCACTTCCTACCAAAAACAAAGTAGAGTTAGCTGGAGGGGATTGGATAGGGTTTATCATCTGATTGTCCTCTATTTGAAGATTTGATTTTGGTGAATTTTTGTTGTATCCAGTTATAGAAAAATTTAGAGCAATTAAATCATTATTCTTTAGGTGGAGATATACCTTTCCTTCAGTATACGAATATAATGTGCTCCACCCCATAGCGAATGTAATAATATGCAAAAGCATACACAATAGTTGCCATATCATACTAGCATATATTGGAGTTTGAATGAAATCTCAGCTTCTATGCTTCAATTTTTAATTCTGCTATTATAATTCCAATATATTGATTCTATTTTTGAGTTCGGAATATATAGATCAGATCACCGAAGCATTGTCCATTTGAATGTTTTAATTGAATCGTAAGTTTGGGGAAAAATTGATCATGTTTCCATGTTAGGAAATTAAATAACATTACCTGCATATACATATCCTAAATTTCTAAAGATTAAAATCCTTGTCAATATACAGGATGTCTGTAAAAATCCTTCCTTTAGTTTTAATTTGTTCATAGGATGACTACATCAACATTCGATTCC
This sequence comes from Suhomyces wounanorum, assembly GCA_030568695.1. Lineage (NCBI taxonomy): Eukaryota > Fungi > Ascomycota > Pichiomycetes > Serinales > Debaryomycetaceae > Suhomyces > Suhomyces wounanorum. The sequence goes on from JAJMGL010000018.1 coordinate 259,177, forward strand.
ATAGACTGGTCTATAATAGATAGTGGACATCATGATATTTTGACTAAATGCTCTTATAAACCATGTGGAGCTCATATTATCCGAATCACACCTCAGTTGATTGAAAATATTGTTAAAGTTGGTTCAAATCCAATGATGATGATGGTTGAGCATGATGAACAGGAGAAAGTTGCCACAGAAGAAACGGCATCATTTTTTAAAATAAACGATGTTTGGGATTTTGACAATATCGGAGTTTCAAAACCTTCATCAAATCTCCATGACTCCTTCAAACTTGATGATTTTGCAAACTTGTCTATTCAACGTTTGTTGATCTGCAGCGAATGTGATCGTGGCCCAATAGGATTTGCAGGAATTGTATCTACAGAAGCAAATTCATTTGAAAATCTCAAATACTATCTTTGTTGTAACAGCGTACTATACGAATCAAAAGAAATTCGAAATACGAACTAAAGGTTATCGAAATGAAGAATAAAATTACATATGTTCATCTCAGAAGATAATCATCTTTATTAAACATTCAATAGCTATACTGCTTAAATTTTTGATGCACCAGTCAAATCCTTTACCAAACCTAAACTGACTAGCCTTGCAATCGCCATGACAGTTAACATTGGATTAACACCACTTGCTGTTGGTAATGCAGAAGAATCAGCAACATAAACATTATCACACTCAAAAAGCCTACCCCTTTCGTCGCAAGCTCCGTATGTCGGTCCTTTCCCTGACATCCTACAACTCGACATTTGGTGAGCTGATGCAATTAATGTTTTATATGGGTCTAGTGGAACTGTTTGCATTTTAAATCTCCATGCTTGATAATCAATATCGGCCAACTTTCTGTCACACTTAGATTTTGAACTATGAAATGAAATCTCACCCGCCTGACAACTTTTAATGATCTTTGCCCCCTCGATGTATAATATATCTGCTGCGATTAAAAAGGCTTGCCTTAAAGCATTCAAATCATATTTGCTGACATCGTAGTCAAGTAATATAGTTCCTCGCTTGTAAGGATCATAAGTCACCTTTCCTTCAGATTTATCTCTGGTTATAAGTAAAATGGGAGTCTGATGATCAAAATTAAATACTTTCCTTTTGTAATCCTTACTTCCATTCCATGGCGTGAAATTTGAATATACCGTAGGTGTATGCAAGATTGTTTCTATCTTCGCACCATGTGCCTTTCCATCCAAATCATCTACTTCAGTACATACTGAAGTCAAAATTGGATGATGATAAGCTTTGGTGTCAATACCTTTCCCAAAATCACCATAGATAGCGGTGCTAGGGTGAAGTTTCAAGTGAGAACCAATATTCTTATTTTTGAAACCTGATCGCTGCAATAAGATAGGGGTATTTAATGCTCCTCCACAAACTGCAATTTTCTTGAACCCAGACAAGGTAAACTTGTGTCCATTCTCTCTATTGAAGCATACCACAGCTTTTGCGATACCATTCTTATGCAAAATCTTCTTAACCTCAACATTAACCATGAACTTTGATCCCCGACTCAGTGGCAATTTGAACCAGTTTGCAATCCCACCTTGTTTGGTGGCAAATTGAGTTCCCTCAAACTGATATCCATCGCTTTTGTTTGGATAATTGCCATTGTTTTGTGGTACAACTTTTGCAGCGTATCCTAACTTTTCAGATCCTTCTAAAATGACTTTATTTCCAAAGGAATGATTAAGATTTTTATCAGAAACTCCCATTTTCTCGGAAACATAATCTAGAGCTTTGTCAAAATTTTCACTGGCAGCCCAGTTGATCCCGTAATTATCATACCATTCTTTTCTAATTTTAAATGGTGTCTTCAATGATGCAGACCAATTCACTGTTGTTCCACCACCAAAAGTTTCACCTGATTGAACCACTATCTGTCCACTTCTGCTAGGAATAGCACTTTGTTCTTGAAAGGCTACTCTTGCACTGACCTCATCCCCTAAGTCATCAGACCTTAAATAGTCTCCTTTCTCTAAAATCAATGACTTGTAACCTTGTTCGGCAAGTGTATGCGAGACAACACAAGCACCTGATCCAGAACCAATAACCAACACATCAATATCTTTGACTTTAACAAAATCAATCCCTGCATCTGGTTTTTGCTCCATCAGATAAGAAAAAGCATCATTTGGTTGCACTTCAGCAATCATCTTTTTAAGCTCTTTTCCTGGAAAGTTGAAAGTTTGACTAAAATTCATAGCATTTTTTTCAGCCCATGGATTTACTGATAAACTGACTACCACTCTAAATATTTTTCTCTTTAAGGTGAGTGGGGAATCTCTCCATGACAAAATCAATTCTTGTCTTTGCTTTAATGTCATCTGTCTAATGGGAACTAATGAGTTCGTTAACATGGGTCCAAATATTCTAGAGTCTAAGAGTGTTATCAAAAGTGCAAGCGAAGCACCTATTTCTTGTGCATGTGCATCTACCATGCTCTGAATTTCTTCTTTATATTCTTTAGACTCAGATGGTATCCAGTTTAATGGTTCAATTGGCCCGTTCATGCTACCTGATTTATCAAGTAAAATCGCATCTGCCAAAAGGCAGAAGAAGTCTATGTGGTGAGCTTCAACTTTATCTGGAAGTAACATTGTTATTTTATTTGACGTTCAAAGACGCTGTAGGTTTCCTTATATAATTGGTCTTTAAATCCCGAGTGGGGAAAGAATGTTTTCACACATGCTCCTATTTCGGTATTGATAGTCAACACATGATTTTCGAGGATTTTGCCCCACATTTACTGCATACGAGTCGAGGCTTTGACCCGATTTAGTCACCTCAAAAATCGAGTTTCCTTCAAAATCTCGCGAAAATGCGAAAAAACGACAGAAAAAGTGAACAAGCGAGACTAATTCAGAAATTTCTTGTTTAAAATTCTTATGCGAATTATTTAAGATTTAATTGTAATTCAAATTCATGTTTTTATCAAATGGTTGTTTAATATTCTTCAGCAAATTCACCCATTCTTCTGGAGTTCTCCAATTCGCAGCTTGCCATAGAAAAGAGACTTTGAAATACTTTGCACGGAACCTAATCCTTCAAATTTCTCTTCAATAGCTACGCCACTATTATGGCTCAAGCATAATAAACTGGCTTCAGACTTCGGAAATTTTATTATGCCATGACTTTCACCCAACACCTTGACTATGATAAATTGAACACAAATTTCCACATCATCACGTGAGGTATTTGATACTCCAGTATTGATGTTTTGTGAAATGTGATTCTCACTAAAAACGGTATGGAATTTTTGAATGAGTACTCATCTGATCCAACTGATTCATCCGATTCAGACTCAAATTCAGACTATGAGGGATCAAGGATCCATCCGGATGAAAAAATATCACTAAGAAAATCGAAACCTGCTTCAAACATTAACGAGGACTTTTCAATTTATCTGCAAAGCTACTCAAACACGATGTTAAGAAGGTGCTCTATATTTTTGTACATTCCTTGGAGACCATCGGTTTCGTCATTTAATAATATACAAGCTTGTACAGCAAATATATTACAAGATGTTGATTGCCTTTCAAAGTATATTTGGAAGGATGTTCATAGACTGTCCTTACTCAAGTATCATATATCACTTTTTCCTAATGTTGAAGGAGAAGAATACAAAATGAAAGGATTCGTTGAAAACCTTTCCACATCAATTAAAGGTCTTTCATTAAAAAAATCACTTTTGCATATAGACCCTATTGAATTGGAACGTCATGACAAATTAAGTACAATTTTAGGAGACTGTGTCATACCCCATCCCAAAATACGATTGAAATTTACTCAACATCTTAAAGCATTTCCTGGGATAAAAAGTAACAAAATATTCATAGGAGGAGTTATTAATATGGATGACATATCCAGAGAATTTTTCAATGACTTGAATGTTCTAATCTATACAAATGCACATTCTTTGGGTTTACTAGACAAAATTCCAGATGTTCCTGAGCATCACATCAGTTTCCTAGAAGGTGAGGCTAGCCATTCAATTTCAACAGAGACCTTGCAAGATATAAATGTCCAACTTCAAGATTCGCATGTAAAATTGAATGATATAGACATATATCTTTCTCAGATTAGCATAAATTGGATCGGTTCTCAAAGGTACACTAAGTCAATTCATTTTGAGGTACAATAGAAATGAAAGAAAATTTATTCCTGTACATATGCTTTGTTCCGTAGTTTCCATTTGACATGCACACGACCAATTTTCCTTTTGAAGTGACCTCTAGTGTGTCATTGGGTTCGTTTCACTGATTGAGCTATGTCAATTAAAAAGCAGCAGAAACAAGTTCAAAGTCAACTTATTGACTTAGTCAACAATCGTTCGAACGACAATAAATGTGGGGAATGTGGTGCTACCTACCCAACTTGGGCGTCTTACAATTTAGGTATCTTTTTATGTGGAAGATGTGCTTCATTGCATAAAAAGGTTTTGGGTCCATCACAAGAGAACATTTCTAAGGTAAAATCTTTAACTTTGGATAGTTGGTCCAATGAACAAATTACAAATCTTCGAAGAATTGGTAACAAGAAAGCAAAGAAAAGATGGAATCCCAAGAGGATTCCGTTTCCTTATGATGCAGATGATGATATTTCCGTTGCTGAAAAGTATTTGAAAGATAAATACGTCTCAGGATTGTTCAGAGATGATGTAATTGGCAGTCTTGATTATGATGACAGACTAAACAAATATTCAGATGAGAATGATTCAACTGAAGGTTCAAGAACTAGGCTGAACTCATTTTTAGGGGCCACTGGATCATCAAGATCCAGACTGAATTCCTATATTTCAAATCGTTCGAGGCTGAATTCTTACATTGGATCAAATAGAGCGAGAGCAGAATCCACATCTAAAGGAACAAATATTCCTAGACTATCTCATAGGAAACTAACTACATTTGAATACACTTTATATCAAAATCAGGTATCGAAGATTATGGGGTTTGGATTCAGTGACAGAGATTCTGTTTTGGAAAGTTTGCTTTTAAGCAATGGTGTAATTGATACAGCTTTGGATATCTTAGAGGAAGACTCAAAAATCAACCCTCAAAGAAATGAGATACCCCCCGAACTTCCCAAACGACCATCAAATCCAACAATTCAAACTACCTCCAATGTAAATTCAAAAGTACAGGATGATTGGTGGTCTGGTAATAGTTCAGGTACAAATAACTCGACCACAATCGCACCAACTACAAACTTGCAACAGCCACAAATTTATCAATACACTGATCCAGCTACAGGTCAGATTTCATATATTGATTCTAGTGGTCAGCAGTATTTGGACCCAAATAATCCCCAACACCAGCAACAACTATACCAACAAATGAATCCCCAAATGAAATCTCAAGTAACTGCTCAATTTGGTAATCATACTACACCTAATATGACTCCTCAAATGACTTCTCAGATGACCAAGCAAAACATAATGTCTTTGTATAATCAACCTTCCCAATTTTCTTCAAATCAAAACTCTACCATGCAAAGCCAACCAACATACCAAGTTCAGCAACAACAATTGAGCTCTCAACAAACAAGCAACTTGCCCTACTCTAGCACCAATAATTTCAACGGTCAATCACAATTCACAGGATTCGGCAATTTCCAACAAACAGGATCTGATGGATATGCTTTCCCAATCAATCAACAAGGCCAACAATGGAGATAAGTCAAGTTATTAGATGCGCCTTATAACCAATACTCAGAAAATACACACAGAATACCTCAATTTTATTAATTTACATAGAAAAATGCCTTCATCCAGGATCTAACTGACGATATCTTCATTACCATTACTCTTGGGTGTATAAACCAAGAAAAATTTCGACATGTATAGAACTTGTAACTCGTTTTAATCTATTCGAGCTTTCCAGGAATCTGATTCCCATATCAAATCACCTACACCAGTGAAGGTGGAGCTACCAGATCTTTCTCCATAACAAAGGCAGTAGTGGTCATATAATAGTTTTATCTCTTCAACTTCATCGACAATCTCAAGTTTGTTAATTCGAGCCATTTCACTCCTATCAACCCAAGCGCGATCTCCTTTATTTGAGTATCCACCGACATCACTCATAGTTGTTAACTTAATATTTTTAAGGCCACACATTTGTGATAGTAAATCCCATCTGCTTCTTAAAGTAGGAAATTGACTAAAAGTTTCTAAGCATAAACCTCTCAGCAATAAATTTTTACTCATCGTGGCTCCAAATGAGTCACTGAGAGACATTGGCTCGTATATGAGAAATGATGTAATCTGTGAAAAGTAATTTGACCAAAATTTGATAGTGGATACGTATTCATTAGGTGACATATAACAAAGGACACATTCACTCAAAACCAAAGTTGGAAAAGACGAGACTATATCTTCAAATACCTGTTTAGATGCTGATGAATTTTCCACTGATTTCAAATCACGAAGGTCACAAGCTATGAGATGATACCGATCCGATTTTAAATTTGGTGATAAATCTTCGAATTCTTGACGATTCTTCACCTCTATTGGACTTTGCTCGTATTTAATAATATGCTTTATGTTAGAGTCTTTTAAAATCGCTAGCTTTTTGATTTTGATTGATTCTGGAAAATCTATTTCATAGTAGTGAACATCTTGAAACCTTTCGATCAACTTGAATGCTCTAGTATCCGATCCACCACCCAATGATACGATTTGACATCTGCCATGTTCCTTGATAAACTTTTCAATAATTTCATCAATCAGCTTAGTCCGGAAGTATGTGCCACGATTTATTATAGGTAACTTTTTGTCATTGAAAGAAGCATTCAAAGTTCTGTGAGCAGATAAAGAAGTGTACCCCGAGCAATATTGTAGATTCGATTTGTAGGACAACAACAATGACTTGATAAATGGATCTTTTGGTGAAAAATAGTGAAGCTCATTTGCGCTATGTCTACATGCCAAAGCATCCAAGTCAGTGGCACGTATGGCTTTATCTTTTCTGTCCAGAGGTGAAAACATTGAATTACTTAGATGAACCAAAATTCTTGAGTTTTATGCACTACCGAGAACATCATATATTTATACTTTACGAATGACTATCCACCAATTATCCTTTTCATATCCTTGGCGAATGATGGTACATGTTTTCGTTAGAAGTACATCCTCTGCTAATTCTCCTTCTTTATAGAGATGGTAGTATCTGAATTTAGTGTCCTGTTTGTGTGAACTTGCAATCAGATCAATGGTATCAATGGTAATGGCCGAAGAATTCTTGTCTTCACTTGAGGAAGGCAAGCTCTGTTTCTTTATTTTCCTTTGAAGAACCCAAGGTATCAAAATATCTTGTTCATCCCCATATTTGTAGCCCCTTCTGGATTTTTCTTGTTCCAATGCCCAACAGTATATCAACACTTCGCCTCCAACTTTTATTTTTGAGAGAATATGTTTTATTGCATCTACCCTCCTTTCTTTTGTAGCAAAATGATGAATTACAGCTATTGATATGGCAAAGTCGAAGGACGAATCAAGATGAGGTAAATGCATCCCATCTGCAACACCTAAATTGTACCTACCCAGTGAATTTTCGAATGCACAATTAATTAACCCATCTGAACGATCCGTACCGAAGATGAATAATTTATCATTAACGTTCAAATATTTACCATTACCACAGCCAACATCTAAACCTAGTGAATAATCTTTTCTGTCCTTCAAAAATGCTTCCACAATAGGCCAAGGCTTGTACCTTGTTTGAGAAAAGTGGCTGGCTATTTGATTGTAAACATCATGAACATACTCTAGCTCTTGTGATTCAGGATCTATATCCTTTCTGACAGCTCTGGATGGAACTGACATAATTCTTCTAGATTGTGAAAATTATCCGTTCAAACATTTCCTGCACAACAAAATTTGAGGTATTTGAGATAACCTTAGAAGAAGTCTATTATGACTAGAAACAAGTATTATGTAACCTTATTGCCAGTATTTATTCTGGTTATCGTTTATTTCAGTGGTCAACTTCCGAAGATCTTCACGCTTTTTAAGCATGTCGAAAACACAAAGCTAGTTGAAGTTTCTCTTTCATTTGGTGATTACGGCTTCAACTTCCCTGATTTAATTAAAGCAAGCCAAATACAACTTGAAGAGTATCAACATTACAAACATGGAGAAAGCCCAGTAACAGTGAAGCTATTGGATAATTTGAATCGTTTGCTTGCTCAGAATTATACATACTCCCTCGAAATAGTGCTAAAAGATGAAATAGCAATGTTTCACGATGCCAATGCTTCAAGAGCAACATTATTTTATACTTTAGACTCCATCCATAATAATGACTTACCTTTCCTTATAACTCAAACTATAATTGACCATTTAATAAGTGTTGAATTCGAACATGGATTTGATTCACAAAAAACCCATTAAGGCGAACTCATACTGCAATCATCAGACTAGCACATACCAAATCGAATAGATAAGTTAGATATTCATTGATTAACTAGTAGCAACTGGACCCGATAAAAGGTCCCAGTTTTCATTTAACAACATCAAGTTAAAAACTTCAATATTCACTACTTTGAAATCTAGTCGAAAAGTGCATGCAGAAAAAATTGAAAGTTTTCAAAATCAGAACACATTTTACACAATTTAATTTAATTGGCGTTGTCATTTTTACAAATAATTTGTACATTTACTCATTTTTCAAAATTAATACATTTCTTATGCACCACCATGCTTACAAAATTTTGTTCGTACTGCACACAATACACATAAATGCACTAGAAAAGGATAGTAATTAAATCCAACAATCGATGTTAGAAGAGGAAGAAGAAGAAGAATATAGTGATGTTAGTTTAGATGAAGAAGATGAAGAATTAATTTGGAGAGTTTTTTATAGTGAGTTTGATCGCAAAAATAATGATATTAATAAGAATGCCCAAATAGATATTGGTTATGACGAATCTGACAATGATAATGATATTGAAGATCTTAGTGAATTATCCGATGTTGAAGATCAAGCGTTGGCAGATCGATATCGGGAGTTGAGAAGCTCTAATATTGATAAAAACATGCTGGAAGAGGATAAAAAGAAGCTATTAATAACGAATTTCACTGATGATCAAATGGAGAGGTTTGAGGCATATAGAAGAATGACGATAAACAAACCAGGTGTCAAAAAAATTTGCAATAATGTCCTTGGTCAATCCATACCGCAAAATCTAGCTATTGTTTTGGCAGGTATTTCGAAGTCATTTATGGGAGAAATCATTACCAAAGCCATTGAGGTACAAGAAAGAGAATTCAAAGCCAGATTGATCTCAGATATCGACGAGAAGAAAAGGAGCAAAAATAAAGCGGTGAAAAACCTAGAGAGCAATAGAAATGTGGAATTTGAAAGTAAGAAATTACAGTACTTAGGTGATTTTCCGAAACCATTGCAACCAAACCATGTGGCTGAGGCTTATCGTCTATATCATTTGGAAAATAGTGGTGCATTTAAAGCGGAATGGAGGGCTGAGGGTGAATCAGACGGAAAATTGTTTAGGTAGGACATTTAATGTAATATTTGTAATGAGGTGAGTAGTTTTGATGACAAGAATTATTCTCAAAATGTTGTTACACACTACCTTGAAGCAAAATGATAGTATCAACTTAAGAGGACATTAATAGAAATGACAGATGTGAAGAAAAGGAGGAGAATAACGTTAAGTTGCGACAATTGCAGACGTAAGAAAACTAAATGCGATCGTGAACTTCCATGTGGAAACTGTTTCAAACTTAGTATTGGGCATACATGCACTTTTAGTTCACCTGAACATATCCACCACACCAAACCGGAACAATTATCGAAAAGGTTACCAGAAAATCCAAATGACTTAAAGAAGGAGATAAGCTATTTGAGATCCCAAGTAAACCTGCTTCAAGATTCGATCAAGACTTCAACTCTTGGTGATGTACCAATTAAGCATTCTCATAATCACCAAGAATCTAACATACCACCTTTAAATTCCGTTCCTATAAATTTTAACACCAACTACAAAGATAGGCCACGCATATCAAATGAAAATGCCATGTTTCTAAAGACTTTGAACTCTTCACTAACAGTTCGAGATGAAAAAGTTTTGCCAGTATCTTTGAAGTGGGCTAAACTTGAATTTGAAAGCAGAGACGAAGAGCAACGGCCATTTTATCAATATAATGAATTGAGACATCCTTTTGTTAATCAATTTACTTTAGATCATGAATTATTGTTAGGTGTCAACCCTTTCGAGCTGGATTTGAAATTTCTTAATTTATTTGTTCACTTGGATGACAATAACAACTTCAAGCCCTCCATTCCACCCCTACCTTTGAGATCTTTACTGAGAAGAGACCCTGGTTGTTGTCTCTTCTGGAATCAAGAACCAGATCTGTTTGCAAGCATATTTTTGAAGAGACCATCTAAAGGAACTCATAAAGGGGTAATGGTTCTAGACCAGATGGCTAAAGAACGACTCAGTGATCAGTATATTAAACAGTTTGAGGATGGATACAATATTGAAGATGTTAAAAAGTCGTGTTCTAACTATGGAAAACAAATTGGTATAAGTTTTAATGAAAAGTATTGTGTCAGGGATCCATTGATAAGGAAACTAGAATCTATTTTACCAACTGATAGTGTTTGCATCCATTATTTTCAATATTTTTTTAATCATCTTTATGTATTTTTTCCAGTGGTAGATGAGAAGATTTTAAAAGAAGATATCAGAAGAATTTTTGGATTGTTTATCAATGATGAGGAACAACTTGAACGAAAGGAAAGAAAAATATCTATTGAAAAGAGACAGGACTTGTCAACAATAGGAATATTTCTTTATATATTAAGGTTGGCATATATTTCCCAATTCAGATTTACAACAAATTCCAGAGGAGCTCCTCTAAAGAAAAATGACATTCTACAATCAAAAGGAAGTTTTATTGCCGAAAAAAATCCTATTCCTTTGGAAATCATTGAAATTGCAGAGGAATGCTTGAAATCCCTTTCTGTTTTAAAAAATCAAGACCTAGTGGGCTTACAATGTGCAATTCTTTCAAAGATATATGATAGATATGGACCTGATGTTGGAGATAAACCACCTGATTATGTATCTACCTCAATAATTGTTCAAATGGCAATAAATATTGGGCTTCATAGGGAACCTGATTATTTGGAACATCGAATTCCTGCTAGTCAGAAACACTTGAGGCGCAAAATATGGCACTATATAGTGTCATTGGATGTTTTAGATACCCTGATACATGGAAATCCTCCTTGTACCAACTCATTGAATTTTGACACCAAGATACCTAGTTATCAATATAGCATTTCAAACGTTGAAAATGAACAGATAGAAGAAGAAGCCACCAAAAATTTTCATCAAACAAGTCACTTGATTAAAAATTTATCTAATATCGAACAATTTTTATTAACTCCAAGTGGAATTGTTTCCATGTCCACCTTAGTGGAGCAAATTAATTCTTTGGAAGTACTGATATCTAACGAATGCAACTCATTGGTTATTATGTTGGCTAATCTGAAAACTCCTGATAAGTCGTATATCATCTCGAAATTTTGTGTATACTTGCATGCGAAGTTACTACTATCAGTTATGTATTACTATCAATTTACTTATTATTTTGAGAAGCAAGTCCCAAATTTAGAGTTCTTTTACTACAAAAAAACTTTACTCACCTTATTTCACGAACTTAACAACATCACAGAGCTTATTTTATTTGAAATGGACGATACTTTAGCTCAAAACCTCACCTTTCTAGTTTCTCCTGCTATCAATCTTTTGAATAGTTTCTCATGCATGGTAATATTATCACTCTACATACGCCTTAAAGCAACAATGAATCAGAATGCAACCCCAAAGTCTCAAAACAGATCAATTGATAATTCATTAGAATCTTTGTTGAGAACAACATCTGCTTGCTCTAAGGATTTAATATTCAAAGTTTCATTGATGAGCAAAAGATACATTTACGCATGGAAAACAAAAAAAGCAATTTTCCATGCAATCAGTATCTTATTCAAAGGGCCAATCTTTGATGAAAAAAGAACTAAAAAAAGCTTAATCATCTGGGGTGTGGATCAGATTAATCAAGTGGAAAAGATCCTATCTTCATATAAGAATATTGCAGTAATAGAAGATAACAATCCATTTGATATACTAAAAATGTTTCAACTATTGAGTTTTGAATCACCAGATTTGTTCAAGTTCGAGGGAAATATAGAAGATTATTTGGTATCAGAATATCAATTGGACAATTTTTGGAGACAAATACAAAGTATAAAGCAAACAAGAGAAAATGAATGGATGCAAAATACTGAAACTTTCGACTCACCCAGAACATATAAACCAGAAGACATAACCCTTGATCCTATGTACATGAACGATTTTGACCTTTTCGAATCAATAGTCATGGAACAATTTAATGAATCGGCATTTGGAACATTCTCATAATATATATAATTAATTGCCCTTTAATCCCGCTCATTTATGATTCGACGACTTGTAAAACTCAAGAAATTAAAGTAGATAAGACAAACCAGAGCTATTTCTACTATTTCCTTTCAAAACTGACTACAGAACATATCCTCAAAACTACTCCATCCATGCTTTCGGGTCTTCAACCAATTTTTCACCCAACTTCCCAATCTCCATCTTAGCGATGATTATCTCATACAACAATGTCCGTAGTACAGGTTGGTTCAGTATCTGTTTGTATTATTCTGCCTTTATAATCTAATTCTATATATTTATCATCATTCAATAAAGAAAAGAGAAGCTCCTAAAATTCTTGAAGATAAATAATGTAACTTTGGAATGTTGAAAAATTATCATTGCGTTAAAATTAAAGTTCTCAAAAATAATAACTTAAATAGATAAGACCCAAAAACCATATATCAATGAAACCCCAATCTCGAAGTTGACACAATAGAACATATCCACAATGTGAATAAAGTCAGATAGAAAGCCAAAAAGCCTTCAATACACTCTAAATTGTTGAAGCGACCAATAATAAACGAATCCAACTCCAAATATAACTCATTAAATATATAATATCAATTAGAATCATTAATTATGGCTCATTTAATGCATAAACTCTGTAGAGAATACTATAGCCTCGAATAAACAAAGTATAAACCAGCAAATTCATTTGAATTTTTATGCCTTACTACAAAAACTGAACAGGAAATTTATATTCTAAGTCTGCAATACGTATACCATACATCTCCGAAAGAGTTAAGATAACTTTATTGAGTGCCTTGGAAAAGAGCAAATCAAATATGCTTGGCACTACTATTGCATCCGTAAAAGGAAAACTCATTGTATATCATATGATGAAATGCTACTGAAATCAAATAATTTACCATAATTCTTTAAATGTATAGCTAAATATTCAAATAATCTTGCACTAATTTCATTGTAACAGTATCAAAATATTCTCATATACATAGAATTTTCCGTTGCTTTAAATATAAAATAAATTATACTCCATAATAAAACAATCAGTATTGATCACAGTGGTAATCGAATATACCATTCTAATCTTAATAACCAAGCTGGATAGAACATTAGATAAGCACATTACAAACTATTAAAATTGATAGAAATTCAAACAAATCAAATTACATCTGAAAGTTCTTGTCAGAAATAACATTGAAGGAATTCTTGGTAGACAGACAAATGTCAATTTCTGTTCCAAATTTATATTGCAAGTTGCATGGTATTTAAATAATTTGGGAATATTCGTAATATGCTGATATTTGTATTCCTTCTTTTATGAAGATGAAAACTTTCAATTCTCACTGTATTTTATGACTGAAATGATTTCATTATAATCTATATGTAATTTTATAAGTAAAAACTAATATGAATAATAGGCAACGAATCCTGAATTAAAATGTTTTAATTTTTATGACTAAATATCTTCTTTAAATCTCACTCCAGTATATGAGTGGATATGCTATCTTCAAATATTCTTCATGAATGTCTAAATGTTTTATTAGCAAATGTACGAAAATGTTGAAAATTCAATTGTTTTGTCATAGACTACCGTTGGATGGGTGATTTTCTTCAAGAGAATTCCAAATTTGTAATACCTATACTGCAATTCACCAGATCACCTAAGGGAGTACTAAATTTATATTAATTTAAGGGAGGTATTAATTTTCACAGTCTTTGGGTCTTTTATATACTTATATCTTAGCCTTTATTTACATCTATAATTAAGTTAATTACTTCATTCCTTTATTATTTATCTATTAGTCCTGACATCCCCTAATCTACAGTTAATGGAGATATTGTATAACCTTTTTATTGTTGACGAATTTTTCTTTAACTTGTCAAGGTTCTGTAGTGTTTTTTCAAATGCCACAAATGAGAACGATATTCAATGGTATAGAGATTTATATGCTATATTAATGCGTATAATCAAAAGCTATTCTGGTATTATTTTATGGTTTATTTGCGAATATAATGGTATTTTGTTTTTAAATCCCCTGAAATATTTGTAGAGTTTTCTAAAGGTACGCTTTTAATATGTAAGAGTATTTATTCCAATGTACAGGCTACAAGTGATAGTATTGTGAATTTTTATGTAATAAAATGGGGAGGGACTCAAAAGTGTAGCACTCTTTTATATCTTTGTCTTTTAGGTGTCATGGGAACTCTTTCCAAAACTTTCAGTAATTGCCTTAATTTTGTTATTTCTTACACTATATATTGCATTTTATATATCTGACTGAAATGATGATTAATATTACTCTTAGCTATTCCATTAAAGAGAATATCAGTTAATTGAAACAAGTAATTAAGTGATTTCTATTATATTTGTTAAATGTTTGGTATGATTGGACCTTCTATTTGCACTCCTTTTCTGTTCGGGTTGTTTTGTTGTGTGCATGATTGGTTCCTGTATATACTCGAGTGATTACATAATTTGTTATCAATTCATCTCATCTCAATCTCTGTATCATCTTTCAAGTAATCCATGGCCCTAGTTACCAGAAGTATTTTGAGATCCTCGCTGAAATACCAAGGGTTAAGAAAATTACTGTCATTGAAATTGATTATGAGTCAATGTATTAAAGAAAATGGTAGAGATCTTTTTAATAAGATTGGACAGCCAAAGACTATTGTAGCACCAATGGTCGATCAATCAGAATTGGCATGGAGAATATTGTCCCGAAGATATGGTGCTGAGCTTTGTTACACACCGATGTTTCATGCCCGTTTATTTGCAACAGAAGAAAAGTATCGCAACAGTATGTGGAGTGAATTGGATGGTGGTATGGACAAGGATCGTCCTTTAATAGTACAATTTTGCGCTAATGATCCAGAAATATTACTTAAAGCAGCCAAATTTGTGGAAGATAAGTGTGAAGCAGTAGACTTAAATTTAGGTTGCCCTCAAGGTATAGCAAGAAAGGGGAAATATGGTGCATTTTTAATGG
Organism: Suhomyces wounanorum; assembly: GCA_030568695.1. Classification (NCBI taxonomy): domain Eukaryota; kingdom Fungi; phylum Ascomycota; class Pichiomycetes; order Serinales; family Debaryomycetaceae; genus Suhomyces; species Suhomyces wounanorum. The sequence goes on from JAJMGL010000018.1 coordinate 274,626, forward strand.
AGGATTGGGATTTAATTCATAAACTCATTCGAACATTACATGATAACTTAAAGGTTCCCGTCACTGCTAAAATTCGGATATATGATAGTAAGGAGAAGTCATTAGAATATGCAAAAATGGTATTGGATGCGGGTGCTCAATTTTTAACAGTCCATGGAAGAACCCGAGATATGAAAGGTCAAGCCACTGGTTTAGCTAATTGGGATATCTTAAAATACCTTCGTGATAATCTTCCCGAAGATCAAGTATTCTTTGCCAATGGTAACATTATATATCCTTCTGACATCGCACAATGTATGGAAAAAACTGGATGTGATGCAGTAATGTCTGCAGAAGGAAACTTATACAATCCAGGCATATTTTGGACCCAAAGCGACGATGTTGAAAAGCAATTTCCTAGGGTAGATGTAATCTTAAGAGAATACTTCGAAATTGTTAAAGAATGTCCAGGAGTTGCATCAAGGCACTCCATGAAAGCGCACTTCTTCAAATTACTTCATGCATTCCTTAATGAAAATAAACATTTAAGACCAATGATTGGAAAGACAAGCGTACATTCTCCATTCGAGGAATGGGAAAAAATTGTTGAAAATGTTGAGAAGATTGTTGACGATATATACAAGAAGCCAAATATTGAAGAGGAGGATAAAATTGTGATAGGTAAAACTGAGTCATGGGGAGGCTGTTATAGAACCATTCCATATTGGAGGTGTCAGCCTTACTTTAGAACAGTGGATGGCATGAAACAAAATACTAGAGTACTCAAAATTGCAGGTCAAGATTTTATTCAAGATCTGTCGAAACGCAAAATACCAGACTCTGAGATTGTTACAGGGAAAAAATTGAAGGTTGAACTGTAGAAGTATTGTTTGCAATAGAATATAGTTCAAATATAGAATTATTGATTTACTCGAATTCGGTGCTGAGAATATCACCTTCCCAGTACTTAAATCCAAGACCATATCCCCACTGATCATTAATAAATCTTTTTGGATTATCGACGACAACTTCGTAAAGCTGTTTAAGCTCATCCGCAGTAATATATGGAATGAATGAATTATTGACAATTCTTTCATGGTTCTTTTTGCAATAATCGATTAATTCTTATTGAGGTAACTGAGGATAGTATTCAACCTGATTAACAACTGGAATAATTTCTTTAAAATTCAAAAGAAGTTTCCTAAGTTTAGAAATTGAATAATTAGAAACACCAATTTACTTCACTATATTTGTATTCTATTTCACATCTTCAAGTTTATTGTAAGCCTCGATAAATTTTGATCCAAGAACAAGATCATCATCGTAAATCAAGTTTCCATTTTCATCTTTGGGGACTGCTGGTAAACCATTATCATCACCTTGTAAGCAGATTGGCCAATGTTGCAAAGCAAGGTAAACGTATTCAATACCAAGATCAGACAATGATTTATCAATTGGTTTTTCAGGATTGTGATAATATGATGGCCACACTGTCATAATAAACAATTCTTCACGTTTATAGCCCTGAGAAAAAAAGTACCTTCAAATCTTCGACAATACACTTCTCTGTCCCGTAATACCTTGCGGTGTTGAATGAACGACAGCCTGATTTTACTGCAGTGAGAACCTGCTGCATAATTTCACTTGGATCTTGTGGTAGAACTGTTTCCAACCCTACTGCAGGAATTTTGTTTCCATCATTTAATTCGAATTGAATATCAACGGCTATGGTTAGTTTAGTCATGATTTGAGTATTACTTCGGACATGAATACCTCCCTTATGAAGTCTTATGTGCTTACTAATATTTTTGGGCATGGGCCATTGGTATTACATATGCGCAAATCAACGCTTAAATTGCTATAAATTTGTTTGATCAGGATCAAATTTCAATATCTCCCATGATGTCACTAGACTCATGTTGATTAAATATCACATCATCATTCTCACCATATTCATTCATGTAGTCATCTTCATCCTCATCTTCACTCTCACTAATTATTTTATCTCTGTTTTGAAGTATTCTTGAATTGAGGTTGGATTGGGTGTTATTTATCATTGAATAATGTATCTTGTTAATTGCGGTCAAATAAATGAACGCAACTCTTTTTTTCTTTTTGTTGTATACAAACCAGTAATATGACCACATAGTTTGATAAGGGTAACTCAAATCTTCCAAAATAGACTCATCAGATGGTTGAAATTGGTAGATTTGGCATCCGTCAAAGTTAGTTTGGGATTGTGGAAATAATATTGATCCTGTCCTAGGTAATGAAGAATGTGATGCGTTGAAACTATTCTTTCTTGATGAAGTTCCATTCAGAGCAGGCAACTGGGGAGAAGATGTCTTTGAAGGAATTAAATCCATGTACACGTTGATGGTGTCCCAAGTCCAATTCAAAATATCTTCTCTTTTGCCCAAAGAAATCATAATGTTGTTAAATTTTGAAATGAAGTCTTCTGCATCATTGATTCTATGGAAATTCTCTGTCGTGGGTTGCAAATTCGAAAAATCGTGGTCTGGATATGTGCTATTCAAAATCGCAATTAGATATGCAAAAGTCTTTCTTGTCGTTACATTTTTAAGTGGACCAAATGGTGATTCGTCCAAATTATCAGATTCGAATGTGTTGGTATTTAGGGAAGTCGTCAATAAGGAATCTTTGGAGACGGACGAAACTGATGTTCTTCTGAATGCCTCAATTGTGCTGTCTCTTCTGTCCGTATAACTACCTCTTCTGTCCATAAGATGATTTGGTGGACTTGCACTGCTACCAAATATATTAGATGCTGAATTTTGTCTCTCTCTCTCTATTGATCTGGAGAGTTGGTTATCTTCTAATATTTGATCAAGGTGTTTATCGATTGTTTTGAAAAGTTTTCTGTCTGAACCAATTGGTTTTGTTGTAAACAAATCACATCCCCCTTTTATGACTAGATTATTATCTTGTGTGTCAAAGTTGAGTTCTTGATTCACCAACTCGATGTCTACCTCATCAAAAAACTTTGGTTAGCAATTAATTTTATCAATAATAACTAATTCCGTTATATACTCACTTTCATTACTTAACACGTTATTAATTTTAGATTTCAGATACAAAAACAATGTCGTTTATAATTGGGTTCAAGACTCTTAAAATGAGCTCCACGTTGGTTCGCATTTGATGGTTGTTCAGGTGATTATCAAGTACCTGTTATTTGCACGACCAAATCATGTGGAGTCATGTCATTTCAATCTCATGTAGTCCACCCGAGTCAATAAAAAACGGTACTTTTAAATGATTTGTTTGCACATCATGAAATGAATTGATTACCTTTGCGAATCGTTTTATTTCCCAATCTACTTTACCGTTCAACTTCCTTCTTTTGTAATATTGACAGTTCGTTTCTAGGTCATTTTTCCCCAATTCGGATACATGGTTGTTTTTTAAATCACTTTCAATAGATTCCTTTTCCTGTTGATTTGGATTATATCTTTTACTTAGAAGTATTTTATTTGTTACTCTTTTGCTCCACTGATATCCTAGCGTTGGAACATGTTTCGATGGAGCTGAGCGTGACATACACTTGGTGTTCGTTATTTTACTTGAACGATCACTTGACTCGTCTTGTGCAACATTGAGTTGCTGACTGTGAAGTTCCTGTTGCTCGTAGAACAATTCCCGCATAGAATTCAAATCCCATCCGGAATTTATTGCCAATTGAAAATCCATATTTAGTGGGTCATAATCGTTTGTTGAGCCATGGAATACATCACTTACTTGGTTAATGATAACTACTGCAAGGTTGTATTTTCTGGCTATTCTTGATAAATGTCGATGGAGTAAATACAAGTATAAAAACTTCGATGATCTATTCTTATAGCTTGTTGAGTGTTTAAATTTACCACTTTGACTCTCATGCTTCAATTTAATATTTTGGTATTCACTTTCCAATTCAATTTTGGCCTCTTGGTGCTTGATTCTTTCGTTGAGGTATCCAGCAGTAGTAATAGCACTTTCTCTTCTCAAATGATGCGCCAAACTGTCTATCACTAATAAGCCTGCTCCTCTTTTAGATTTTAGTAAAGCTGGTAATTGTGTGTATATGATATGATCTTGGCTTTCTAGATCCTGACAATAAACATACGATATCATATCCAAGCGAGACTTCGTGTCTGAGTAAATATCATCTAATCTCCTAGTTTCCAAAAAAGATTCTGTTGAGATAAATATTACTTCTCTAGACTGATTATTGCAATTAAAAGCCAATTGATACAAAAACTGCGATTTTCCAGTTCCACTGGCCCCGAAAACTTCCGTAATTTCACCAAATGGGACACCACCACCAAGATTTTGATCAATTGTAGCTAATCCGGTCCTAATGAACTTTTTATCTGCATATTCTATTTCAATACTATTAGGTTTGAGCTCAATTTCAAGCGAATTTCTCAATTGCTTTATATATTCTTCAATCTCCCTGATTGATCTCCCAAGTAACTTAGACAAATGAATCACATTATTGGCATATGCATACGATAGCAAGTCAACAACGCTTACTCCATTCAACTTTATCAAGTTAGTTAATGAATTATAGTCGTCAGATAGTCTATCAGCTGCTCCTACCTGCTTGAAGTCGTCCATATTAGGATTGTTTGCAAGAATAGTTCTTCGTTTTTCTCGCGTCGCATACATTTTCGAGCACTGTTTTAAAAAATATCAATTCAAAAATCTTAAAGATAAATAGTATCCACAATAAAATAGTTTACCATGCAACTATGTATAATATTTAGTTAAATCTCCGATATTTGATATTAATCTTTGGCAAATTCATTAATGAGCACCAGAAATGAAGAACCACTTATCGATTGACTTATCAATTGGAGCAGCAGCCTCTGGGGAAGCAGCAGGGATTTCTTGAGAAGTAGCTTCAGAGAAATTAGGAGTGCTTGACAAAGTTGCATTGGTTAAATCAATGTCTTTGGAATCAACAGATTCACCCTTGATCAATTTCTCCCAAGCTTCAGAACATTCGTTGATAATCTCTTCAGCGTACTTTTTGTTCTTGCATTCACCAGAGAATGCAAATTGGTTTTCAGGTTTACCATCAGGAATCTTGTAGATTCTGAACCATTCATTTGTAGCTCTTAACAATCCTGGGAGATGGGTCTCGACATCCTCAATGTCATTTAATTTGCTGGCTAATGGATCATTGATATCAATCACAATAACCTTCCAGTCCGTCTCACCTTCATCCAAAAGAGCCATAACACCTAAAACTTTGACTTGCTTGATTTCACCAACAGTTGCAACTTTTTCACCAATTTCACAAACGTCTAATGGGTCATTGTCACCCTTGGCCTTGGTTTCTGGATGGGCCTGGTTTGGATCTTCCCAGGTTTGTGGGAAAGCACCGTAATTGTGAATGTATCCATGGTGTGGGAAGCAGTTTCTGACAAATCTCAATTTACCCTTCTTAGTATCTTGAATGATTGGGTTCAATTTTTGCTCCTTGGAGATTTCTAACTTGGCATTAGTCCATCTGGGAACTTCAACAATCATGTTCAAGATAGTCTTTTCTTCATTGGCATACAATGGAACATCATGGAATGCAGAAATTGGCTTTCCGTTCTTCTCAATGTAAACTTTGTATTCCAAGGTGTTGGCTGCACCCACTTGACGAGTAGTGTAAGTCATTTTCAATTGATGTATAATGACACTGAAGTTTATTGAAGCGTCCACTGATTTGTTGGAAATTTCTGAGCAATACACGAAACACGTGAATTGATGTAAGTATTATCACACGTGATTAAATATAGTAGTGGTTTAATTCCAGTTCCTGGATTTTGAGTATTATTTGTTATTTTTAAATTAGGTATATTTGGTATTTCCATTGAAGTAGTTAGGATTCCTGACTCAAATATTTTCTCTATAAAATTGTTTAGCTCGGATAAGTTACAGTAATGGTGCATAAGCCCTGCCAAGATGAACATGATAATAATGCACTTCCCAAAACTGTTTGAATAGAATAGCTTTCCAGTTTTCGAAAAATTTTATGTAATTCCATTTAAATTAAATTATTCAAAAATAATTCACGAAAAATCTTGATGAGTATGATTTATAATCTTTAGTAAAATATAATTGTTAACAGAATCGTATCGGTCATCCCAAACATTCATTTCTGCTTTCTTGAACAATAAAAGTCCTCTTGTCAATTCTCGATGCCATTTATCAAATTCGTGATCTTGACTAGACGATCTCTTGTTTCTTCGTATGAAATTAAATATCAAAATTACTTCTCTGTAAGTAATGTCAGTGTAACCAGAACAATATTCTAGAAGATAAACACCTGCGTAATTAAGTGAGAACGCGTCAGAATACTGCTTGCAAATATTGATGCCATAAATATCCGAGTCAACAAAAACCAACACATTAGTTTCTTCTCCAACAATTCGAGATAAGAATTTCTTGGTTAAATAATCAGGAAATCCTTTGCCTGTAGCGACAATTAATGGAAGAGTGTTGATTGCAGTTTTACGGATTTGAAGGTATCTGCAGAATGATTTAAAGATCGCTTCCTTCTCCAATATTACGATAATTGAAGCGTATTGACTACCGTGAATGAATTTTGGATTGTTTTCAATTAATTTTGGTTCCATATCAAAGTTAAGACCTAATTCTTCGGAATTCCCAAATATCAACCCTTTTTGAGAAGGAAAAATTCGTAGATCATTCTCCAACGAGACACGCAACGAATATTCAATTAATCTCAAGCACTTGTTGCATAATGTCTGTTTTTGAAATACCTCTACGTCTTTATAATAAATATCTCTTAATGTGGTTGTTGAGTTCAGAAGTTGTAAATGCTGGATGAGAATTTTGAAGGTTTTGAGAATAACAATAAAACTTATACCTTCCGATAGCCTCTCAGTAAATTGAGGAATCATAAAGCTCTTATTTCTGGCTTGTTTTTCTTTCGGTTGCTTCTTCAAGATTAACTTAATAGGGTAGCCAAATACTATGGAATTCAATATTTTGTACCAAATCTGAATAATTTCTGATAATACTTCATTCTCGGTATGTGTTTTAGAGTGAAATTGAATCTGAATGTCTGAAGTGCAAATGCCTTCTTCTTTTTCATCTTCATCATCTTCTACTACTAAATATTTATATATTGCTGACATGAAGTTTTGTTCGAGTATTTGATCAAGGCATTTTTTATCACCGGTTGCAAATCAGAGCTTAATGTACAGGACATTTGGTTAGACCAAAAAAAAAAACGCAAATATGGAGAATTGGGTGACAATATGCTACTCTTTACGAGCGCATATTGTACTACAACTTACTTGGTGTACTTAGGATGTTGCCAGTTTTCAAATCTACAGATATCTCATAAAGAGCTACAGGAAGTGAGGGGTCACAGAACTTCTGGATATGGTATAGTCACTCCTGCAGGTCCTTTGTTGTAGTTAAAAATACACACCCCTATTGACCTGGTCACGTTATCACGAAATAATCCTTAAGAAAATTAAAACTTCGCTCAATTACACTGAACAGCGATAGACTGGACTACGTGTATTTTCAAAGCTAACCATTTTCAGGTTCCATTTCAAGGTGTTTTAAATGTTTCTCAAACTCAATATGGCTAAAATAGATGCTCATTTACAAAAGAGGTCTACTTGGGATAATAACGGGGTACTAATAACCGGATCAGCTAAGTGGGCTTTTTTTGCCATACTTATAGTGTTGATTATCATCACGGTTTTAGGGACTATGAGGGTTAACAAGAAAAGAGCTCAACATGGTGCCCAACCAATTTATGGAACTCGATGGATGACACCACCGCTGTACAGGCAATCTCAAACGCAATACAATCAGCCCAATAGAAGAGATCCTGAATTACCTAGTGCATACGTTCCTACTTATACTGCAACAGCTAACGAAACCGACATGGGATACTACGATGCAAGTGGGGAATTTCACCCAAATCCAAACGCAAAGAACTCTTCAGTTGTTCCACCGCCAGTTGCACACCACAGAAATGCAAGCACGGCTAGTACAGGTATTCCAATTAATAATAATTTCGCAGGAAATTCCATCTCTGACGAACAACACAGAAATAGTATGAATGAAGATTTCGATGATATATTCCGCCCACCTCCACATGCACCACCTCAAAGCACAACACCAACCTATAATTTCATGCTCAATCCTAATTCACAAGCTCGCCAACAATCAGGTAACCAAGCTGATCATTTGGACACACAATTAGAAGATTTACCAAGCACTCGTAATGAAGGATCTTCAAGTCAAAATGAAAGTTTGCCGAGTTTTTCTGAAGGGTCAAACCCACCTAAAGTTTCCGAAAAGTCAAATTAATAGTACGCATGACTCTACTTAATCAATATTATACTATCTTTTAGTTCATCTGTTCTCTACTCGTTCCCATTAGTTTATTTACTTCAATAATTAATTCAGGTCTAATAATTTCCACTTAAAAATTCTACATTAACTTTAAATAAAATAAACAATTAAATATTAAATAACTAAGAATACAAGTTTCGTACAATTAAAAAATTCATTTGTCATGGCCCTAAAACTCAAAGCTTAAGACTTTCTTCGTAGGATGGTGGAGGCCCAGTGTATTGGATGGACCCCTTTTCATCAAATCCGGCATTTTCATCAGACACATCAACCCCATTTTCAATAGCCTTATTCTTTTCAATCTCGGACAAGCCTAAATCGTCTCTGGCAATCCAAATATGTGGTTCGTCATCATTAACAGCTGGATGCTCATATGCTGACTTAATAAATTCAGGATTGTACTCGATGTAATTAAAGTAAACATTTGGCATAATACCACGCAACAATTCGAAAGTCTCTGTTTGTGGCTTTAAGAATCTTGATAACCATGAGACAGCCTTTTCTGGAGTAGCTGCAACATTCTTAGCGGGGTTTCCAGAATCTTTTTCACCAAATGAATCGTCAGCACTGTGTTTGTCAGATACATCAGATCCTAAAAGTCTTTCACCGTTTGTAGTTGTCGTTTCGGATCCTGTACGAACCTTCTCAGTAAGTAAGGTAGGAGATGATAATACTTGATCCTTTGGTGAGCCAGTTAAACCTAATTGATTACCTCCATTCCAGTAATTTTCGCCTTCAACCTTGATTTCCTTATACCCTTGATCATTTGCAGGATAAGCAAAGGTTTTATCTCCAGCAGCATATTTAATGGCTGAGATAGGGACGATTTCGAATAATGGTAAGAATCTCCACTTAAGATAAATATGAGCAATGGCAGTAAAAACAATAGAGACAGCTTCAAGAGCAACTGCTACCCAATTCTTATTAAAAACAAACATTGCAACGAGACAAACTTCTGCCAAATATAAACCAAGAAACATTTGGAATAAAGCCCTTGGGTAATTTCTACCACGTGCATCGTTCTTATTTGGTTGCATCACATAAACCAATGTGTAAAGATATGCGATGTAAATGAATGAAAAGGTCACAAATGAGAAACCAAGAATTAATGGTGCAATGATAGAGTACACCAAAGAAATAACAGTCAATAATTGGTAAGCTGGATAGATAACAGACCATCCTGGTTGTCCTAAGGTATTGTATCTATTCCATTTAGCTCTTGGTGTCTTATCCAAAATCTTTCCTAAGAATTGAGCTAAAATTAAAGCAACAATTTGAAGTAACAAACCAGAACTGATTGTCAAACCTTGCAAACAAAAGTATGAAATATAAAAGTTAGAAGCAGCAGGAATTTTTGTTGCTAATAAATTCAAAGCAGATGAAGGATCACTAATGATAGTGGTCACTGCTGATGCAGCAGCAGAAGTAATTGTCACAACTAAGAACACATTCACCACTTGGAATGCGTAGAACCAAGATTGGCAATAAGCTTCAACTTCTTGAACAGTAACACATCCACAAACCTTTCCCATTTTCTTGATGAATGGAGGAACCAAAGACATCAAAATAGCCAATGCAACAGTTGGCAATAATCCAGTAATGACTCCCATAATAACTGTAGGCATGTTGTTGATGAATCTTAAGAAGTGGACCTTGTCAGTCAAATTATTGATATTTGAAATTGCACCTACCACTGCAACTGGAATACACCAGAAGATAATCATAAGAGTTAAAATAGTGCTTGCGATTATTTTTTTTACTCTTCTCTTATTTGGTGTTAAAGCCAAGTTTTCCCAAATGATGTCTTCAGGACTCAAACCATTGAATCTCTTTACTTTCTTAAGATCCACATTGTATGGAACAGCTTGATATGCTTTCTGTAACTCTAATTGGGTTGGGAATTCAATAAACACTGAAGGAACTTGTGTATTGGAAGCGAATTCAGACTGCTGCTTTTTAATCTTGGTGTTCAATTCTCCTAATCTTTCGACACCATATTCTAATGTATCAACTTTCTTACCAATTAAGAATTTCAATCTGTGTGTAGGTCTCTTCTTGCCATCCTTCAAGTACTGGTTCAAGTCATCAGCAGGTTCAGGAGTTGGCTTGTTCTTTTTAATGGCTTTGTTTCTTAGCTTCACCGCTTTCGTAATCGCTTTGTTCAAAGTGCCTTCATACTTTGAAGCCAACTTCTTTCTCTCCTTCACATCTTCTTCCAATTCTTCATAGTCTCTAGCGTACCATATAGTGGTAGCAGTTGGGAAAAATTCCCTCAAAGTAACTTCTTTTAACAATTTTTCAGGGATTTCTGTCAATAAAAGAGTTCTTGATGATAATAATGAGTCGTACAAGGGAGTGGTTTGTAAAGCATGTCTGAATGTGGTATAGTAAACCAATTCTCTGTAAATCAAAAAAACAACAGCTCCAAAGAATATCCACGAGAGAAAAATGTGGGCCAAGACTCTCCATTTGTCTCCAACGTTAGCAATAGAAATTCTGTCCAAACCACCTGCTCTAGAGGAATTGGTTGCGTTGACAGGAAACAAAATTGGCCAAGTTATAAAACAACCTAAAAGCGCAACTGCAGCAAATTCAAAAAGATAACGGGCAAAGAAGTAACCATCGGCACCAGTCTGCTGGATCATGAAAGATTCAGATCTACCTAATAAATGGTGAATCCAGCTAAATGCACCGCGGGGTGATTCCTCTGGTCTTAAATCTTTAGACACAGTAGAAACATTAGAACGAGGTTCATAGACTCTTGATTGCTTCTTTCTTAAAACAACGAAAAGTAAGATAAACACAGCAAAAATCACTAAATTCGGAATCAAGACAGAAATGAATTGAGACACTGATGTGTTCGGATTACTATCTTGAGAAGCCATTGCTGCTAACAGACCTAACTATGCTGAAGTTACTCAATTAATATATCAGTACAGTTCAATCGCCTGAGCCTCAAAAATAGTTTAATAAAGATTGAAAAATAGCAGCTTACCCTCAATATATGGGATTCGTTTGCATTGTTTTGACCTGAAATTGCACAGTTGCTCGAAGCGTGGCTGAATCACCCACACACGAGCCATGTTACACGCCGCACGTAGATTGTCCTCGATGACTCCTGTTATGAGCTCGTATCAAGGAACGATAGTGACGGTTACGGTTAAGCAAACCGGAGGAATGGATTCTTCTGAGCCTAGTTAATGCTGGCAATCCCTCGCTTCAACATACTTCAATGTGTCTGCCACACGATTCCAGTAAAATCTTCGGCTAAACTGACGGAACTTCTAGCTATGACAGTTTCAGATACTTCATCGGCCGAACTCGATCAAATTCTACACGTAGTGCATTCAACGTTGCATCTCATGGAGATATCAACTTAATATTATGAGGATTCATGTGATTATTCACATACAATGTTGCTCACCACCGTATTGTACAATTGTGAAAGGGAGCTTACACGAAATGAAGTACTACTCAAACTGGTTGAAGTGATTCTTCTGTACATCAGGGGATGAAACGCAACAAACCTTGCGGTAAAAAGTTGTGGAGTTAAATCTCAAATGGGACAACGCGCTGTAGATTGTCTCCTCATTCGTCATCTTGACGACCTCGTCTTGGATACAAGAATAGGTTATTTTCGCTATTTTGGTTTTGAGCCTCGGTCACTACCTGCAACACACGTAGACACATGACCACGGAAATAATCCTGTTTACGTTGTTCCTTGGTTTCTATCCTGCATGGTACATCATAATCTAGGATTTCAAACCCAATGGCGGGCAAACGAATACATAGTTCTTTGGTTGCTTGAACATGTAGGCTTTGAAGAGGCTATGTCTCTAGATTTGAAAAAAATTTAATTTTCATTGCGGTCAAAATCACTCGTTACTGTATTGGTTGTCCATGTATTCGTAAAAGCTACTTAACTCCATAGAATGAATATCTATGCGACAACATTTATCAATAAATCATTCGAACATCAACTAGCTTCCTTAAATCTCAACTGCACTAGACACAGCCTCTGCAACTTCATCAATTTCATGAGAAATCTTACCACCAACACCGACGTATTTCTCAGAAAATGGCTTAATGATAGAAGTATACACCAATTCTGCACCTCCAAAAGCTGGGACACCTATGTAGATCAAGAAAAATGTCTTGAACAAGAAATAGAATGGAATCCAGTATAAGATGGCCTTGGACCAGAATTCGGCGACATTCAAGAAGGCAAAAACTACCCAGTAAGCCAAAAGTTTTGAATCATCATCCTTACCTGGAGTGTTCAATGCAATCAATGAATAATATCCAGGAACAACGAATCCAGCAATGTTAGATAAAAGTTGGCCAATACCACCAATATTGAGGAAAACAAGTACTAAATAAATACCTGAAAAGGCCAAAACTGCGTAAGATCTTGGTAAGCCAGTTTGACTGTTGAATTGATTCAAAAGCCCATGATTGGATGTAGCCTTGACGTTAGTAAATGAACATCATACTGGAAGTACGCGTAGAACAGCATAATTCATCGACATAATCAATTGAGCTCGCAATTTAACACCCCGGAAATTGATCACACTTACGCTATCAATTTGAGACAAGAGATTCTTTGCTTTATCAGGAAATGACATGTTGCTTTCTTTTGGATTCCTGTTGAAAACTATACAGTCTGAAATATCAAAGTCGGAATTTCGACATGATTGCGGGATGTGCGAGGCACAAATAGCCCCTGAGCACATCAACTACCTTATGTACGACTGTACAATAGAAAGAACATGTGACTGAAAACTGGCTGTGGATTTATGACACTCTAAAGTAAAAAAATCAATTGCTAATAAATTTTTATCTCATGGAGGTTCGGCTTGATAAAATCGTTCAACTAATGTCATTTTTAGATTTCTTTTACATTTAGACGCACACTTGACTTTAACTATAATGATATGCATTGGGAAAACTAATTTAAACTATTTCTTCTTACTTTTGGCACTACCTTCAAAGCCAGCTCTTTTTTTAGCAGATTTATTGACAGTTCCTGTGAATTTTCGCAAACGTGGTTGCTTCTTACCTTTTTTGCCTTTGTTATCCTTTCTAGCTTTCAAATTTTCCTCTCTTCTCTTAGCTCTTGCAGCAACAGTGTCTTTAACAACTTGCTTTCTTTCTTTCCACTCAATCTCGCTCTTCAACTTTTGTCTTTCCTTTCTCTTAATTGCTTTCCTCAATAATTTCTCATCATCTTTCAATTTCACACCTTCGGCTTGAGACATCATCCTTTGCCATTTCTCTTTTTCTTCCTGGGTCTTTCTTTCTTCCGGACTTAATTGTTCCAACTTACGCTTCTTTTGTTCAAGTTTATTCAAATGGGCCTTAAGATCATTATTGGCAGGTCCTTTTTGTTTCTTTTTTTCAACAGTTGATCTTAACTTGCTCAAGTCTGAGGTAACACGAGAGCCATCATTAAATACTATATTTCCAAAAAGGACGCTATTAGACTTTTCTTCCACATCAGATTCATCCGAGTCTGACTCTTCATCTTCAATCTCACTATGCTTTCTTTTGAGTTTTTCTGCTTTCTTTAAGGCTTCTTTGCGCTTACGTTCTTCCAAGATCTGTTCTCTAGATTTGGGAGCTCCAGGAAGTTTAGTTCCGGGTGCTTTTCTCTTCTCCTTATAAGTTGTAATCTTTGCAGATAATTTTTCTCTCAAAATTGCCAAATTTTCTTTTCTCTTCTGTTTTTCTTCATCTGTCATGTCCTTACCTTTCTTCTTTTCAATATGTTTACTTTCATTGATTACATCGACTTCATTTCCTTCATCATCGAAAACCAACAGACCGCTGGAATTTATCAAGTCTGCCTCTATGTCCTGGTCAGAGTCGAAACTTTCTGTACTTTTAGCCAATTCTTTGGTTTTGGTCATCTCATTTCTTTTGAAAGATAAATTTGGGAATTCAACTTTAGTGGGCAAGATTACTCTCTTAGCTGAAGCTGCTTTATTCTGCATCACATCTTTTGCAGAAGCATGTGCATTAGCATAGTCATCAGCTTCCATTTGAGAGGTTGGATCTAATTTGGCTCTTCTAAGTTGTTGTGATTCCTTTTTCGATTTTTTCTTCTGCTGCCATTGATCTTGGGTTGCATCATCGTAATAATACTTTGCTGGAATAAGTGATAATAAGCCATCAAAAGCTGTAGAGTGTGTTTTGAGACGTTCCTATTCCAGTTAGTGATTTGCAGAATGATTTATTCAATAATAGACTTACTTCTAATGTGTTACTCATCTCGTACTTCAAAAAGACTTAAATAACACTTTTTGTATCCTTAGTTTCTTAGTGATGGTGTCTTGCCTAAATTTTTTGGCCATCGCGTTCTCATTTTTAAATTGAGCCTAATACACTAAGAAATTGAAAATAGTAGCAAAACTTACCACTTGAACTTATTGTGGCATAAGGATTATACTCTCAAAACCATAATTAGTAGACAGATGATGCTCAAGAGAACCACAAGGCCGATTTGGAGAAAATATTATATGTGTAAATAAGGTACCGGTAAACCATATAGTTCATACTGTAATTTACGCAACGCACAATTTTGATGAACGATAGGGTGGGTAGTGAATTCTAGAATATAGAGTTTACCAAGAAATACAAAATAAAATGGTTGCCATTGCTAACTACTTGGTAGTTTCCTTGCCAAAGTCTACAAATGCTCAGGATTGGCTCGAAAGATCATTGAATGGAGGAAAATCTCCCTCAAGTAAACTTGACTTACCCGAGTTTCAAAGCGGTACCTTGGATTCGTTAGTTCAGGAAAGTGAAGAATTAGCTAAGATAGATAGTCAATTGGAAGCTTCTGTCAACAAAGTGGTCGATATACTTGCTGGTGTTTCTGATGTCTCTTCAAGCACTCGTGTTGTTGGCTCAAAAAGTGCCACATCCTATTTGGAAACATTCCAATGGAACACTACGAAGTATCGCTTAGACAAACCAATCAAGGAATTAGTCCAGATAATTTCAAATGAAGCATTTGCCTTGGACAATGATGTAAGATCTTCATACCAAAGTTATCAAACTGCCAAGTCGAACTTTCAAGCCGCTGACCGTAAGAAGAACGGAGATTTGTCGATCAAGTCTTTACATGAAATTGTGCGTCCCGGACAGTTTGTCTTGGATTCAGAACATTTAACTACAGTTTTGGTAGCTGTTCCTAAAAGTTCTAATAAGGATTTCGAAAATTCTTACGAAACATTGACTCCATTTGTTATCCCACGTTCTGCTGAAGTTATAGCTACTGACGCGGAATACTTTCTTTATACAATTACCTTGTTCAAAAAATACCAACAAGAATTCAATAATGCAGCAAGAGAGCACAAGTGGCACCCCAGAACAGATTTCGTTTACTCTGAAGAGTCGTTAAACAAGTTGAGAAAAGAATTTGATTTGACGAAAGCTACGGAATCTAAGTCTAAAAATGACCTTATTCGCTTGGCAAAGACTGCATATTCCGATATCCTAGCTGCTTGGTTTCACATTAAGGTGATTCGTACTTATGTCGAATCTGTCTTGAGATATGGTTTACCGCCACATTTTGATTATTTCCTCATTAAGTTCCCAGATGCTAGGTTGTTGCCAAAGGCTAAGAAAGAGTTGCTTGATAAATTCAGCTATTTAGGTGGTGATGGATTTTCAAACCAAAATAGCTTGCATGAATACGCATCATTGGTTGACCCTGATTACGAACCATTCGTCTTATACGAAGTTGAACTCGTCTAAGATTTTATATTCTTTATTTCTACATTTTGCCAGTACAAATTACTAATATACTTGTTAGTTCTTTTATTAACCTATCGCTTAGTCAGCTATTTTTGGATCTAGGCCAGATTGCTCACCTAAACAAAACATTTATATACTCACCTCTTGCACTATCTTTGCACAACCGAAATGGGTTATCCAACAAATTTAAAAGTTGTCAGTCGCAAATTAACAAATGATATTGTCATTGCTTCATCGGCTTTCTCAAGAGTCAATTGGCTCAATTTTGGAGCACGAATGGCCTTGTTTCATTATCAAAACCACATTATAGTTTGGTCTGCCTTGCCATATGGTCCACAAGTTGAGGAAAGTCTTAAATTATTGACAGGTAAGGAAGGCAACTACAACGTTACACACTTAGTGATCCCAGACAAAGAGCATACAATGGCAGCTAAGTCATTCAAGGAAGTTTATCCAAACTTGAAAGTTATTGCCATGGAAGGTGTTGAGGTAGAAGGCGTACATATTGACTATGTATTCAAGAACAGTTCAGGTAACAAGACTTTGAGAGAGGCTGAATTAAGAAATGAAGTTGGAATCACCGAGGATTCAATTTTGAAGAATTTTGAATTTGTTTACTTGCCATATCATACTAATAAAGAATTAGTTATGTATGAAAAGACATCTAAAATTTTATTTGAAGCTGACTTATTGTTCAATTTGGGAGTTAATGAGCAGTTAGAGCAATACTCACCTGCCACTGGGTACCCAGAAGGATTTAATCCTCACAAAGGCAAATCTTTTATGACCAGATACATGCAACCATATAGCAGGGTTGGAAACTATTTAGCTAATAAAGTGGTTTCTCCAAAAAGCATTGATGGATTAAAAGCTATTCAAAAATGGGACTTTTATACGATTGTGATGTGTCATGGAAATATCATTGACAAAGATGCTAAAAAGGCATTTAACAGTGTCTTCAATGTCTAAATATTTAGCTAGGCCACATTGCGAAACTGTTTTAGTATTCGATAAAATTTTGTAACAAATTTTTTAGTAGAATATTATATATCCTGATATTACATAATGTATTACCAATAAAATTGAGTGGAATCTAAGAGATTTTTATTCACATGTCAAATTCATATGATGAACTAGGAACATTAAATCAAAAAGATCAAAATATTGATTTCAATGAATAGAGATTCAGAGGGACAAATAAAGGCAGAATCGAACAGTTTTGAGAATGAATCAGAAACTTTAAAAGCATTATTAAATCATCCAACATTTCAACATTATGATTCACTTAACAAAATCAACGTGCATTATACCTCGGAAATAAAACCAAACTTGACTGGTCACACTCTTGTTGGTAAAAATAAAATCAACTTTAGGTCTATCACTAGTTTTTATAACCCAACTTCCGTGGAAAAAGGAGAACCAACTTTCTCGATCACATTCTTTCATTTAGGGTCTCAATTATCTGGTCATGAAGGGATTGTGCATGGTGGATTAATTGCAAGTTTGTTAGATGAATTAACCTGTGGCCTTGCTTTTTTGAATTTTGATTCTAAAAGAGGAGTGACGGCTAATTTGAATGTAAACTATAGAAAACCCGTTTTTGTTGATTCATTCGTTCTTGTTCGTTGTGACATCATAAGAAAAGAAGGAAGAAAATGCTGGGTGAAAGGTTCGGTATATAAAATCGATACAGATTATGAGGTTGACCCAGAAGGCATTGAAATATCAGAGAATTTGTTAACAGAAGCTGAAGTTTTAGTTGTTGAGCCGAAGTGGGTTGAAAAGCTCACCAAGCGCTACTGAATAGAATTTATAGATTTTAACATAATAGAAGCTCTTTATATCCGTTAAATATTATGCATAGCATAATCTCCGGGGTTGTTATTATAGTGTTTTTCCCCTTTCATAGTCATGGTTACTCCTGAGGTAAATTTGAATGTTATGTTTGGTTCAGTTTTGAATGACAATAAGATAGGTTCTTTATCAAAATAGGTGTCAATTCCCATCCACTGATATCGTGTACTCAGAAACAACATATGAAATACTTGAATTTGATTAGAAGACACAGGGTGAATTTGTTTTAAATATCACAGGAAGTTGGAATTGTTACAGTCACTTGAGGCTGTTCTAAAAAAAGCTTATCGATAATGCATGGACTGCATATACATTCTTCTAGAAGCAATAGGCTTGAAATTGAGGTTAATGTAAATTCTTATGCAAATTAATTTGATTTCGACAATATTTTGTTGTCAGAATAGTTGACATTGAAAAAATAGAAGAGAAAAAGGAATTTGAGTATTTTTATTCAGGCTTCGCTTGTAGTCTGAGCCTTTGAATAGATATTAAGAGATTTACATATTAGGCATTTAGATATGCACGGCTTAGTCAGCCACATTATTTCTTGGCAATGATTCCTTCAAGCTAGTAAAAAACTCATCAATCTTCATCTCATACCTTCGTCCTACAAACAATATGGGGTATCCAACAAATTTGAAAGTAGTCAGTCGGAAATTGACAAATGACATTGTAATCGCTTCTTCAGCTTTTACCATTCGTGGTTGGCTCAATTTTGGAGCAAGAATGGCCTTGTTTCACTATCATGACCAAATCATAGTTTGGTCTGCCTTGCCATATGGTCCACAAGTTGAGGAAAGTCTTAAATTATTGACAGGTAAGGAAGGCAACTACAACGTCACACACTTAGTGATTCCAAACACTGAACATGTATTAGCAGCTAAGTCATTCAAGCAGGTTTATCCAAAAATGAAGGTTCTTGCCCTGGAGAGGGTTCAAATTGAAGGCCTTGAAATTGATTATGTCTTCAAGAACAGTTTTGGCAACAAGGCTTTGAGAGAAGTTGATTTGAAAAACGATATAGGTATAACCGATGATTCAATTTTGAAGAATTTTGAATTCGTTTGCTTGCCTTATCACAGAAACAATGAATTAGTGATGTATGATAAGACTTCAAAGATATTATTTGCAGCTGATTTGGTCGTCAACTTGGGTATTAATGAACAACTCGAGCAATTTTCACCTGCTACTGGATACCCAGAGAACTTCTATCCTCATTCAGGTAAGTCCTTCATGACCAGATACTTACAACCTTACAGTATAATTGGAAGTTATATAGCAGGTAAAGTGGTCACACCGAAAAGTATTGATGGATTAAAAGCGATTTCTGAATGGGATTTTACTACAATTGTCATGTGCCATGGTAATGTCATCGACAAAGATGCTAATAAGGCATTCAAAAATGTATTTAAAATTTAATAGTCTAAGTCTATAATCTACAATGAATCTGTTCCCTTGACTTTGTTTTGTCCAATTTCTATCTTGGCACTTTTAGATCCAAATTGAATAGCTCTTTTAGGCTCCAATTTGACCCAATTTAATCCCAAAAATTCAGCTAGTTCTCTTAATAAATATTTTCTAATCCCCTTTAATACGGTTTTGCTTCCCTTCTTGGTTAAAATTTCTCCATACGTAAACTTGAATTTCAAGTTTGGTTCAATTTTTTGAGTTACGAATGAGATAAGCTCTTCGTCTAAGTAAGGATACCTCAATTCCTTACCCCAACAACTAATAACCCTATCATCTCTACCCAAATTTCTCTTATGAATTATTTGAATGTCATTTAATAATTCTTGATTCAAGATTTCATACTGTGCTGCAATTTGCTGCTGATCAGATGTGGAATTAAGGAAATTTGCGAAAATTGCTTCATGTCTAGAATACCCTGCAAAAAGCTCATCTGCACCTAAGCCACTAAAAAGCACTTTGGCACTAGAATCATAGCCAGAAGTTTTTATAGTATACAAGGATTCATTGTCTAGGAATTCTTCATACTTGATATCTGTTTCTCTTAATTCAATAATTGATGTAATGTCCGTCAAACGAGATGATGCGAAGTAGAATGCGATGGCAATTGACAAATCCATTTCAGTATTAGAAGGAAACATCAAATCTTGTACTCTCCTTTTATGAGTTAACCACAATTCATAAGAAACATTTATCTCAACCAATCTGAGATTGATAAAATTACTATTGTACTTTTGAGCCAAATGAAACCAGGATTTTTTACTCAATTTTCTATCAGGAGATGTGGAAGCTACTTGATTAATCCTAGGATTATCGAATCCTACTGTCAATAAGTCGATTTGAATTTTTTCGCCAAATTGGTGGTCACTAAAGTTCTCACAAATTAGAGCTGCAATAATGGAACAGTCAAGCCCTCCTGAAAATAGAATACCTAACCTTGCAGTCTCCTTATTCAATGGGAACACTTGTTGCAGCCTAATAAATGTTTTCGACTTTAACATCTGATAAAAATTAAAAAGCTGTGGGATGTGATTGACCAGAGGATTGTATGACATGAGGGATGTATTTTTGATATGAAAGAATTTTTGATTTAACAATTCATAACTATGGCTTGAGATTGAATGACTATCGATATCATAGATATAAATCTGATTCAAACATTCTGAAAATTTTACAGCTTTCGCTCCAGTAGAAGTAATCAAGAGCTCTTTTTCATTTATCAGATAGGCCAAAGATCTTTTACCAACTGAATCTCTACCAAAATAGACCTTTTTTGTGTTTAGATCTACTAGAACAAAAGCAAATTCACCTCTTAAAATGCACAAGTTTCTTAAAATCTCATTTTCATCTCCATTTGCTTTCTCCATTAATTCTTTTAGAAAGTGTGTATCATTCGTGGAATTGCACTCATCATTATAAAGTTCTCCATTAAACTGTAAAATTTGTTGATTAAAGTGGACTGGCTGTGCTTGAAAAGGTTGCCTTAAAGACAAGACCGAGGAGAACAATCTAATCCTCAAATCATCATGACATACTTGTTGAAAGCCAAGATAGTCTGGTCCCCGTGATGAAATAGGATATATTAAGTCTTCGAAGTCAATTTTGCGAAAATCAGACTTTTCCAATGGCTCGGATTCCCCAGTCAACATGTCAACTTGGGTTTGCACAAGTTGGATTTTATTGGCTTTCTCTGATATGGAAAGCTTCACATTATTTTTGATTTTAATTAATTCTAAATTGAGCTCACGGAGAACTTCTAAGTTATTCAATTTCTTCTGCTCTGTTTCTGTCAATGTCTTAACAGTTCTTTCTAAGTCCTCTTTGATGAATTTCTGTATAACATTCTGGTCAGCAGCTTCCCATGATTCCAAGACAAAAGAGTCTAACCGACTAGATTTTAACTCTTTGAAAATGCATGAATTATCTCTTTGAGCGGTCCTTTCTACTGAGCATAGTATTCCACACATTAATTTGCAATGAGAGTAAGATGAAGCGATCTGTTCCTCGATGGCGGGTGGTGCATTTACCAAATTTCTATCATCCTGTGTTTTACTGAGGATGAAGAGATTATTTTGATCTTACAATTGATCATTTTCTTTTAGTTGGGTATTATTGCATAGGATAAATTCTAATTAAAATTCAAGAAAGCAAATAAAACCACTTAAATAAAATATTTTGCTTTATTTGTTATCTAAAATTATCTGGAGGTCAGAA
This sequence comes from Suhomyces wounanorum, assembly GCA_030568695.1. Classification (NCBI taxonomy): domain Eukaryota; kingdom Fungi; phylum Ascomycota; class Pichiomycetes; order Serinales; family Debaryomycetaceae; genus Suhomyces; species Suhomyces wounanorum. The sequence continues at coordinate 296,302 of JAJMGL010000018.1, forward strand.
ATATTCCAAAAAGTTAAGAAATTTATCAAAATCATTATAAAAATAGAACTTGAAAAGGTTTCAGGGTTGATTTGTTCTTTCCGGACAAATTTCAATCATTCCATTCTTTTCCATCAAGCTGTCGTAAAACTCGATCTCTAAAGTGTGGTACCCATTTAGCAGCAAGATATCCGCGAAATAGCTTCTTTTAAAATAAAATAATCCAATTGAGAGACAAAAATAGTAATATACGTCGATAAGAACCTTTTAGATCAGAAACTAATGCAGTATAGTATCTTACTAAGAATTATGTACCCATAAAAAAATTGAAATAAGTGACACACAAAAGCAGTATATTACAGTAGCAAAAACAGAATCTTAATTATATTTTATGAGTTCCAATTTGCAGAATATAAAAAGCATACAATTGTAAGCAGTAAGCGGGTATTTATGGTATCTTCTTATTTTAAGCAGGAAAACCCTCTAGAGTTATTGCCAGGAATAACAGAAACTTTCCAGAAGATAGAAAGGAAACTGCCGTCCAATCCGCATAACACGTTACCTATGGACTTCAAATAAACCAACAAATGATTGGCATATGGGCAAAAGTTATCCGTAAAAACTACCTTTGATCAAGCCAACCACATATATTATGGAACCTTTATAGAAGCGTATCAATTGAAGAAGAATATTCACCACTCAACTTCATGTTTTTCTAAACATATTTCTATCCAATCTCTCGACTTCTTTTTCAAGTTGCATTTTTGCATCCACTTCAGCTGGTAAGCTTCCATTTTATAATAACTGAGAATAATAGTACCCGCAATTCAAAAATAATAGCTGACAAACCTGTACTTTTCGAATCTAAATCCTTGGATATGTGCATTCCAGTTTTTCTTCTCACCATGATTCTGCAACATAATTATTGATATGATTCGAAAATCTGTCAAAGCTTTGTGCATGTAAATACTCAAATAAATGTAATAGGAATTATTTAGTGAATTATTTTACGATAAAAGAAACCAATGTGTATTAAAGAGTTGGGTATAATAGAACCATTGCAAAGAAAAATAATCATTAATTCGTGGTTGCATTCTGCATTAAAAGTCAGTCTATATTATCCAATAGTTATCAAACTTCTGCCTTTCTCTTTAAGAAACATTGATAAAGAATTATGCTGATACTTTTTGAATATGGCTTGATAGTTTCCACATGGGATACCACCTATAAATAATCTTGGGATGTTATCATTACGATACGAGTCAACTACCATTCCTGGGGAGAAAATACTGTGAGCCAGATTTATTTCATTTTCAGACTCAGAATCATAATTATAATCATGCGAATATTTGAGATCGCTTTTTATAACGGCTTCATTGGTGGTGGTCGGAGCTATTTCTTGATGAAGTTCATAGTTCCTGAGGTATCTTAAAATATTCTTATAATTTGGATGCTTGTTGAGGTTGACGATCTTTGGTTCTGGATGTATGTCTAAAGATTGTATGATACGTTCTAACTTTTGTTGTTCTTGGGACTCGGGATTATCAGAGATAATAATAACTGGACTAATATGGAAAATTTCTTGAAGGTCATGAAGAGATGTTATAGAATTCAAATCATCGTTGTCTACCTCCAATTTTGCAATGTCTGAGTCCAATGTCTTGTCGTCTGTGACCTTCTCATTTAAGAATAACAAGTATTCGTCATTGGCATCGCCTATAACATTAATGATAGGGTTTGGTACATCCATACTAGATTTTTGACTGTAGTTCAACCCCTTAGAGTGACCAATAAGCCCTCCAGCGGATACAAAGATGACGACAAGGATGAGCAATGTTATTTTGTACACCAGTGCATACCAACTTTTCTTTTGTTCAGAAATGGTCTCCGACTTTTCTATATCGATGAAGAAAGATGCCAGAGGTGACTCCTTCAAGCTTATCCTTCTTTGATGAGACTTCGTCATATCAGAATTAAAGTAAACTTTTCATGTCAAGGGAATGATCAGTTTATATCAACCCCAGAAAATAGTCCCGCGGCCTGCATTGAGCCTGTGACGCATTATGTAGTCGTAAGATTGCACAATCAAAAAGGACACCTATTCCGGATATGAAAAGGCGGATCTTCAATAATTGCACCACAATTAATGGCGATTGCTACCATTTGAAGAAGTGGAATACCTTGACAGCACATGCTGACAGGTGGAGGTGAGATCGATAACTGGGATGGCCATGGCACTGTATTTCTCATAATCGAATATGCCATTCTCAAGTACAACTTGTTATCTAACAACATTTTAGAGGTGTGCATAGCGCGCTGTACTGCAAGGTTACTGGCATCGGCCTACCAGAGAAGGAAATTTGAGTGCGCATTCTAGACCCTTGTGAGGTTTCTTTCTGCATATGGTGGTATCCTAGCAGGGTTCAAAACAACTATTGTTCACACAGAAGACCTTTTCAGTGGGAAAGTGGGGACATGCATTTGTTGAATAGTAGTACCGAGTCCCCCCAACAGAGGGTACGCAGATATCGGAATAGCTCAATGTAGAAAGTACACTCATCGCATCTCAGCAAGGTAAAGTGTTAGATTGGATAGGTCATCGCGTCCGGCCAGAAATGCATTAATAGGAAATGAACAGCGTTTATACAGTTGCAAGAAAATGGTCATTTCCCCGAAGGGTATTTTTTCGGTTGAACGCACCTGGAAATGGACCAATTGCATCTGGTTAAATCGCACAACTATTGCAATTTTCGCTCAATGTCAATAGATCAACAAGAAAATTGCAGACCGGCATACCCGTTGACTGGCAGCGCATTCTGTCATACTTGTACAGGTTGCTTGGCTTTAGGTGTTGACTTTGTTGTTGACCAAGTCCATCTCATGGATGGCCTTTGTATATTGGTGGGGATAGCTACATTTTTTGTGGTCTGATATCCGAGGCAATTGGCCACGCATTAATTACTGCACCTAAGGATGCTTAACATCGCGATCACAGAAGTATGGTCAGATAACACCTAATGCTTCGAAATGCTCGTTAATTCGCTCAGATTTATCCAGGCTTCCGGAAAAGTGTATCGGAAAAGAGCATTGGAAAAGAGTATCGGAAAATTGGTACGGAAGTTGGTCCTGATGAATCTTGTGTGATCCACGCCTTTTACAATCTCGAAGCGCGACTACACTAAACACACCTCCAAAAACAAATCTATGCATTTAATTTAGAAACTTGGGGAATGCAATTCTGCGATGAATAGAAGAGGAGGAGGGCGAAGTATTATCAAAGGATCAACAGGATCAAACATACAGGGCACCCATCCATCCATCCAATTGGGTGAACCTTTACCCTTACCATACAAAATTACTCACCACGATGAGGATGAAACAGCAGTTGACACATTACCAAAAAGAACCAAAAAAAATTGGTTGGAAAACTCCGACGAAAGACCCAAATCACAAACTATACGACATATAGTCCCCAGAAAAGCTTTTGAATTAAAAAACCATGAAATCCCACCATTGAAGAGTAAACAGGTCAGTGGGCTGTTTTCTAGAAATACAAACGAAGATTACGTTCAACAACATGAAAACACGGAACGCGCAAACATTCATAATTTCGATCAAGGAACCTTCATCTTCAAAAGAAACATCTCATCTCAAAATCAAACAGACAAAAATGAAGGTTTGTATCACACAAGTGCTCATCGCGGAGACTGCTTGGGGGATGAAACCTCCAATAACTCCGACCTATATTTGAGCTCACAATTCGATGGTCAAGTGAATTCTCTCGAAAATAATAGAATATTGGAAAAGTCAGGAACCTCTGACAGAGACTCACAAACACACAACAACGAAATTGCACTAAAATTATTGAGACAAATTGAGGAGGACTTCTCAGATTTAAAAATTCTTCTTGCGAGAGACGAGAGAAGTATTGGTGACTACTCAAATATTGAAGATATAAAATTCAAAATTGACAAGTTAGGCTCGTTGCTAACTTCACTAAACGGAAATGAACATGGACAAATAAATTCACAAGTATCTGGTATTCTTGATGAGTTGGAAATACTTCAAAAGGATGAGAGTAAAATATCATTATTCAAGAATCTTAGTTCATATGTCATTATTTTTTCACTTCTCGTTTTCTTCTTGCTCAGTTCTTTCATAGTGTCTGGATTGAATTATGACTACTGCTACTACTTTTGTTGATTATGTACATTAGGACCATAAATAATTGTAACTATATACACACGAATTAATCATCGTAATCATTCTTTGGAGGGGCAGCACTTTCGCTCCTCAAATATAAATCTATTGCAGTTGAGAATGCAGCGAAACCGGCACAGCCGATAAATGCAGCTTGTGGACCGGCCTTTATGGACAAGCCTGCACCAGTTATACAACCAGCACTGACACCATTGTAGATATCATGCTTGGCTCTGAGACTTTCGATGGCACATTCCACCCCAGAGTAAACCATGCCAATGTATCCGAAGTTTTTTGCACTGGAGTACGTTCTTTTACCCATGTCAGAAAATTGCAATTTCATTTGCTGTTTGAATGGCAACTCACTTATATGACTGACAGCACTTGTTCCAACTGGGACATCGTAAGCCATGGAGGCCATGAACAAACCAAAGAAACCTCCAAGGAAGAACCCAGAAACTCCAGCCATGGCAGTTTTTCCAGGACATGATTGCATGAACTCTACCATTCTTTTAGCCCCTTCTTCAGCCTGCTCTTCTTGAGTCATCTCTCCAAGAGCTTTCGCTGGTGGTTGCGGACCATTAAAAACCCCAATCATGATCGAAACAAACCACGGTTAATACCTCTACATACCATCGAGATCCATTCGCATTTCATTACACTTTTCATGATTACATAAGCAGCCATAATCCAGTGTGAAATGATTGTTATGAAGCACATCAAGCGCATACAACATGCTAGTGGGGGAGATGTGCTTGTAGTCCGTGAAAATACCTTCCATGTTAGAAAACAATACTTCCGTAAGCGCCGATACTAAACAATAATTAGACAGCATATGAGTGGGTAGTAGCAAAGTCTTGGATTTCACATAACGCCACGGATTCCAAGAAGCACACCACAAGTATCACCACAAGTATCACCACGTATGGTCTGTGACGTCAAGCATGAACACATTCATGTATATTGACTACATACGCTTTTGTTATTGGCGGATTCTGGCTGCAACAACCGCATGTCAAATCATCGCGAGATGGACTATTGCAACCCGAACAACCTCAAAAAATTAGTGCCGTACCTCTTCTAAACATGCCCCAAAAGAACATGTCACCCCACACCAAGGTTCGTTTGTTTCGTTTAGTGGACAGCTGGGAAAGTTTACAGAGGTGAACAAGGAGCGGGTGATGGAGAAGGAGGCTAGCATAACCCCCTAATGATCAAAAGGGGAAGCAATAGTGAGGAGAAGCACTAGGGGGTTGGCAGAGTGGGGAATCAAATTAAGTGGAGAAGAGGCGGCTTTAACCAAGTGTTCCTTATTGAAGATCCCTCAGATTGACCTATCGGAGAAATTGCAAGCAGGGCACAATCACGTTGTTTCACAAATGTGGGGTGACGCTCTTCAATATACAGTCAATGCTGCAAAGGGAGCAACACCCATGCTGCAAAAGTATAAAAGCTCATATTTCGACGGTTCATTTTGACCATCAACTCTAGTAGTTTCAAAACTAGATCAACTCAGCTAATACTATAAACAGCATCAACCAATCAACATGACCAAAAAGAACAAGAAGGTGTCTGTTCCTTTAGATTTGGACAACTGCCAGGTTTTGGACCATTTGCAACCTGTACCTAAGACTAGGTCTTCATCGATCACCTCGATAGAGACCACGGAATCAGACGGCTCCATTAAAGTGAAGCAAATGTTGATGCCCCCTCCCATTAGGGAATTCGACGAGTTGGAAGCTTTTGAAAGTTTTGTAAGGGACGAAACCTGGGATAATGAGTATGATTACTACCATGCTCATCTTTCGTATTACCCACCATTTATTCTTAAAGAATGCCACGAGAACTTGGAGAAGCTCAAGCCAACCATGAACAAGAACTCGAAGAAGTTCAAGAGGCAATTAAACCACCATATCAAGAACCACTTATTGAAGGACTTAGAGAAGTGTTGTGGTTATGAATTGAACATGGAAAAAATCGATACCATCGAGACTCCAGAAAAAATCATTTGGAAGTTCAATGACACTTCCGACCATGGCTTCAGTAAGGAGGAGGAAGATATTAATGATAGACATTGGAAGTTAGAATTGGAGATTTCTTGTAACAACGAGAATCCAATGGTTGATGTACACTATAAGTCTGTTCCAGTCTAACTGGTGTACTTTTTTTTGACCAACAAAAATTTACGCGTTATGTGCTATGTTTTATGTTTTATGTTTATGAATATAAAATTAATTGACTATTAACCTGTAGACAGAAGTGTTACTGTTTGTTTTCTTATTTTTAACTCCTGGATAAACTATCGTACTCTGGACTGGCATTAACGTAAGTATTAACATACTCAGAAAGATTATTATTGATGAATCTGGTCAACTCAGTAAGCTCATTAATTAAAACGGACAAACTAACACCATCCATTGTAGTTTGGCTCAATAATCCAGGAAATGATATCAATAGCCTCAAAAAATGCTCAATACCATATATATCACTTTGTTTTTTTGAAGTTGAAATGTTCCCACTTTTGATTAAGTTAAGGTATTGAAGATTCTCATACTTATATAGCAACATTAAACTTAAAGACTTGTTGAAATACAATTCAAGGCCTTGCATGATTTCAATCAAAATATCAATTTGATCACTAGTTGCAAGCTTCGATTTTCGGAAATCGTAGTAATCCAGTAATATTTTCGTCACAGGATATTTACTTGGAAGATCAATAATCTTTTTCTCTTTGGTTATGAATTCCCAGTCATCAACTAGTATGTATTTTAATTGATTTGAAACATCAAGCAGTATGGTAGGCAAGTTTTCAGATTTTTTTGATTTTTTGGTAGGTCTGTCAGACCCTTTATCCAGTAACTCTCTCTTCTTCAGGTCGTTCGGTACTGTATTCTTTTTCCTTTTCCTTTTAGTCAACTGTTCCAATTCAGTCTTTTTATATCTATTTTCCTCGTTGTTCTCTAACACTCTCTCAAGTGTTACCCACTCATCCCATTTACTTTTCCACCCTTGATAATGTAAGAAAAATGCATCTTTATTCAAAAGCTCATCAGCATTAAATTTAGGATTTTCATCCAAGGTTTCTTGCTTTTTATCTCCATTGATTATCCATGTCTCGTTTGCTCTGTGAGTTTTAATTACTTTAGCTTCATATATGAGGGGGCCATGAAATGCAAGCACTGTAGAATTAGCTTCGAAAAAAGTTGCTGTACCAACAACTTTTTCTGAGGTATCAGTTAACTCAATAACCACTGTTTCCATAGACTCTGTTTCTCCTGGACTGGAAACGCTTGTCATGCTCAACTGATGTAAAGACAATTGCGCCGTGTGATGGTGAAATACAATGTTTAGTGTGCGGATAAAAAAACAACTGAGGGAGAGAGGAGAAAAACTAGCACGTATTGAAGTAAGTTTCACGACAAGCTTATAAAAGATATTGACACCTAAACATATAGAAAAGGTACCTTATTCAAATCCGAACTGAAGAGCTGTGGGGTTTCAAACTTATTAGATATAATCAGTTCTTCAGATTCTTGTTTGCTCAACTACCTACATCCTTGTGAAGTCTGGACATCACAGAAGTATTACCTTGAAGTTAATTGTTTTTCCAAAAGGTTTCCAGACAGTACACTGCCTGCTCAATATAACATCCATTTAAGGAAAGTTCAATAGATTTGCATGTCATGACTAGTAATTCATCTAATATAGTTGGTGTTCACTACAAGGTGGGTAAAAAGATTGGAGAAGGGTCTTTTGGTATCATTTTTGAAGGAATTAACATCTTTAACAATCAGCAGGTAGCAATTAAATTTGAACCTCGAAAATGTGATGCTCCTCAATTGAGAGATGAATATCGCTCTTATCGGATTCTCAGTAACTGTGTTGGAATTCCAAAAGCATACTTTTTTGGTCAAGAAGGCGTTCATAATATTTTGATAATTGATTTATTAGGACCATCATTGGAAGATTTATTCGATTGGTGCAATAGAAAATTTACCGTCAAGACAGTCATTCAAGTTTCCAAACAAATGATCTCGCGGGTCGAGGAGATTCATGAACACAATTTAATATATAGGGATATCAAGCCAGACAATTTTCTAATAGGAAAACCTGGTACCCCCGAAGCAAATCAGGTTTATGTCGTTGACTTTGGAATGGCTAAGCAATACAGAGACCCCAAAACCAAAGTACACATTCCCTACAGAGATAAAAAGGCATTAAGTGGAACTGCCAGATATATGTCTATTAACACTCATTTAGGTACTGAACAACTGAGAAGAGATGATCTAGAAAGTTTAGGCCACGTTTTCATGTACTTCTTAAGAGGAGCATTACCATGGCAAGGCTTAAAAGCACCAACAAACAAGCAAAAGTATGAAAAAATCGGATTGAAAAAACAAACTACCTCAATCAATGATTTGTGTTATGGTTTCCCAATTCAATTTGCTCAATATATGAATTACGTTCGAAACTTAAAGTTCGACGAAACCCCCGACTATGAATACTTAATTGGACTAATGGATAAAGCAATGAGTTCGATTGGTTCAGAAGAAGATGATCATTATGATTGGATGGATCTCAACAACGGAAGAGGATGGGACGCTGCACTCAATAAAAAGGCCAATTTGCATGGTTATGGAAACCCACATCCCCCACAGAGGCAAAAGATTCAATCTCCATTTGCAAACCCTCATCCGCAAACAAATAGAAACATATCATCATCAAAACTTGTACAATATCAAAAGAGTGGAAGAAAAACGAGGGCGAAATCGCTTTCCATTGGCAACTATAACACCATGACACAAGACTCTGGTAGCCAATTCAATTCATATAATAGTCCAAGTTTTAGTGGTCCCCAAGCACACGGTATGATTGCGGTAAGAGACAACGGTGAATTGCATTCTGAATCTTCAAGTTTCGATGAAAGACGCAAGAATAGATCATGCTTTTCAAAGATTTTTTGTTGTATATAGAGTAGAAGTTGACATGTTACATAGAGGCAATTGACCGAAAAAATGTCTATATGTTCTTTATAATACCCCAGTCTTACACCTAGGTTAAAATGGTCGGTTTTTTCATTATATTGCTGCTTCCTTTTATACTTTTTGTTTCTTTAAACATGCAGAGTGTCATTTGAATTTTTATCTTGTAGTATATTGTGGTTTGTCGCACAAAAAAGCTAGCAAATTAGCGAACCTAAAGTTGTCTTACATTTGAATACGAAGAGTCATGTTAAATGAGTAATCCGGACTTCATTAGATATAACTGATGATACCCCAGGTAATGTCAAATAGCTTGAAGCGAAATTTTGTACAAGAGGATGATGATAATAATAATACAAATGAATTGAAAGCAACAAATGATCGACCCAGATCCAAATTGGCTTGCAAAAGATGCAGAAGACGGAAAACCAAATGCTCAGGTGATATTCCATGCATAACTTGCGTAACAGGTGGCCATCAATGTGTTTTTTATAAGAAACCTCGCAAAATTACAGTCTTAGACTGTGTAATTGAAGAGTATCAGGATGAGATAGAACAATTGAAGCAGAAACTTAAGAATATTAATGATAAATTGGAATTGAGTGAATTTTCACAAGATAAAGCCGAAAATATAATTGGCTTGTCTGAATCAATGGATGATTCCAAAATTGAAAACAATAATGAAAAATTAGATAAATTAAATCTTTCGATTTGGTTAGGATCTGCATCATCAGAACTTATATGTTGGAATCTCAGGCAATTCAAAATCTCCAGTTCTGATCCTTATAAATCTACAGAGGAAGTCATAATAAGTCCCAGTTTCAGCTCTTACCATGAAGAAACCAGCTATGATGAATTATTTCAAAGAGGAACGTCTATGGCAAAAGAAAGAGCTATGGAGGTTTTCAATTCTATGACTTATCCAAGGATCACAAAACTTTTACAAAATGTTATGAAATTTCTTAATGTTGGCTACCTTACGATAGATCCTATCGAATTCTTGAAAAAGAGCCAATACTATTTCCAAATGAGTTCTAATGAGCAGAAAATTAACTTACAGGTTATCAACTTTGATGAGCTTGACAAGCTGCTATTTGTTTTGAAGATGCTAACTATTCTGGCGTTAGGTGAAGTTTATGATCTGATTTCATATGTAGGAAATATTAATCATAGCAACAAGAATGTGGATGGTGGGAAGTTCTCGAAATTACCTGGGTCAGAATATTTCAAAGTGGTGATCAAATACTTTCCAACATCATTCTCAATAGCTTCATTGAATGGGTCCTTTGAAAAGTATATTGATATAATTGAGCTTTTTTGTTTGAATTCGTTGTATTTAAGAGTGATAGATAAGAAAAATGCTGCTGTCATGTTTACTTCTAATGCATTGCAAATGTGCATTTCGCTTAATTTACACAAACAAGTTGACTCAAGAACTATGATCGGAATAAGTCAAGGATTACAGAACAAGGTCTGGTGGGGTACTTTTTGCTTGAATAGATTTTTCAGCTCTAGGATAGGCCAACCATTACTATTAAAGTTGAATGAAGTAAGACCTTTTGACTTTTCGGAATTCAATAATCAAAAATTTCATGGATTAGAAACTTCAATTGAAACAGAGTATTTCATGAATTATTATATTGAATTGGCAAAGATTTCAGATATGATCAATAATGAGCTATATTGCGCCAAACAAACCTTCAATAAAAAAGATTACCTTTCATCCATTTTCACCATAATGGAAGCTTTGTCGAAGTGGGTTGAATGCCTTCCTGATCAATTAAAATTAAGGTTGCCTATGTATATTGTTGAGGGCAGCAGTGGTAATCGATTAATTTGCAGTTTACACTTAAATTACCTCCACCACATTTATTTATGTATTATTCCAGTGCTCTTGAACTTTGTTAGAATCAAAATCTTCAATTTTTATAAATTAAAGAAATTGGTTTTACATCCAATGGATTTCATGGACACACCGAAAAATATTCAGAAGTTACTCTTTCTGTTAATAAAATCATGTCAATTGACAGTGAATATTTTCATGACACTATACCAGCAACGATTTTTGAGAATATTTGGATTCACAGACTTGGACTTTTTATTCAGCAGTTCGTTGGTTTTTTTAATATGTATGATTTTGGAAATAGATACGGTTGAATTCTATTCCTTCGTTGATTATTTGAAAAGTTCAATGAATTTGATGAATGAGATGGTTCAAGGAGGTAATCTAGTTGCGAAGGGCAAATTATTGCAAATAACTGCACTAATCAAAGAACTTGAAGAGTTATTGGAAGCATTGAATATAAAAGAGTTCCAAAACTTTGTCCAACAAGTAGAGATAACCTTATTGGGAGAATCTAATGATAACGATTTAAATGATCCGTCAATTGCAATCAATTTCAATGTTCAAAATAGAAATAAAAATCAATCAGAGGAAGAAGTGGCAATTCTAAACATAAATAATTCAAGTTACAATGACTCCACCAACACAAAAGAATTAGCTGGGAACATACATAGCTTGAATTTCGCTACAAATGAATCTATTGAAAATTCAAACACGACTACCAACAAACTTTTCAACTTACAGAACGATATATATGAGTTCTCGTATAACGAAAACTTAGGAGCAAATGAGAATTTCAGTGTTAATAATCTACAGATATCCGAAGAGGACTTGGTCTTTATGAATGAATTCCTCCAGGGATTTGGTAGCCCGCTAAATAATTAAAATCAACGTGCTGTTTTGGAATGCTAGGGTATATTTTTATATTTATAACCTTATTTACTTGTATTCTTCTGAAGAGACACTATTAAATCTTGGCCTGCCTTCTTCATTCTCAGATGAACTCATAGATGAAACACTATTCATTCTTTGCTTGATAGGCATAGTACTTCCTTGATTAAATTTGGCAGCACTTGTGTCGGCCTGTTTTCCACCCATATCTTTTTTGGGTAACCAGTAATTGTTATTGGTTCCAGTAGAATGATAACTATAAAACTTTCCACTGTTGACTTGGCTGGAACCTCCATAATGAGGTGTGGTCTTACCTCCATTTATCTTGGAGTTCATCTTAGTGAAGAAATTATCGAATAAGTCAGGCATGTTATTAGTTGACTAATGTTTACATCATGTCTATTAGACGACTTATATAGTAAATTACTTGAATAGCACAATCAGTGTGCACCAAAATGTGTAAGCTATGTGACCTTGATTGCGGGGAGCTATAGTTGAGGGGTCGCATTACGTAAATAAGGGTTGAAAACAATTAACTACATCATATGAAGACAAACACGATATTGCTTAATAATAAGCAATCAATTCTTTGTCGAGGGGAAGGTACAATCCTTGGAGCTCTAAAATTTTCTTTATAATCGTTCAATAACCAATGTTCAACTTACGGATGAATGTAATACATAATAGTTATGCATAGTATTATAGATAATGTATAGTGTAACCTATCGAATAAATTAAATTAAAAGGGTTAAAACGATAAGGTTTAACAGCAAGATAAATCAGTTAAAGGAAAATTATGCTCGTAAAATATAAAAATATAGGCACATGGATTTCTAGCGATTTTTGTATACTTCGAACCTATTCTTGGCCGAAACCCACTGTTTCTTCAACAGCCAAAGTCAACTTTTGCTTTAAACTTTCATAATCACTGTATGGAGGTAAGTCAACCCTATTGAAACAGGTATGCGACTTTGGCAATTGATTGGATTCTCCCGCCTTTTCAATTGTGAATCTTCTAGGACCATCAGATCCTTGTAAATCTTTGAAACCATTAACAGGAATTCTAGAAGTACCAGTGGTGAACTGTAATAATCTAGCCTTTTGTTCAGAATCCCATTCTTTAATGATCTTCCAGAACCACTGTATAACTTGATCATTTTCTTGATAGCCTCTATAGTCCGTATGCTTCTTCCAATCCTCAACATCAATTTCTGCCAATCCACCAATCAATAATTCTAATTCACGTTCATCGAAAACGTTTACTAATTCTTGAGGAATCAATTCATTGAATCCATCAATGAATGCCTTGAATTGCTCCTCAACCCTCTTGGAAATCTTCCATTCAGAGATCAACTCCACGTATTCGTGTTTATTTTCCTCCGTGACTTCAATATCTCTACCTCCTGACTTCAAATCAACCTCAACAATCTCGCCAAATCTTTCATCTTCAGCACTGAAAGTCAAGTCTAATATGTCAGTAATGTCATTATCACAAATCCACTTCAATGATCTATAGAATTCTGCATCAACACCTTCCATATCTTGCAAAACAACCTTCTTGTGTAACATCATCTTGTATAATGCACCAACAAAGAAAGCATCCAAGAACCTTCTGTGGAACACACCCAAACCAACAACTCTTCCGATAAACTTGAAATAACTCAAATGCTCTGGGTTAATTCCGGAGTTAGGATTGATTTGCAATGTGTAGTTATCATGCGATGAATATTCGAAAAGACAATAGAATGGATTGAACATATCGTGAGATAACAAGAAGAAGAACTCTCTGGAAACTCCTCCGTAATCTAAACCTTCTTCTCCGTCGAATTTGATCATGAGTCTTTTCTTCAAATCTTCTGGAGTTTGTCTCATTATTTCTTGGTATGAATCTTCGAAAATATGATCTCTTCTGACTTTTATATGACATTGACCTGGTAAAATACGAAGAGCCGGTTGCGATCTGAAGTAAATAACTTTTCTTCTGAAGTCACGCTTGTACTGTGGAACATTTTGATCTAAAGAGGAAGGCAATCTTGGATCGTCCCAAGTTGTGGTCTTAGTATTGTGATCAACAAAGTAAACTCTTGCGGTGTTAGTTAATCTCATTTCCCAACCGGATGGCAATGGCCCCAATTGACTGACTGGTTGCTGTTGAATGGTGGTGTTGGGTCCAAATGTACGGATGTATTGTTGTCTTCTAGGATCAACCCAAGTAGTAGTCCTAGTATTATGGTCCACAAAATATGGTCTACCTTCATTTGTGAATCTTTGTTCCCAACCTGAAGGCAATTCTCCCAAACCACTAGTAGTTGCACCAGATGCCGCCATAGAAACAGCAGCGGCGGGACTCACTGGTGTGTTTGCACCAGTAGCATTGACGGTAACATTTCCACTGGTAGCACTGGATGTATTATTTATTTCAGGAGATTGTGGGGTTTCACCTGGTAAAGTTCTACCACGATGTTGCCTCCTCTCTGCCTCTGTAGCTGTTTGTCTTTGTTGACCTCTTTCCAGTTCAGATTGCTCAAGGGTTGGTCTCTGCCATGTGGTAGTCTTAGAGTTATGATCGACGTAATAAGTTCTTCCGAAGTTATCTGTTCTGCGTTCCCAACCAGGTGGCAATCTTCCATACTGATCTTCGAATGATGAATATGGTTTGGAAGAACCACCGGCTTGCTGAACTGTCAGAGTGTCATTAGCTTCTGGTGCAGGTGTGATGGCAGCTGCTGAAGAACCGTTGTAATTGGAGTTTGATCTCGATGAAGTGGTTGATTGAGCAGGGGCAGCAGAGTCAGTTCTTGAATTATGGGAAATAACAACGATGATCTTACCACTTACAGCAAGGTTTTCATTGGACTTTTTTAAATCTCTGGTAATGGTTTCTTCGGAATTTGGTAAGGAGATGTCAATAACATCTCCAATTCTAACATTGACGACACCCAAAAAACCCTGATCCTTCTTTTTGAACTTTTTTTGGTCGAAAACCTGAATCACAAGTATGGAGTCCTCCAAGGAGGTGAAATTGAACGATTCATTCCAGTAAGGGTTCAATGTCTTTTTGGCAGTTTTTGTTGTCTTGGTTTGAGAACCATCAACAGTGATGACAGCGAATGGATCAGGCTGACGGAATACATCCCTCTTATGAAGTGATTCTGCAGCAACAACTTTGACATTGATGGTGGTTTGTCTAGACATGACGAAACAAAAAACTTAAAACAAGGACTTTGAAGAGGAGATCGAATGTCAATAAAAGCAAATGACAGAAGATAAATCAGAAGCTCGAAAAACGATCAAGCGATTGATTGGATGTAAACAGAAGTGAACCCCAGACGGATGGGTGTAACTTGCTGGTTGGCAAGAAACAGGAACAGATGGGGAGTTCGACCAATCCTTCAAGAAAACAGGCAATGAGAACTGGAAAATTTGTAGATGGTCCAGTATCTTCGGTGAATGCTGAGTTATCCGAAGTTTCTATGTATCAACTTCCTTGACAACTAGAATCAAACGATCAAGACTTCTTGTTGTTAAGGTTTTGCCTTTAGTGAATGAGGTCAACTGCGTCGTTGATTTGCTGTGATTTTCAACCTTCTGACCAGGTGCAGGAGGGGGCTGTAGGTCTCACGGATGTTCTGACTTTAGCCACACACCACCAGATGTGTGCAGGGATGTAGAGGATACTAGGGCTATGTATACAGCGGATGATCCGGTATGTAATGGGCTTGTTAGCTGAAGTCAGTGTAATATTGTGGCCCCAACATCAGCCGAAAATGGGTTTGAAAAGCCAAATCAATAGGGGTGTGAAAACTGAGGGTTTCTACTGGTCTGCGGAGGCAAGAGGGGTTAGGGAGGGGGTAGCCCGTATAGGTTACACAATTTCGAGGTGACGAGCTAGCAGTTTATTTGAAGACAAATCTTCGAGTGAGATGGTATCATCTTTGAATGAATGTTGATGTAGCAACTATTGGGAAGGCTGGTGAAACTGAAACTCAATCACCTCACCTGAGCATGGTAGGCTTGCATACCACCACATTTGAAGGCATTGCGCGTAAAACATGAGGTGAGTGCTAACAATCGAAAGGCTGTAGTGAGGGCTGTGGTAGAAATTACACGGTTTGATTAATGGATTCAAATCGCAGTTTCGCTGGCTGGGTGGAATATGTTTGCTGGCCAAAGCTGGCCAGCATTATGGGACAAAAGCTCGTATTGAGGAAGAACAATAGTGGGCTTTCTTACACATTTGCTATTGCTCATTCCCCACCTAAAAAAAGGCTGCAAAACTAGCCAACATTTATACGTCTCGTCATCAATTAAAGTAGAAGCTATGTATGAATTGAAAGGTCGTCGTAACGAAGGAAATTAAGGTCATTCATATTAATGGGAGTAAAGTTGAAGGAGATGTCTCGCTTCTTCTCGATGTTCTCGAATTCTTCCAAGCTATGCTCGGTGTTCGCAGTGTGTGTAGATAATGTGTCCATAGAGTCATTGAAGATGCCGGTGTCAGTTTCTGGCGAGGATTCCATTGGCAGCGAGTCAATCGAGTACTGTGAATTGTTGTAATGTAGAGGAGTAAAGTGGAACTCGTTCGCCATGGGTGACTCGAGCGGTTGTGGAGTATTTGCTCCCAGCTCTTGTTCAAAGAGAGTATCGCAAGAAACGTTGTTGACAAGCTTGCCAACATCATTGGGCATCTCCTTGATGTGAACAGTGTTGCGTCGTATCATCAACGGCATTGTATCTCCAGGGCTCTCCACTTCAATATCCACCAAAGTGTCATTAGAAGTACCTTGGCTTGCAAGTAGTAATTGTATATCTTCTTCAGTGTAATACAATTTCTCTGAATTAATGTTGATGTTCACGGCATTGTAGATCTTGGAGTGTACTCCGAAGAACGAGCTGCCATCAATAGAAAGAACTTTCATATCCGCAGGTTCGTGGCCCAAGACAGAACACATCCCGATGATATTTGTGTTTGATGCGGGTAAGATAGTTCCACATTGTCTTTGATTGATAGTTTCTTCCAATGAGTTGGAAATTGGATTAAAATTGATACTATTCAAACCTTCTTTTAATGCACACTTCATATGTTCAGTATTGGATACTGGCATATCATTTGTGAGGTCCCAGTGGATGATATTTCCATCTCTGCTTCCGGTAAACATATCGCCATTATTCCATTCAATGCTAGTCACCTTATCGTGATGTCCGTTCAAGCTCACATAACTCTCTTGTTTTCTGATATCCCATAATCTCACCACACCGTCACCATGGGACGAAGCAAATACGTTGTCATTACCAGGGTTCCACTTGATGAGGTTGGAGCCTAGCTTTCTTTTGCTTGACTCAACGGTAACAGACTTGGGAACATTAAATTTGGGTTGTCTCAAATCGAAAAGTGAAACCCCAAACTTTCCACAGATACCAACATTGTTTCTGCTTCCTGGAACGGGATCGAAATTGTAAATCCCTGTGATGGTAGAAATGGAAACTGGAGATGGCTTGCTTTGAGACTCGGAGCTTCGCATATCCCAATTGAATAAATGACTTGAGCATAACGAAATCATCAGTTCTGGATTTAAGAAATTTATCTTGGAAATATTAGCAGTCTTCTCGAGATGTGTTTTATTCCTCAAATGTTTCTTGTGGTTGAAACGCTTACAAATTTCAGCGGAAGTCTCTTCGTCATCCATAGATTCATTCGTGGTTGGAATGGAGATAAGATGTGCATATCCTTTGCTGTTACCCGTTACCAAATAACGAGAACTGTTTGGTAACCACTTCATTCCGTGGATGTTTGGCAAGGAAATAGTATTGTTGTGAGTCAAGTAGTTATCAATGAGGTCCAACTCATAAATAAAAAGGTTGGCCTCATCGTTGGCACTAGATATGGCCAAGGTTGGATTTGTTTCTTGTGAATTAATAGCCATTGATGTCAAGTTGAGGTTATTGTCGGGGATTTTCCAGTAGTTCGACTTGATGTTCATTCTGTTGAGAGAACACGACTGGTTCAATACCTCGCTGTCTCCGCTGTTGTTGGGGTTCAACAACCAGGACGAATTGTTGTTGGTCATAAAACTTTCCACGCTGGTAATGGGAGAGAGTTGGGGACTATAACGCCTAATGGCGTTATTCCTGAACAATAGTGTTGGTTCGTAAAAGTCACCCATACTAATTTGGTACAGCTTGAGGTTTCAAATAGGTCAATGTTGGATAAAGTTCAATGTGCTCGCAAGTATTATCGGAATAGAGTAAAAAACTGGTAAAAATTAACGCCGTTCGAGGTGATAGTCCCTTGAATATATATCACATCCAGCGAAACATTAAACAATAAAGAAAGTTGTTCCCTGAATCACCCCAGCTGGCGGACCTTCCCTTTTCATCATCTCGCCCAGTAACACCCAAATGGCTGGCTAGTAAGCCCAGATAAGTAGTGACACGTGACACAAGATCTAACATTATGTTAGTGGGGCTGGCAAATTACCACTAAAACGCGTGGATGTAATTGTGAAATGCCAACAATTACCTGATAGAGCTGAACGGTCGATGGAATAGGAAGCAATACAAGAGGATTGTCGTGGTTTAAGGAATTTATTTTACCATTCAAGGATGTTATTTTTGTGAACGTAGTCCTCGCACCGTAACCCTTTCATGTACATTCTCGTTTTATGTTATTCAATTACATATTACATTTTACATAGTACAGCAACTGTCAGTACAAATGACACTTGCTACAACAGATATATTGTTCGTTTATGCATGGTGTAGCCTCATACTTGACATGAGAAGCTCGAGGGTTCTAGAAGCTGATCCCGCTAGGAACAGCTATCTTCTTTTATAAATACAAGGCTTGAGAAGCCAGTTACCTTCGGGATTTACTTGACGTTTCCGTTCCAACTCCTCCTTTTCGGATTCTTGTTCCACAAATTTTTTACGTCTTTCCAATTTGGCTTTTCTTTCTGCAATAATATCCGCAGGGGCTTTGAAGAATTCGAACCTGGTGAACATCTTGTTGTCGTTATCGGTCTTCTTGTGGAAAAACCCGCAGAGTTTCAACTTCTCTACAAAGTCCGAACCAACCTCTTCCAGCTTGACGGTCTTACCAGTAGATTCTGTAAATCTGGACTTGATTTCCGCAATCCATAGCTCACCTCTGGGTGCCAACAATCTGTACGCTTCGTTAATGAAATCAAGAAAGTTGGTTCCCATCAACGCTAAACAAAATATCACAACCGTACATGAACCGTCTGGCAATGGCACATTCTTGATATCGGCCACGGTTATTCTGTCATTATGTTTCTTCAAGTCAAAACTGTGAACAGTTATATCTAAAGAGCTTGGACCTCCATTTCTCTTGTTCTTATTTTTCTTGGATCCCTTGTTGTATTGTTCAACAAACTTACTCACATCTAATGCAAGTTGTGCTTCACCACATCCCATATCAGCTACCACGACCTTTTTAGTTGGCAAACCGGGCAATCCACCAGGTGCATTAACAGCCCTAGTACTTCCTCTGGTTTTTATTTGCTCCACAAATACATCAACAGGATTTTCGGGCCAAGACTGCACCTGTGATCTAAATCCTTGGTGATATTCATCGAATAATTCCGGTTGTTCCTTCAATAAACTCAAAGCTTCTTCGGATGTGGTGGTGTAAAGTTGTTCGTTGATCCATCTGAATCTGGAACCTGAAAGCTTCGCCATCATTTTTTTTTGTAAAGGTGTAAGGTTAGCACTCATTGCCATTGGTGGGGCTGATTCCTTCTTTTCACTCTTAGCGGAGTTATCTTCTTCAACATTCTTCTTCTTGTTATTACTCTTTTTCTTGTTGTCTGTTTTAGCAACCTTTCTTACCTTCTTTTCTGGTTGCTCTTCATCTCCATCTGTATCTCCCTCATCTTTCTTATTATTATTCTCGTCCTTCTTTCTCTTTAAGGCAACAAATTCATTTTCCAAAGCCTTTTCTAACTTCTTTTCTTTCTTGCTTTTCTTCTGGCCACCAAGAGCGACCTTATCCTGCTTGAGGTCCCAACCTTCTACTTTAAATAAAGCCATCTCCTGTAGTGCAATATCTTTGAGATACTTTCTTCACAGAAAAAAAAATAACCTTGTGATGAGGATATTGGGTATCAGCGACTTCCAATATCCTTAAAAAATCAAACTTTCAAATAACGTCAAATCTTATCCATCTGCAATCAATTGAGTGTTTTATTTTGCTGGATTGGAGGTAAGTGAAAATTCTTCCCATAATTTGACTATTATCTTGTCCAGTCCATATGCTTCTTCCCTATATTCATTTGCAAAGTCGCGTAACACAAATCTAAATCTTGTTTACAATCCCAACAGCATAATATCAAATTCCCATAGCAATCCTCATTTCAACAACTATTGGTATGCTAAGAAGATACTAGATTCCTCAAATATATTATGTCCGCCATGCTAGATCTAGCACCAGAAGAAGATCACATAGTTCTACGGCAAAATGATATTGAATACTACAGCCCAGGTCTATTCCATATTTCCCTAACTTATAATGACGTGGCACCATTATTCATCCATGACATCTTAAACAGAACAAACATGAACAGCATATATGGAATATTCAAACCTGGTAATATGGTGATGATCAAGAATCATCCTATTCGATCTGTTAGCGTGTTTGGTAAAGTGACTCAGATCTGGCAAAAACAAAATTACAATAATGATTCTTCAGTATGCATACTTGTTCTTGATGATACATCTGGATGCATGCTGAATATTACTGCATTGGTTGGTACTAACTTATTGCGATCATGTGGATTATATTTTGAGAAGATGGTTGGTAAATTTGTTGAGCTACAGGGTAGTTTTCAGAACTACAAAAACTCTGTTGATATAGTAGCAGATCAAGTTATAGTTATGGGTGATGACATGGATAGTCTCCAGTTTGAAA
Source organism: Suhomyces wounanorum (assembly GCA_030568695.1). Taxonomy (NCBI): domain Eukaryota; kingdom Fungi; phylum Ascomycota; class Pichiomycetes; order Serinales; family Debaryomycetaceae; genus Suhomyces; species Suhomyces wounanorum. The sequence continues at coordinate 317,123 of JAJMGL010000018.1, forward strand.
TACTGCAATGGAAAAAGAGACTTGCTTATAGAAATGGTGTCCTCCGAACTCCCTGGAAAGTAATTCCAAGCATGCGGTGTGAAAAAAAGCCTATAGTGACAACATTCGATTATAGATATCAAAAGAAACGAATTGCCAGAGAGAACTTGACCATACCAAGGTATGAGGTTCCGGAATTGATCAGGGATGATAGTTTAATGTTATTCCAAAACAAAGGTTCCAAGTTCAAAAAGAAAGAAGTACCAGAACTCAATTCAGATTCGGATATAGAAATTCTTGAGGTTAGAGAAATACCGTTACAAGTGGTCACTCAATTTCAGATACTAGCGGAATTTGTCAAATGGATAATTCGCAATAAGTTTCGATGTTTCCAACTATCAAAGATATATTATGATCCTTACATTTCACAGCTTCTTGATATTCTTGCTATATCATATCCAGCATTATCGGTAGTTGATTCCACTGATCCTATTCTTCAACAACCAATCGAAAAACGGAAGGAAACAATATTTCATCGAGTCCGTCATGTGTTAACCTCATCAAAATTAATTAGTATCAATAGAAAGCAAAAGGTTCGTCCTGATAATCTCGGGTCGTTGTATAATCATCTTAAACAATGCTGCATGGTCATAAGAGATAGCAGGATACAAAGTTTGGAAACAAAATATTTGGATGTAACCAACTACTTAGAAACGATTCAAAGAAGAGGACTAGTTAAGAATAATATTGACACAAAATTTATCAATACTATTATTGATTATATTGTTTCAGAAGAATGGAATGAGAAACTTGACTGGGTTTTTGATACTAATTTCAACCACTGGAAATACTTTCCAATTTCAAGGATCACGTGATCGTTTTCATGATAGTGTGAGGCACAATCGGAGATATCCGAAGTTGATAAGAATTATGGAGTGGTGTTTCCTCTAATACCAACTCAATAACCATGTCGGTAGATCCAATTACTTGTCACATATTAGACACCTATAGAGGCAAACCAGCATCCAATGTGACCTGTCAAATCTATTACGTTTCACCATTGCTAGAATCCCCAATGGATGAAAGCACCTATGATTTGAGCAACGGGAAACCATTTGCCATGAACAAAACTGACATGGATGGTCGAATCAAAAATTGGATCTATGATCCTAGTACTCCTCCTGTTGAAAAGGAGAAGCTCGGAATAACTGGAAGTGATGTTTTGAAATGGAATGATTTAAAGCCTGGAATCTACAAGGTGAAGTTTCTTACAGGTAAGTACTTCTATCGTTCAGAAACATCCGAGCCACTGGATTTGGCCGCCAGAACTTTCTTTCCTTTCGTAGAAATCACATTCCAAGTTAAAAATCCCCCAGATGGCCATTACCATATTCCATTGTTATTGTCTAATCACAGTTATACCACCTACAGGGGAAGTTAAAATAAACGCTTTATTGAATCTATTATCATGTAATATTAATAAAAGAAATGGGTGTTGTTTTGAGAGTTCTCATGAACTAACATCTCATTGCACTTGTAGTAATTCAACTCCATCTTGATGTTGTTGATTTCATATGGCTCTGTCAAAGTATACTGCGTAACAGACTTATTGTAACGCTTGTACATATCTGGAGCGAAAGTCTCATTAATGAAGATCTTATTTGAGAACACAACACTTTTAGAATGAGGTTTGATATCTTCATGTTTCTTAAGAATTGATGGAGATGGAATGGCCCTTTCTATCAATTTTTCTGTATTCTCTAAATCTTCAAATTTCTTCATTTCCACCTCGATAGATCTGAAATCCATGAACTGTTTAATGTATTTCAAATGGCCTGGCAAATTTCTTCTTTGAAAATCCGTAAGGTTATTGAAAATATGGTTCAATTGATCACTATAGACAGTAATTGGTCCATTCAATGGTTCCTTAGGGAATTGAATAGATACTGGTTCCGATGTATCGACTTTGATATTCATATCACTGGACTCAATACTAGACCAATTGAATTCACTTTGCAAAAACCTAATATTATCATCAATGTAAAAATCTTCCGATAATGGCCTAGGTGATTTCTCGAAAACTACTCTAGGTTCATTAAGGGCAAGAACTTCATCCTCGGCTTGACCATCTTTGATTTGTTGGTCTTTAATTTGGGCACTTGTTAACTCATCGTCCCTCAAAAATGGGTCTTTCAAAGATGATCTCGAGTTCAAAATATTTGCCGTTGACTTAAGAATATCAGATTCTTCAGCCTCGGTTAGCTTTTCATCAAACGTCAACATAACATCCTCGAACATACTTTCTTCTCTCTCGATGCTTGGAAGTTCTGGTAAGACGGTGTCTAAAATGAAAATAGATTCAGGTCTTGATGTGACAATGGGCGCTGGTTCATTGAACTCAACTTCAGATTCCAGCTTTCTGTTAGAAAACTTGTTTCCTAACTTTTTAGCTCTTAAGTTCCCTAATGAAAATGTTCTGACATATTTATTTCCACTTGAATGAGAAGAATGCATTGATTTCATATCTGCTGATGGAGATTTGGAAGTACTATTAATTGAGTGATGAGATGACCTAATTGACCTAGAATCATAGGAAGTGTTGTGAGCGAATTGCTTAGGAGATTTGGATTCGAAATCATATTCGTGGGATCCGTTGTATCCAATGTGTGAACCAACTGGTGATCTTGCATTTGAAAACATGCTTTTGAAGAAAGACTTGAAACCAGACTTCAGTTTTGGAGTATTCAAACTGCTCATTGATTTTGTCATTGATTTTGATTTAAGTATTCTTTGAGGTGAATCCAATCTTGGCTCAGAAGCGGATCCAGCCGGATTTGAGCCAACGACTGACCTGGTTTTAGAAGCAGGCTTCACCTCTGCGATGTCGAGCATCGATCTTTTGGGGGTATTTGGTGGAAGTGATGTCTTTGAACCTTCGTGAATTGAATACAAATGCAATGAAGACTCAGCTGACATGTTATCATTTTCATTATCTCTCAATGCATCTGGAGGTTTCCACTCACTTTGTGATAATGCTGTTGGTGTCGCAGTAGGATGAGGTGAACCTCTGTTTTGAATAGGTGAGGTGCTGGATAAATTGAGTGAGAGTTGAGGTTTGCCAAATTGTGATGAAATCAAGTTTGGAGAAATTGTGCCAGTTCTGACAGGGGATTTTCCGTTCTCTGCATCGCTATTATTAATAAGAGAATTGAAGGAACTGATCGAAGAGGACGCCCTTTCATGTTTCCTAATTCTTTGGCCATCAATAACAACTAAATCACCTCTTGGGGGAACCTCATTTTGAGTGTCGTTCAAAAAATCATTGAACTTGACATCAGAATTGAAATCAAAAAACTTGTTTTTCGGAGTCGTTGGTTGACGAGGAGATGAAATTGAATGATCTGAAAAGCTAATGTTATTGGAAGAATCGTTACTTCTTGGCTTAACAATAACTGAACTCTCAGCAGTTACCAAATCATCAAATGAATCGTCCTCAATAGTAGGCTCAGGTAAGACACTTTCGTGTCTCTCGTGTCTCTTTTTCCTTTCCAATTCACGATATAATTTTTCTTGATCATATTGGTTACTTGGTCTAATAGTCTTAATTCTTGAAAATTCTGAAACTGAATCAATAGCTGGAACAACTATACTACCCAATCTAGGAGAGCTGGTAGGAGTTGAAAAAGATAATTCCTCTTGGCTGGCAAGTCTGCTACTATTTGCAGTAGTTGATGGGCGAGGAAGCGATTTAAACGAAAGCTGACTATGATCTGATTGGGTTAAGTTTAATCTACCTTCATCATTAGTGGCTTTGGAGAGATTCTCCTCGCTTACTTCGTTCAATGTACTCAAATTTCCATCTTCTTCGGAATCAGATGTTGGCAATAACACAGACAGCTCAATGGTTTGCTCGAGGCCCTTATCTTCGACATCGAGCACTTTCTCTAATTCCATTCGACCACCTTTTGGTGAGCTTCCATTTAAAAATCCTAAGTCATCAGGACTAGGAGGGTTGCTTACGGAATTATGTGAATAATGTTTGACGTCATCTATCGAGGTGGTCGGAGTGTTTGACATGGAACGGTTAAGATTAGCATGTGAAGTCACGCTAGAAGGATCCGTTGTGGTAACAGAGACAGATGCAGTGCTAGATGAAGAATAAGCTGAAGATGCCGAAGAACTGTTTCTGGCAGAATAGTTTATTTCAGTAGAACGAAGACGATCAGATGCTTGTGCAGATGTCTTAGACTCTGTGCTGTCCCCGGAAGACCCGGAATCATTAAATGAGCATAGTGAGGCATTAGCATCTGAAGCTTTTAGTAAATTTTGAGATTGAAGCTTTTGAGGCTGAAACTGTTGATTATATGGACCCGTCAAACCTTGCTGATAGTTGAACCTTGACACAGAACAACTATTCGTCAAACTGTTTTGACGAGAGTTGGTTGCATAAGGTGAACTAACAGAGAGCATGTTATTTGCTCTCAGGTATGAGAAGTCCGAAGCAATAATGTTTGTAGGAGTGTCTAACTTATTTGATCTAATATTTTTCACCAAAGTTTGTTTACTCAACTGCTTAATGTTGTTGTAAGAACTGGACTTTTGAAGAACTGGAGTAACTGTAACGGAATTCAATGTGGACGTAGAGAGATTATGCAAAGACAGTAAGGATGAGTTTCTAGGAATCACAGAATCCTGGGAGTTCGAGTGTATTGATTGAGAAGTAGGAGATGACGTTGAGGGTGATGGAGTACCAGAGTTCGAAGACGCTGGTTGAATATGCTGAAAATGTTGTGGTTGGAGATTTGGGGGGGCTGATTGGCTGTTTATGGAGTTATTTCTCGAATTTGAGGAAGAGGCGCCATTTACTTTGCTCGGTCTATTTCGCTTAGACGGGGTCATACGTGGTCTAAATACTTCGCCATTGGGGAAGTAGTAAGTTCCTGCGTTTGACTTATGGAATCCATCTGAGGGTGGCTTAGGGGAAGTCGGGTATGTAGAACCTTGCTTCTTGGTGGCTTTCTTCAAGAACTTGTTTTCGAGTGTCATCAAGTTGTCAGTAGAGAGACTTCTAGTAGCGATGGGAGCGGCAGCGTTGGTTGCGGAGGAGTTCAAGGTAGATAACGAAGTCAACGAGCTTCTTCTCGATTGTGCCAATGAGCCCACGGCACTGAGGTCAGACATGGAACGGGGAAGGAGGAATAACCTCAAGCGAGTAGCTAGAATAACCCTGAGTCGAGAACACTGGGGTGGAAATCAAAACACAAGAATTGCAACGACCACAACAACACTAGCGAAGCTATGCAGTAGATGTAGATTTCAGGTGAAAAAAAACACACCCATATAGTACCCAAAGGTTGTGGAGGAAAAACGAATGAGGTTTCGAGAGGATATGTAGCGTAGCCAAAGTGAACCTTGATGATGTATCACGTTTATGATAGTCGGGGGTGCACCAGTATTGTTTTAGGTGGATTAGACGGTGGTATGTGGACGTGTTGGTGTTGTGGGAAGATAGGTGGAGAGGATGATTTCAGTTGGGATTCGAGACTACCAACAAACTATACGGTAAAGGTACGCTTACGGAGTGGCGGGTGCGGTGGGGAGGGTTAGTGGGAGCAACTAGGCGCAAGGTGCAGACCAGGGTTATGCAAGGTGGGCGTAGGGCGGAAGCCTGGCGAGAGCCCACCGCGACGCTAGCGAGAGTGTGGGAGTGGGGGCCCAGGACCCAGTGCACCCAACGATGTTTTAGACCCTACATGCAACCTGAGGCGATGCCATGATGAATTTTATTGGGTTCATCGAGGTGAAACACCGACAACCATCACCTCAGTACGATGGCATTTTGATGACGCCAGCAGTTTGGCGGTTGAAGAAATCGTTAGTCTCCAGGGGTGAAAGCCTCGTTACCCACCGCTACGCGTGGAACTTTCACCGTCATAAAGGGACCTAATCCTTCCTGTTTGGTGGTAAAGAAATCATGTCGCGCTTGTGCAGTTGCCGCAGAAAGCTCCCGAGGCTTGGTTGCTCCACTGTCAGTATCGTGTAATGATACTGGGCACTACCGCGAGCACAAGCCCACGATCTTGAGTACATAGCAAGATGTAACTGATCGTACCATCGTCCCTGAACGCTAAACTTAGAATGCCTTCCGCTTCCGTGGCATCCGCTACAGGTACAATCTTGGACCTTACTCACGTGTGGGTTCAGGTTCATGCCGAAGATATTGTTAATTTGTGCAACAATAAGCTTGATTGTGGGACAGCAAACTTTCGCCCCGAAACCTGTTCGGCAAATTCCAACCTGATTTGGGCCACGGCCCTTGAGGAAATGCAGGTGCGGATTTCACTACTGGTGATTAGTGAGAACCGGTGCCGAATTAGACGGCCTTGCATTTCTCTCCAGCGATGTTTACCTGTTTGGTGGACAAATCTGGATTGGCAAATGGGAGATGCGTGTGGATGTTGTCATCATCGGATCCATGCATGGATCCTGGGCACTGGGTGGAATTTGCGATCCACGCCTCTACTATGTCAATCTGGGGTTTCTATGCTACGGAGTTTCATATCGGGGATTCTCGCGTTTACTGGTGAATATGTGTTGATCAGTTGAAACTTCGAATCAATAAAAGCCCCTCCGATAAACAAACAAACAAACAAAAATATGCCCTAGCTATCATTATCATCAACCCCAACTTCATCTACAGGTGCAGTGAAGTTTTTTCATAGCATTGTGAAGGGTTGGGGATCCTTCACCTACGCGTTAGCTAGTATCTTCCTTCTCCTCTAAACAAACAGTTACATATCCGTTCCAGCACGTGAAGCGGTTGTTGTTTACTTACTCTGATGTTCGTATAATGGTGAAAAATTGCACCCAAAATTAAAAAATGAATTGCCATGATGAATTTCAAAATGCCAGCACTGCAATCAGTAAACTCACTTCGAAAAGTTGCCAAAGGCAATCTCAATTATCCCCCACAAGCCGATTTCCACGGAGCCAGCACGACGACGATTGCCAATGCCTGTGGTGGAATCGTGGAATCATGGAATCCTGAAATGCAATTTTTCAAGTGTGGAAATTCGATTCATTGCATTGCAAATCGTTGGTTGAATTATCCAAACGTTTCACAGTCTCACGCTGGTGTTCTCCAAAATTTCAATATTGGTGGACGCCAATCTCCACATGATACACATGAAAATAGACTGATAAGGGGTATACCGTTCCCCCAATTCTTGCACGTAAACGTCATGAATTGGCGACCAGTCTCGACGGGAATCCTTCTTATCAAACTTGGATTTCTTTTTCAAAAGTAGCTTTTTCTCTTCATTTAAACTCACCTCGTCCTTAATTTCCTTCAATAAGTCAGGTCGTTTTGCCAAATACCTCGATACCCCTCGTGCTACCCCCAAATCATCATGGGCAAAAACATTCATTTGTGCCAATGTGAACACTGAAAACATGTTGGCGGACCAAAGACCAACCCCCTTCAACTTGATCAACTCATCTCGTATCACGTCGAGCTCATTTGTGTAGAATTCCTTTTGTGTGAGCAACGACTCGGAATTGGCAAATGCTTCACTAATGTCGTAGGTATACTTGACCTTCTGGCCAGAAAACCCGGCGGATCGCAATTGTTGTTCGTTCATTTTCAATGTGTTCTGAGGATTAATCTTATCCTTGCCAAATAGCTTCTTGAATCTGCCTTCGATAGCTTTAGCCGAAGCTCCACTGACTTGCTGGGCCAACACCCCTGAAATTAAGGAGTACCAATAGGAATTGATAAGGTCTTCGTCTGAAATTACCTTGTCCTCTTTTTTCGAAAACTGCTTGAAGTTATCATGAACTATCACTGGGTACAATGTTGGATCCTTGGACAAAATGTACTTTATACCTTTTATAAATTCCGGTGTATGATACTCGATGTATTTGTGTGGTAAACTCATATCCTTTGGAACTTCAATATGGCTCAATCTATCTTCTATAGATAACTTGGTAGTGACCTTTTTTACCGACTTGGTGGACTTCTTTACCTTGGAAACGGTTTGTTTCACCTCAACTTTAACGATCGGTTCTTCCGGTTCCTTCTTTGATCTGGTCCTTGCTGCCATTCTTCTTCCTTGGATGTTGTTCAATGCCAAATTGTCAAATGGTGGGGTATATTAAGGTACTCTCACTTATTAATGCTAACAATTGCCACTGTATCCCAAATAGGCAAGTACATAAATATGACCTGAAAACAGAATGTCAAATTCTATGGATTGAAGAGATGATGAGCACATTGATGCTTTCACATATGCTTAATGTGTTTAAAATAGTTCCAATAAGCTTCTTCCTTTCCTGATCTATATATGCATGTTACTCTTTCGCACAATACTACTTCACTTTACAGGATGAAAAACCAAAATCTGGTCCCTATCAATTCCACCCACTCTGAGCTCCTTCAAGTTTGCTATTCACTTTAGCGATTTATACTATGCATTGGCCTTCTAATGCAAAGAAGACCTAAAACTACCTCCATGTGGATCCACGTCTTTACTGACGCGGTCACGTGCTCGGACAAGGTAACAGTTGAGGATTGCAACTTTACCAAAGAGATCATTGATGGCACTGACGAAACCATTTGAGGGACTACGGTTCTGTTGTACCGGAATTCTTTCCCATGTCAGAGAAGGTTTGGCTGAAAAGGTGGAAACATTGGGAGGAACCCATTACAGTGACTTAATGAGTGATGTGAATTTCCTAATTGTGGGGGAAAGGGCTACTGCCAAATACAATTTTTGCATCAAGAAACGTCACGACATCAAATTCATAGGGCCCGAAGCCATCACTACTATCTATGAATTGTGGTTGAAAGGAGAAAGTGAAAAATCTATCAAGTTGGACGTCAACAACTATCAAATGCCCATCTTTGAACATTCCAACATATGTTTTTCAAGAATCGAGTTCAACAAGGGTGAACTCAGGACATTATTCCGGAAGAACCTGTTCCGCTACAAAGCGTTGAAGAAGCTCAATTTAAACGTGGAAGACTACCTCTCGTCAAAGAATCTTGTTCTTGTAATCAACAAGCATGGAGGGAAATCCTCAGAATCATTAACCTTAGCAAATACATGTGTAATAACCACAGAAAAGTTGGGAAGAAGGTATAGCAAGGCCATTGAATGGAAAAAACTGGTGGTACATCCCATTTGGATATTTGACTCGGTCGTTAGAGGTGGAATGTTAAATTATGAAGACTACGAAATCGGCAAGGACTATGATGGGTGCGATGTCTGGGATGAGGTCATCGATAAGAAATCCAAGCCAATCGTCGAGGAGCCACGCATCAAAATCCAAAAGAACAGCGCAATTTGGGACTCTATAATGGAAACCAAAATAAAATCAACTAAGTCGGTACAAAATTCAGTGTGGGATGAAGAAGAAGAAGAAGAGCGTGATGTTCATCCCGAATCAGAAAAGGTGCAATCTGTGTGTAAAGATGATGAATCAGAGAAAGAACAGCAACTTTTCCTGGGCTGTCAATTCCTATTGATGGGCTTTACAGAAAAAGAATCCACCCTATTGAAAAAAGTCATCAGTTCACAAGGTGGTCAGATAAAATCAGAAACTAAGGATAAAACCATTACACATATCATTTTACCGGCATCAAAGGGAAACCAATCAAGTCTGATGTTGAAAATTCTATCCACTTCAGTCAAGTCAAAAATCTCTGCTGGAGAAATCACTATTGTGACTGAATGGTTTGTGGAAAGGTCCATGTTCTACTCTCAAACGATCGTTGACCGGTGGAGTCAGCCAATGAAGGGGTTAGTTAAATTGGCAAAAAAATTCAAGGTTTGCATTACTGGATTCACTGGAATCGAATTGCTACATGTGGAGAAATTACTTTCATTCATGAATTTCGAGTATTGTGAATCTTTGACTTCTAAAAGAGACTTGTTAGTGGTCAACATCAATCTATTCAAAACCAGTTTGACAAAGAATTCGCCCAGCTTGTTCGAATATAGATATACAGATATTCTCGAGTGTCCTACCTCCAAGCAAGGAGGAACATCAGTTGCGGTATTATCATCAAAAAACAAAATTAATGCTGCCAAAAAATGGCAAATACCTGTGGTGTCATTGGGGTTTTTATGGGAAATTATGGAGTTAGCATTGAGCAAATCTGATCAACCGTTACCGAATTTAAAGGATTTAAAGTGGTGTCTCTTTGCACCCACGACCATACCGTCAGGCTCCTTAATGGAATTTTTGAGGAGCGAAGACGAGAAAATCAATCATGAAGATAGTTTTAAGCTGGAAGGCGGCAATTCTAGAGAATCCTCAAAAAGATCAGATGACAGTGATAGTATTAGGTTACCATCACCTAGAAAGGCTGCGAAAAGACAAAAGTATGGCAAGTTGGAAGGACTGCGCAGCACCGAGTCGTTGACAGAGACTCTACTAAACTCAAAACCCCTGAAATCGAACCTCAGCGATGAAGACGATGCCCGGATGAACTACGATGTTACGAATGATGATGATGATATGATGACCCAAGTGGGATACCAAAATATGGAAGCTGCGCGGAATGACCAGGAGTTGCTCAAGAAACTAGGAGAAGATGGGTTGCGCGAGCAACCATCCAGACGACTTAGGGAAACCAAAATGCTGACGAACTATAGTAAATAATGTGTGCCAATTTCATAGACATTAAGCATGATTTACCACCGTACAGTAATACCACTAACTACATTACTGGTCACTTAAAGACTAATTGTATCTGAAACAATCTAGGGCTTGTGCCCTAGTCAACAATAACAACCACGTGCAGGATACTGTGACTGCCCCTTGGAATCCCGCCACTCGCCACCAGGAAAAATTTTCAACATCCCAGGCGGGGCCGACGCATTCCCTGGCCACACATAAAAGTCGGGCTTCTTCTACTTCTTCCTTTTTTTCCCTCATAGTCAAACAAGCAAAATGGGTAAGGAAAAAACTCACGTTAACGTCGTTGTTATTGGTCACGTCGACTCTGGTAAGTCTACCACCACCGGTCACTTGATTTACAAGTGTGGTGGTATTGACAAGAGAACTATTGAAAAGTTCGAGAAGGAAGCCGCTGAATTGGGTAAGGGTTCTTTCAAGTACGCTTGGGTTTTGGACAAACTTAAGGCTGAAAGAGAAAGAGGTATCACCATCGATATCGCTTTGTGGAAGT